>BROG01000392.1:62500-512500 GCA_030159075.1 Atrina japonica
TTTAACACGAGAATCGTAAGCGATACACAAAACGACTGTCATTGATAAAATATAAAAGGGTCTCTCTATGATGACAGTGTTGGTATGTGTTTAGAAATTATTAAGATCGTGGACTTTCGTGAGCTGTTACTTCTCAGTAAAGCAAAATTTGAGATCATCCTGTAAGAATACAATATTTCTCAGTCTTGCTTCGCGACATAAGATTTAGTTGAGAGTGTAGCTCAGATATGAAAGTTTGGTACAGTGACATTGACCTTTGGGGTAATGATCTTACTGAGAACAACTGTTGTGTGAAGTTTGAAAACAATAATCCCCTTTTGTTGTGTGCGAGATATGCACCGAAAAAAACATTGCAGGTTACCATGATGACCTTGACCTCTGAGATATGACCTTGGGTCAGATATGAAAGTTTGGTACAGTGACATTGACCTTTGGGGTAATGATCTTACTGAGAACAACTGTTGTGTGAAGTTTGAAAACAATAATCCCCTTTTGTTGTGTGCGAGATATGCACCGAAAAAAACATTGCAGGTTACCATGATGACCTTGACCTCTGATATATGACCTTGGGTCATGGTCATGACACACCGCCTTATTGGGGAGAACCGTTGTGTTAAGTTTGAAAATATTCTTTTTTGTGACTGCATTGGCATCGGTCCATGGTACAAATCAGAATTTGTAGCACTGCATCCAAAGCTTGATACATATTCATATAATTGAAAAATCCTTGACGGTATGTAATACAAAAAATGGATTGACTCTTGTTAGGATTATCTTCTGAGAAAGGAAGTACATGTTACTAGTACACTACCTTACCTTCAAATACTTCAATACATGTTGCCTGTCGCTTTATTTCTTGACACATTGAAAGACGATCACAATTATGTTCTGCGCATGACCCCACTATTTCCTGAAATCAAAATCCAATTTATCATTTTAATTTGATAAAATTTTAAATTCACAAATAAAGGCATAGACGCTTTAAACATTGGCAATGTTCTAAATCACAAAAAAGTTCAGTCCTGTATTCCACCGTATTTTAAACTGAAGACCACGCCTTGCATTTCATACAGCTATACACCTAGCATCGCATCCAAGCTATTCAATTACTAACAGGTTTTGCAGTGCCTAGACATCAACCTCTTCTACACAACACTGTCACATGTTCATGTGCTTCATCTCCTTTCAAATACAATACTATCGGGCTTGTCATTACTGGCGAAGTTTCTATTGTTGAAAATGAAAGCCTCAAAAATCTTATTTTAAGGGGCCCTAAATACCGGGAAGCCCGTTCCTTTAATTGGCGTCAGAATTTCAGTTTAGTTATGGATTCTGTCGAAGATTATGCCCAACGATAGGCCAAAACATGAAGACGTAGAAGCAGACACTTTGTCTGAATGGCTGAAAGCCATACGATGGTTGATAAAATCTCGTATTCAAAAACTTAAAGGGACTATGAAAACACGTAATCACTCTGTATTTAATGATCCAGAAGTAGTAACTGAACTGGATAGGTTACATGACCAATATGTACTGTTACCAGCAGACAAAGCCTCAAACAATATAGTTTTTATTTGTAAGGCACATTACTTTAATTGTTTATTAGAAGAACTTGGGTTTAATACGAATTCTGGAAATCCTACATACACACGTAGCTCACTTTCAAAGGACGAGATCCTTCAAAATCACGTGTCCGTATTACGTTCATTTGATATACCTACAACGGATACCGATTTCGAGCTACCACATTTATTTTGGATACCTAAACTTCATAAAACCCCATATAAGCAAAGATACATAGCAGGATCCAGCAAATGTTCTACCAAACCTTTATCTTTATTCCTTACCAAGATATTGACAGCCATTAAGGAGAAACTTCAACAATACTGTACAGTTGCTTATTCCAGAAGCGGTGTAAATCAGATGTGGATACTTAAAAATTCTAAACAGCTTTTAGAAAATTTGAAGGCACACAATTTTTCTCGAATTCACTGTATCAAAAGTTATGACTTCTCTACTCTTTACACTACTATTCCACATAGAAAATTAAAAGAAAGACTAGTGATATTGGCTAATCAGGATAATTATTTCCGTCAAAACACCATAATATGATCTACACATAAATAAATACTGAAGTTGATATAAAAAAACATTGGAATTCAGCATCATAGACAACAAACTGCTTTTTCACTAAAGGTGGTACCATACGAAAATTTAAAATATCTAGTGATTGGCTATCAGGATACTTATTTCGTCAAATATCACCACTTGATTCTTTCTACATTATAAATATACTGAAGTTGATATAAAAAACATGCTGGAATTTCTAATAGATAATATATTTGTAATGTTTCTCGGAGACGTGGTCTTTCAACAAACTGTCGGCATTCCTATGGGAACCAAAATAACTCGCGTTGTGCTCCTTTATTGGCGGACCTGTTCCTTTATTCATACGAATGCAGACTTCATTCAGAAACTCCTCACTTGCTGAACTCAAAAGAACTCACGAAAGATGTTAGCGACCCCCTTTTAGATATATCGACGACGTTTTTGTCAATTAATAATGACAATTTTCATACAAATGTCAATATTTTGCGATATATCCATTTTTCATGCCAGCGAAAATGCTATCCTGAAGACTAGACAAAATTAAAGATACATGATTGTACAGAATCAAGCACACACGCTTCATTATTTAGACATTTTACTTAATATAAACACAGACGGGAAATTTAGCAACTAAGATATACGATAAACGCGATGATTTCGGCTTTATGCCCATCGTAAATTTTCCACATTTAAGTAGTAATGTATCCCTCATGTCACCCGCATCTCTGTAGAGAGGAGTTTACCTATATTTCTCAAATGATCCGATATGCCAGGTCGTGCACAAGATATGAAGATTTTATACTTATACAGAGGTAAAACTACTCACTGACAAATTATTGACACAGGGATATCGAAAACCGCCCGTTTAAGATGTCAACGTTCCGCAAATTTTACGGTCGGTATAATAGTCTATGTTTGCGAATACTACTCTGTTTCACTAAGTGAAATGTTGAGTTGCCTTTTCGTTGGCGGTTGTGGAGACGTCTGTACCAATTGTGACGAGGATACACTCCTCACTTATTTCATTTTGACTTGACTGTGGACGTTTGGGAATCACGGCGGGTGTGGAAACGGTCGACAGGGGTAGAAGACTGCTTACTCCTCCATGGGACCTGATCCCACCTCTTGGTTTCCAGAGGTCCGTGTATTGTCTATTTTTACCGGATTTGTATCTATGTCCTGGACATTCTATTGATTTATACTTTGGTATCTGAAATTTTTATATATGTAAGTTTGTAAATTGACAAGAGTTTCATTTCAAAAATATTTTGCATAATGTTTACGTCACACTCCACACTTTTTCATGTATATGGTGGAGGCCAGTTTTTAATGCATCCGGGAAGACACCACCACCCTTAGACAAGTAGCTAAAAGAACATGTTTGTACCAACTTTATATTTGTGTATATATCAATACATTTCCTAGAATTCTTACACTATAAAGACTTCATTTTATACTCCAATCACAAAACAAAGCTGATATTGGATGTAAGCACATTTATTGTTTTCTTTATTTTTTACTAATATGTCCTTATTTCTTAATTACTAAATTACTTTACGAACAGAAGTTTGGATATAGAGGAGGTGCTTTTATGCTTCACTTAATTTTAAAACATTTTAAAGTCTACATAATAATATCTGGAGAGATGTAAGTAGAGGACTGGGTATGCCTACATAATGATATCTGGAGAGAGGTAAGTAGAAGATTGGGAATACCTACATAATAATATCTGGAGAGAGGTAAGTAGAAGACTGGGTATACCTACATGATAATATCTGGAGCCAGGAGAGGTAAGAGAATATCGCAATCTATCTTCACTCATTCACCAGTCTATACCCACGGCCAGCAGCTACATGATAATATCTGGAGAGATGTAAGTAGAGGACTGGGTATGCCTACATAATGATATCTGGAGAGAGGTAAGTAGAAGATTGGGAATACCTACATAATAATATCTGGAACAAGGTAAGTAGAAGATTCGGGATACCTACATAATAATATCTGGAGAGAGGTAAGTAGAAGACTGGGTATACCTACATGATAATATCTGGAGAGAGGTAAGAAGAAGACTGGGTATACCTACATGATAATATCTGGAACAAGGTAAGTAGAAGATTGGGAATACCTACAAGATAATATCTGGAGAGAGGTAAGTAGAAAATTTGGAATACCTACATGATAATATCTGGAGCAAGGTAGATAGAAGTTTGGGAATACCTACATATTAATATCTGGAGAGGTATGTAGAAGATTAAGAATACCTACATGATGATATCTGGAGAGAGGTAAGTAGATAATACCTGAGAGAGGTAAGTAGACGACTGGGTATACCTACATAATAATATCTGGAACAAGGTAAGTAGAAGATTGGGAATACCTACATGATGATTTCTGGAGAGAGGTAAATAAAAATTGGGAATACCTACATGATAATATCTGGAGCAAGGTAGGTCGACGTTTGGGAATACCTACATATTAATATCTGGAGAGGTATGTAGAAGATTGGAAATACCTATAGGTAATATCTGGAGAGAGGTAAGTAGAAGACTGGGTATACCTACATAATAATATCTGGAGCAAGGTCAGTAGAAGATTGGGAATACAGTAATCTCTGTCTAAATTTTCTCTTCTCACTTTGGGTCTGAAATAAATATCTTTTTCGGCTTTAGTAAATTCCGCTATTCTCAGAAACGATCGTCTTGAGCATTATAACTTTGGTATTATGTTTATAATATTAATAATCATAAACATTTTCAAAGAATTTGTTAATTGAGTTTCGTTTGTCAGCTAGTCACCTTTCATATTTATTTATTAATAGTTCGGATGAAAATTCTTCGTATTAAAAATTCATATTTGCCACTAAATGTATTAGGAACTCTTTAATCAATAGAGACAAATAATTCTACCTTCGCTTAATGTATCGTCTACATTCAGTTGCCAGATTTATTGTAAGTTGTTAGTATTTTCAGTTTTCAAATTTGATTTTCAAATTTAATGTAATTTTTGTGTTTTATAAATGTTTATGTTTAAATTAACTTATCGGTTTAAGATTGTTCACTTTGCGTATAATGTTTTTGATACGACTTTCATTTTCACATGGTTCTATTTAGTACAGGGTTGTTCTAAAATATAGAATTGCTCTCTGTATGTAATTGTTTTTAATAAAATTTAATGTCCTCCAAAGGGAAGTATCAGTATGCAAAAAAACAGAAAAATTCGGATTACCGTTATGATCCTGCAATTATTCGCGCCTTTTCGATTTTGTTTCTCATATGCTCCTCCGGTTTTCATATTTACCTTCGCAACGTATGTGAAGTAAATGGAAATATTTTTACTTTTTAGCGCATTAAATTCGCCAAATTACTGAAATGTATCTGGCAGAGAAAAATGTGCGGACAGACCGGGAACCCAACCCAAGACCTTCCGAACATTTGCAGGGCGCTTTTACCAATTGTGCTATAGGGCTTCTCTATGTATTCGCGAAACTGGAAATAACATTGAGGAACATTTTATCTAGAGTCATGCAACTGCCGATATAAAAGCAGGATTATAACGGTAATCTAGAAAAATGTACCTCAATTTTATTTCCAGTTTCGATACTATATAGATAGCCCCGATAGCACAATGGGTAAAAACGCCCTGCAAGTTTTCTGAAGGTCCTGGTATCGATTCCCAGTTTGTCTGCACACTTTTCGTCGCCTTTTACATTTGTGTAATTTGGCGTTCAACTGAAAAACACACTGTGGTATATTTTAAGAGTCTCTTGGGTTTCTTTATACAAAATAAAAATAATGAGCTAAATAGCAAATATACTTCTATTTACTATACATACGTTGCGAAGGTAAATATGAAAACCGGAAGAACACATAAGGAACAAAATCGAGAAGGGCTGGTATTTCTTTACGAATAAATGCAGGATCATAACGGTAATCCGGGCTAACTCGAAAGTTCCCTATTGCGAACATTATCAGCTAGCATTAAATTCTATCACACCTTATTGGCACCAAGGGCAATTCCAGGAATGTTTACCGTTCTAATTCATTTTAAAACACGAGGGCGTGTTTTCCTTGGAACTGGGAAACTGTCACCATGCTAAATTCAAACTATTTCTGGATTTTAAAATCATTTTATCACTATTTTTACAAGTATTTTTTTCAACAAATTGACAGCTTCTATAGACTAGTTACCTGTTGTACAACTTAGCGACAATGAAAACAATAGGTTTAATTAATAATGGATTCACTTTCCGAATACATTGCCTCACATAATTGTTTTTGGTACTGCAAGGCATTTAGATAATTGTTTAGGATTATGTTTTAATGTTCATCTACCTTGGATTGATTTGAGATTTTTTAAAATATGAAACTACGGATCCCACCCAACCTGCCTTCTAGTATAGGTCCGAGCCAAAATGGAGTTTTGGTCCAGAGAATATCCAATCATCCTTCTCTCATTCACCAGGTCTAAACCCACGGCCAGCAGGTCTCCCACGTAGTCGTTTTTTACAACACGCAAGGAACTTATTTATCTATCGGTGTTTTACGCCACAATCAACAAGTTTCCAGTTATATGATATCGGTCAGTTTTCAATGGTGGAAATGACTCGGTTATATTGTAACCGGGAAGTGACCATCGGTCTTCCCCATGTAAATTTGCAAACTTCCTCACAAAAACAACTGGCTCGAACCCGCGCCGACCAGAAATGAAAGACATCTTGGTCTAAGGCGCCATACTCTAACCACTCGTAGACCCAATACAACAGTAGTTATGGGGTCTATTCTGACCACCTCGGGGTAAACACAACTTAATTACATGGATGTCACATTATTTTTCGGAATTTAAAGAAATTCATGGTTTTCTTAAAATTGACAATATCAAAACTTATGACTTATCTACTCCTTACACAACTATTCCATATAAAACATTAAAAAAAGACCTTTTAGCATCATAGACAACTGTTTTTTTCACTAAAGGTGGTACCCAAAATTTTAAATTTCTAGTGATTGGCTATCAGGATACTTATTTGTCCAACACTACTCTGATATATCATCTACACATAAAAGTACAGTTTCTGAAGTTGATATAAAAAACTTTATAATAACCATAAAATGCTTTCCAGAATTTCTAATAGACAATATATTGTGTAATGTTCGGAGACGTAAGTTTTTCAACAAACTGTCGGCATTCTTATGGGAACCATTTGTGCCCCTTTATTGGCCGACCTGTTCCTTTATTCATACAAAGAAGACTTCATTCAGAAACTGCTTAATCAAAAGAAGAAATGTTAGAGGTGTCCTTTAATTTAAAATATATATATATCGCCGACGTTTTGTGAAGTAATAATGACAATTTTCATACATATGTCGATGCGATATATTCCAGCGAACTAGAAATTAACGATACAATAGAATCAAGTACACACGCTTCATACTTAGACATTTCACAGACACAGACAGGAAAGTAGAAATTAAGCTATACGACAAACGCGACGATTTCGGCTTTCCCATCGTAAATTTTCCACATTTAAGTAGTAATATCCCTCAGTCACCCGCATATGGAGTTTATATTTCACCTTTGTTGTAGCAAATGATCCGATATGCCAGGGCGATAAGTAACTCGTGTACAAAATATGAAGATTTCATATACAGAGGTAAACTACTCACTGACAAATTATTGACACAGGGATATCGAAAACCGCGTTTAATGTCAACGTTCCGCAAATTTTACTGTCGGTTTAATTGGCTTGCTTGCGATTACTCTGTTTCACTAAGTGAAATTTTGAGTTGCCTTTTCGTTGGAGGTTGTTGAGACGTCTGTACCAATTGTGAAGAGGATTCAATCCTCACGTATTTCATTGTACTTGACTTTTGACTCACGGCGGCTGTGACCGATCGACAGGGGATGCTTACTCCTCCATGGCATCTGATCCCACCTCTTGGTTTCCAGAGGTCCGTTCACAGTATTCTTTGTCCATTTTTACCGGATTTGTATCTATGTCCTGGACATTCTATTGATTTATACTTTGGTATCGGAGATTTTTTATACTTCATATACGGATTATATTATATTTTCAAATTGAAAAAAAAAATCTTGAATTCTTCTATATATTTTCACACCATCAAGAAGATTTTTAGAATCTCATGCAGGTCCTCTTGCGATGGAAAGGCATTTTTCTTTAGTAAGACTTATTGAATTTTGCATTGCACAACACCAATCATCGGGATGTACACTGGGGACATGAGTTTATCTTCCTGGGTACAACTCAAAATCATGGAAAAATGTAATAAGGGGGTGAAGATTATTCAGGAAGGGATCGCGATTGTATAAATAACAACACTGTTTAACATGTGTTTTATGGCATTGGATTATTTGAAAAAAAAAAATCTTAGATTTTCATTCCAAGAGTCCAGACAAAGATGAGACACCACTATAACAGCATTTTTTCTGCAACACAAGCCAAAACGTTGTCCAATTCTTCATGAGATCGTACTTGTCTTCCATCTCCAAGTCCAGGAGTTCAGACAATGATGTACAATAACAATATAAATTTTCTCCATGAAAATTCTACCCACACTTCACTTTTTCTAAACATGGATGAATGTATATTAGACTCGCATCTTATCCCGATACCAAAGTATAGTAATTCACTATAATTCGTGAAAATCAATTATCTTCCTGCTGAGCTTGCCTTTGACTTCTCGCCATGTCCAGTTCTTATGCTTCCGTAGTGGTCAAATTCTAAAATGAAGTAACGGTTACTGATTTATAGATAAAATCTTGTATGTTTTATCGGTAAAAAAAACAGGTCGCCAGATGCCAAGGTGTCAAAAATGTCAAAAAACAGGTGTTCAGATGATGGTCAAATACCAGACCTTATCTGAACAGTAATGTGGAAACCAAGATGCACTAAACAATAGAAACAAAAAAAAAAAAGTCACATGACAAGAGTGATTGGTTTCAGTTTAGACCTCTGATAGCTCATTATAGCATTCCGGGATCAGGTGTCATGGAATTTTTATTTATTACTCCTACAAGTCTTAGTACAAGCTTGAGGTCGAGCTCGGCCTACCACTTCTCAGCGCTTGCGCCACTTGAAACAGGTGATCAATGGAAAACCCTAAGTTTCGTAAACATCCCCTGGCTCCTTAACCAAGATGGCCGCCACCACTACCATTCACACTTCCGGTCATAGACCAAACTGGCCACACCCGCCGAAGCAGTGAGTCCACACTTAGACATTTCACAGACACAGCCACTGTCAAGTCCAATGAAATTCTCCTATCACGTAAGTGAGTGAGTTGGAGGTTGTTGAGTGAATGGGCCTCGTCACAATTCTATTGATTTTATACTTTGGTATGGAATTCTTCTATATATTTTCCACGACCATCCATGAAGATACTTAAAGTAGACGTTTATGGCGTTATTTGAAAAAAAAATCTTAGATTTTCGATGAGACGCATTTTTTCTGCCCAGAGATCGATGTACAATAACACATTATAATGATCTATGTCAGATTACCATAATAATAAATCTCAAGAAACAAACCGCCAACGAAAAGGCAACTCAACATTTCACTTAGTGAAACAGAGTAATCGCAAACAAGCCAATTATACCGACCGTAAAATTTGCGGAACGTTGACATTAAACGCGGTTTTCGATATCCCTGTGTCAATAATTTGTCAGTGAGTAGTTTATTTCTGTATATGAAATCTTCATATGTTGTACACGCCCTGGCATATCGGATCATTTGTGAAATATGAACTCCATATGCGGGTGACTGAGGGATATTACTACTTAAATTTGGAAAATTTACGATAGGAAAAGAAGAAATATACGCAGGCATAAAAATTCTTAAATTCCTATATATTTTGCGAAACCCAGTTTTGGCAATTATTCACATGCAATTGATTTATTCGACCTTATTCTTTGCATATGCATATCACACTGGACCAGTCTTTATTCTAACAAAATATTTAGGAATTTTTATGCCTGTGTATGGTTGTAGGCCGACTCAGATAAAACCATTTTTCAATATTATAAAAACTGTTTCAGATTCAAAACTGACGAATACAAATACATCGTCTAACTTTGTAAAATCGAAGAAAAGAGCACAATCTACTTCTCAAGATCTGAAATTGATACACGCGAACAAGAAGGGACAAGTATATCGATATATATTACTTACCTTCGGTATACCAGATCTTTCTACGTAGACTGTCAAATCAGGACTCACATATAACCCCATCTTTCCTATTGTTGTCAGGAACATATCACATCTACTTTTCTTTTTTCTGTAGCAAAAGGCTTTGCAAACTAAATGTGAATAACAAAGTTGCGCACACTGATACATGGAGGGCAGAACCATTGCTAAGAACATAACTTCACTCATTAGGCAAGCATTGTGTCTCTGCTGTATATTTGGAATACGTGTAATTTCTGCCATACTACCATGAATATGTATATCGAAAAATAATCACAAAACGATTCTCCCTTTTCTGCACGTTTTCATCGTGATAATGACATGTTCTGCAATTTTCGTCATGATGGTGACTTTTGTGCTCAGTTATATAAATTTCAATAACACAACCACAAATACGTTTTATTTAAATTAACAAACAATTTACATTTTAGATTTGAAACAAACAGTCACTGTGTCCTGTGGGACTTGTATATTTTGATTTGAAGAATGTAATGTAATTCAACTGTCAAGTTTTTCGTGTCCCTTGTGTTTCTGACAATTTTACATACTTAGATACCACTTTACACAACACATTAAGAATGTTTCAGAATTTTAAATAATTAAAACTTATCGTGGTGGGATCATGTTACATTTGAATATTCCAATAAAAACGTGTTTTATTACAATCAAGAATCTAAAGCGCTGCATTTACAGTCTCGTGTCAATACAAATCAATCTAACGATTATTGATTTATCTAGACTAGTAGAAGCATTGTACTCTTATGTGAAAAACAAAAGCTCTTAGCAATCAAATATTGAAATTGATTGTTATTTGGACAAAGCAACCATGGGTTTCCAACTACGTCCATCTAAAAAATATTAACACATTTGGCAATTTGAAAATGATCATGTTAACAGAAAAACTAAACACTTTCTTCTATATTGTCAGTATCGATTCTTATTTCAGTTATATCATGTTGGAATGTTTGTTTGTTTGTTTGTTGTTTAACATCCCACTCAAGAATATTTCACTCATATGGAGACGTATGCCGGTGACGGGCTTCAAATTTTGGCCTATGCTCGGCACTTACGGCCATTGAGCAGTGAGGGTTCTTTAACGTGCCGACACCTACTGTGACACAAGACCTCGGTTTTTACTCATCCGAAGGGCAGGAAACTAACCTGTCGCCGGTTGTACTCGAACTCACGACCTCACGATCAAGAGTCGAGCGCGCTACCGACTGAACCAGGCTGGCTCTATATCATGTTGGAATTATATTATATTTTAACAAGATCACGGATGCTGGCACTGTGTCAAGCAAAGCTTAAATCCTTTATTCTCAAGTTTCATGAATAATTAATTTGCTTCAAATGAAGGTGCTAGGCACATTTCTGCCTTACTGCCTTTAAGTCAATCCCGAGACAGCGGTCTTGGATAGGCGTGAGTATCTGATAGGAATTTCCAGTATCTGAACTTTGTTACGCTAAAAGTCGACAATAGCATGGGAAAATACGCGAGATTGTTTCCACAATACTTACAACTAGCATTTTACCACGATAAGTATTCTAAGAAAATCAGCATTTACCCCTATATCAGAAACACACGTGATATTGTTTAGTCTGGTTTTGCATAGCAACGGACTTATGTCGGGATGTGACACAGCCGTGGACTGTACGAGTCTCGATTCCAGGTGTCCTGTTTGGCTTGGCCTATGGCTTTTCCCTATGTGACTACTGCCATTGTGGCCTGGTGACAAATTTTCTCCCTGACGAATCGCAGCTGATACGAGAAAAGAGTTAGAATTTTTTCATTTATTCCATTAGACCAATTTCTAATTATTTAAAAACAGCAACTGTCTGCAGTAGCTAATTTCCATATTATCAATTTGTGCGATTTTGTGCGTGCATTATTTATTTCATTCATACGGTTGAATACCTTTCTATTTTCTTATTTTTAAGACACTCAATTATTAGTTTACCATATAAGTGAAGTTTGTTTCTCTATAGTCTCATACATGTCAATACAACATAAAGTACGATACATAACATACAATACGCCTATGGATGATTTGTGTGTATTACATATCACGTGATATGTATGTTACATATCACGTGATATGAGTATGAATATATTTTTGCTATGAATGTGTAAAGCTGGCTAGTCCAAAGATGACCCGGAGACAACAACTCCGATGATATAAGGTATAGCCTATTATCAGTCCTCACATTCTGTCAATAATTACATGAAACGCAAACTGATACATTTCAAAGTCATACAGAAATATATATCATTTAACGATCTATCTCGTTTAAGTTTGGCATTTCATGTCGTCTACTTTCTGATGTTGCTCTTGGTTTGTGAAATTAAGTTAGAAGCTTAAAAACTGATGCAATAAAATCTTGAATATATCCCACTTCGTTTTTGTTTTTTTTTGTTTTTTGTTTTTTGACTTGATTTTCTGTTTGTGTTCGGAAAAAGATATTGTATACCGGAATAAGTCATGGTACCCCAAAATAGCGTGGTCGCTGATTTAAAAATTAATCCGAAAATTATCTTTTACAAGCAAACAATTCTTAAAATTTCAATTTTTGAGTTTGCAATGAACTTTGATACAATAGAGATGAATTAAAATCAATCAATCAATACCATGTAGACACAATAGTGATTCAATAGTAACTGTTTTTAAAAATGTCCGTTTATTCAAGATTCCTCCAAAACACAAGTTAAAACAAGTACTTTTGTATTGGTAAAGCGTGTAAAATACTTGTATCATGATCAAATGTCTTCCCTGCGATGGTAAATTACACAATTGCGTGACGATTTTACTCCAAAAGTAGTGAAATTTCACTTGCACATATTTGATTTGACAATTAAAAAATATCCAGTATCAAAAAAATCCTCCGTTACTGTAAATATTTTCTATTTCCAAAGCCGTAACAAATATTGACGCTAGAATAAGTTTGATCCGATATGCCAGGGCGTGCACAACATATGAAGATTTCATATACAGAGGTAAACTACTCACTGACAAATTATTGACACAGGGATATCAAAAACCGCGTTTAATGTCAACGTTCCGCAAATTTTATGGTCGGTATAATAGTCTTGTTTGCGACTACTTTGTTTCACTAAGTGAAATGTTGAGTTGCCTTTTCGTTGGCGGTTGTTGAAACGTCTGTACCAATTGTGACGAGGATACACTCCTCACGTGTTTCATTGGACTTGAATGTGGACTCACGGCGGGTGTGACCGGTCGACAGGGGATGCGTACTCCTCCATGGCACCTGATCCCACCTCTTGGTTTCCAGAGGTCCCTGTTTGTCCATTTTTACTGGATTTGTATCTATGTCCTGGACATCCTATTGATTTATACTTTGGTATCTGAAATTTTTATATTTGATACGAACAAACTTATCTGAATAAGAGGATTATAATTATGTTTTGATGTTTTATCTTTGGAATATAACCAGATATATGAGGTCAAGTTTCCTCCGTAACGGATTCCTCCATAACGGTAAAAATTGAATTGGTCATACTTAACTGTTAACACGAGTTGTAGAACATAACACGTGACCTACAAGTTACAAAGCGGTAGTATTTGAATGTCATGATGCAATTCAACGGCAGCTAAAAGATTTACATCAATTTCTATATCATGTATTAGTCTGACGGTTATCTATAAGCCTGTATGAACGAATTGACAAAGAGAATCCACTTGTATGAAAAACCTAATGTATGATACATATAGAAATATTTATGTGTGTTTTAAGTATATATATATATATATATATATATATATATATATATATATATATATATATATATATATATATATATATATATATATATATATATAAATGTAAAATTTACATATAATATTTGAATCCTTTTTTTCTCTTCCAGATCCCACCAGAGATATGGCAGAGAGGCAAAAAAGATACAGACAAAAACAAAAGGAAAAGAGTGCAGATTTACGTTTGGAACGAGAGAGACTTAGAAGGCAGTAATCATATATACCTTCAAATGAGCTTGTCTGCATCTGAAAGAAAATCACAAAATTTGAAAAAGAAAATCTCGAATAAAAATGTAGAGCAAACAAAATTGCAAAGAGTGAAGGGGAAACGATGCAACTGAAGTTAAAATTTTCTGCTTGGGCAAAGGGAAGCCAAAAGAAAATTCTTAATACACTGGCTAACAACAGAGAAACGATCAAGAAACTTGAAAAAGAGAATGAAACACTTGATAGAAAGTATTCTTCCTTGTTGAGGAAATACCAAAGAAAAAATAAGACATTTTCAAATTCATCTTTGCGCAGAGCCAACCGCGACATTAATGACATCAACGAAAACAAGAGAAAGGCTGATAGGGTTCGACGTAAACTTGCATTCCACTACGTTTTGACAGATGAGATTAAAGAAGGAAGCAACAAGTACAAGTTTAAATCAAAGCAGAAATCGTCAATTTACGGAGTAGTTGGTGGAAAAATCATACAAAAGTACAGAATGCTAAAGTTCGCAGCCAATGAAACAGGTCTTTATAGATGTTACTTAGCTAAATTAACATACAACGACATAAAAGATCAAAAAAGAATCCGAATGAGTAAGGAGTCTTGGAGATACAACTGAAGATACAAGAATTCCTTGAACGTAGCGACAATAGCACAACTTTACCAACCAAGAAAGATGTAAAAACCAAAGAGGATGAAGAGGTTCCGAGGAGAATCTTGAATGATTATATTGATAATCTGTATGAAAAGTCTACGCTAGAAAATCCGACGATTAAAGTTAGCAGAGTCACATTTTACAGATGCCGACCCGAACAAGTTTTGCCTGTTGCGTTTACGACAAAGAGGTTGTGCCTTTGTATTAAATATCAGAACGTAGCGTTGATGACAAACAAAGGATTAAAACAGACTTTGGGAAAAAGAAATGGCGCAGTTGACACGTTTTACGAGGATCACACAAATGATCAGCTTATGGGCATTATTGACAACCTAGACACACAAATATCACCTATAGTCAATGGAAACGTGTAGATATCGGGAATGGTAAAAAGAAAGTCAACCTGGTCAGTGTGACGATGTCAAAAGATGAATTTAAGACAGAAGTCATCAAACAAGCAGATATGTTCCGGGAACACATACATTTGGTTAAAAACCAGTATACAGAAATTATACAGCTGAAAGAGAACTTACCTGCCGGACACATCATTGCACAACTTGACTTTTCGGAGAACTATACATGCACCTCTTACGATGAAGTACAGTCTGATTTCTGCAATAAAAGTATGGTTCAATCGACCCCATATATATGTATATTATAAAACTGACTAGCTGATTCACAAGTCATTCGTAATCATATCAGATGAACTGTCCCATAATGCATCCGCAGTTCTTGCTTTCATCACACATATGATTATATGATTCCTATTTTGAAAGAGCTCATTCCGACCATGACTTATATTTACTACATCAGTGATAGCCCAACGTCTCAATACGGGAACACGTTCATGTTCAGTGTTATTGCAGATCACGATAGCAGATTCGGTATACTAGCTAGCTGGCAGTACTATGAAGCAGGCCACGGAAAAGGGTCCTGTGATGGTGTGGGAGCCGTAGCTGAAAGAATGATAACGCGGTAAAGTGCATGTTATCCAAAATGCTACAGGATATTTGAGTGATCTTCGAATTTCAAATTCTTCTATACAGTATGAATGGGTAGGAAGTGCCGACATCACTACTTGTGACAAACAGATCAAACAGATGGATCTACAACCAGTTAAAGGAACAATAAGACTACATGCAATCTTCGGCTTAAGCGACACGCTTGTTGTAACGAGGACGAAATCTTGTTTTTGTGACAAATGCTTCTCAAACTGTTCATTTGCTCATGCTATGGATGGGAACAACACACGATCAAGCGCGTTGAAACTTTTAAAAATGAAGTAGAAAATAAAGCACAAGTGCCTATGGAGGTTGAGGAACAGTAGAGCGTAGATGATTGGGTAGCCGCGGTGTATCCAGGAACTTGGTACATCGGTAAAATACAAAAAGTAGATAATGAGGATGGTGACTTCAATATTAACTATATGACAAAGAACAAACTCTGAGGGTCATACACATTTAAATATTTGACAAGACCGGACTTAATGTGGGTTTACAACGAACATATCTTGTGCATAATAACTGAACCAATTGCGATTGGCAAAATAGGTAGGTTATTTTTATTATCTGACGAAATATTGAAGAAAATTGAAAATACTCTGTAAAAGGGATATCTCCGTGAAGTTTTAAGATGTGTTTTTGACTTAAACTGTCGTTAGATTAATGTTTTAGAAGTTATCTTTTGAAATGTTATAATTTTTCAAGTTGTTCGCTGTTCAAATTATAATGTTATCATAAAATGCATTATCTTACATTTTTATTGATTCCTCCGTAACGAAATACTGGTATACAAAATTGAAAGCCACACACTAAAAGCTACATACAGTGACCTTTATTTTGTGTCTAGTAATGAAAGATATATTCCAGTTTAAGATGAGTATAAACGCGGTAAGGTGAATGATCAAGTTTCATTTTACGGAAAACAGAATCAATAGTTAATGTCTAAAAATCATTGTTGACACATTTCCCCCTTTTGTAATTGGTATTTTGAAAACCTAGACAGTTTAAGTGGATTTTCCAAATTTGATAATGTTTTACAATAGCTTTATGCACTTTTTTCAACCATTCTTGATTCAAAAAGTCTTCAGAATTCTGGAATATCAGGTTTTTATACCCTCCAAGGTTTCGTTATGGAGGAATTTTTTATAAAAAATGCATTGGCATCCTTCAAAAATAAAATTACTTTAAAAGTAATGAAGACATGATAAAGATATTTTGCACACACTTTAATATCCCTTGGGCTGAATTAACAACTACTAAATAATATATTCTTACATCTATTTTTTCAAAAAAGAAATTCTCGCCATTGGCCGTTAAACTCTAGCCTAATGCCTTTGATAGTGATACTGACAGTAGGCCTATACTACAACCCTTCAACTTCAATGTCGGTTTATCCAGACGAAACATACTGGTCGGTCCGTTATTTCACATTATAAATATTCTATATCCAGCATTTACATTTTAAAAAGTAGTGGCCTAGTCGTACTAGGCTAGCACACTGCCATCTCTTCTGTTAAGTTCTGTCATCGGTACGCCTACTCGGCTATAAGTAGGACCACGACAGTAGGCCTAGTAGGTTAATCGCCATGAAATTGTGCCTCAAATATCTAAATTCCAGCGTATAAAAATCAAAAAACAGGAAAACACATACCTAACAATTGTACAAATAACATCAACATCACCAACAAACCCAAATCCAAAGACACCGCGTAATATTTACGATTCAGAAAGTGATGGAAAGTTAACCCACTTTCACAACAAACCGCTAACCAACGTTTCCTTGCCCACGTATGATGTGACGTCACTTACCGAATTGAATCTATGAGCTCAATCTTCTTGTGTCTCTAGGATGAACTGTCGATCAAAGCTGGATTGTTGAATTACATTAATGCTAAAAATTTATCTTATCATCTGGTTCAAAAGTATTAAATGCTAGGTTTTGCACTATTTTCTATTGCGTAATATTTGGTCATTTTACCGTTTGACCTGATTATGTCGCTTTCCTACTGCTATAAAGCAGCTTTGCATAACTCTTCAAAATGTAAAATTATGGGTTAATATTCGTTGCCACTTACACGGACAAGGGTGTTTAAAATGTTTCCAGGGTTCGTTGCGAAATAAAAAAGATATATTTTTTCAAAATGGCGACGTTTTAACAGTATAGTCTGTCCCAAACATGCTTCCGTTGTATTTATAATGATGATATTTAAAGTATCTCTCAATCTCTACACTGACCGCTCCCTTTTAATCCAAATTGGTCAGCAACATTTGTCAGAATACGTTGCAATTTCCGTCGTAACTTCATAGTTTTTACTCAATCCTGTCCTGGATTTTTTTTGGTTACCCACTAAGACTAAGTTAACTATGGTGGAATTAAAGTGCATTGAACAATGTATATATACCAGTAGCTGATTAGCAAATATCAAATACAATTATATTATATTTGATCTTTCTTATGCATTGGCGGATCTAGATTTTTTTCAGAAAGTGGGTGGGATGGGGAAGAGGCTAATAACATAAAATGAAACAAAATATGTAGATGTATTTAAAGTTGTTATACAATAACCTACATAAGTCACGGCACATATTTCAATATGATATGGAACTACACCTGTTTACCAATATGAAAATCACAAATACCAAAGTATCATTTATAAGAAGGTTCACGAGATAAGATACAAATCAGAGGAAATCTGGACATGAACTGACTTCTGAAAATACAGAGGTGGGATCAGGTGTCCCGTGAAGGGGTAAGCATCCCCTATTGCCTGGTTACAAATCTTGTGAGCCAACAAATGAATTCAAATCTGATATATCACGCTAATATCCATCTTGAAAGAAGATTCAAGACATTAAATTGTTACCTCTTTCTCCTTAAAAAATATAATTCATTGAAAATAAAAAGAAATTGAACAAACATAAATTGAATGCTAGGAGTTTGGGTTCATGCTTGAATTTTACAAGAGACAAACTGTAGGCTAGTAGGTCTGGGATTCACTCAGGTATGCAACCAAGGCTTTTTCTTACCTTTTTGGGAACCATGGCGCTAGAATTGGAAATTTCGCAGCATTTTCGCTCAAAATTTGGAATTTTTCTCTTCTTTTTTTTTCATTTATTTTGCTATTTGCTATCTTTTAAAGCTGCCGTATTTCAACTTTCAAGAAAAACAATGATTGAATATATCAGCATAGACATGAGAAATAGTGAAAAGATAGCATGTTATGTTCATATGACTGGGAATTTTTTGCAAAAAAAATAAAATGAGGAAAAAAGATATGATTTGCGATTGGGAATATAGTTCAATATCAGCTATAAATTTTGGAGGGAAAAAAGCCCTGACTACTCCAGAGGTTTGTAATTCGATTGGTCCCAAGAAGTCTTTTTATAGCTTCCAAACACTAGATTAGGATAGTTTTACCCTTCCCAAATGGTCCATTAACATACATGTTTAGATTGATTAATTATTCAAAGTGAAATTGAGTGGCAACAAGGTAGTTGGGGAGTATTCTACCTGGATACATTTTGGAATAATTGGAAATTTTGATGAGGTATTTTTTAGATTCCAGACACAAAATCACAGGTTCCCTTATAATGTATGTTACCCATAAAATTTTCTGTTTTACAAGCCTAGAGAATTCATTATTTAGGTTCTAGACATCAAATTGGAACCTGTTTATATCTCAAATGCAGTAAATTGACAGACTGACTATGTCCCCACATTGAATTGATTTTCAGCAAACATAACTTCAAAGAGCAATGTATGTGGCTCTGAAAAGCTGTGGTGCAATTTTCCAGCTTCCGCACACTAAATCTAACAGTCATCTCTAATAAAGCACATGACTGATTTTGAATTCATTCCATGTTGAAAGAATTTAAAAGTGATTTATCTTTATTTCTTTACATGAAAAATACCAAAATAAAGGGTGGTTGTAACCCCCACTCTTTAGATCCACCAATGTAATGCATAATGAAATTGCATATGATTAGTTCAGTACCCTCATATGAAGACTCATAACATTTAACAGTGGAATGGAACAAAAAGTATGACACCATGATATCTAAAAACAAATTTACCAAACCAAACCTAAGATATAAAAACTCTACATTTTGATATAAAATGCAGTCAGAACAGCCTCCGTTAATAAACATGAAATTGCTATTTCACCAGATATATTTAATAATGGACATTATTTTATAGCAGATTTTACAATTAGAGTAGATGTTAGCAAACCATTTTAGGTCACCATGAACTATTGCGATCGTGTTTTGTCTGTCGTCGTCCATTAACTTTTTCACATTTTCAGCTTCTTCTTAAGAACCTCTGGGCCAAATCCAACCACACTACGTCACTAGCATCAATACCTAAAGGGGCATGAAAATTGCAAAATTCATGGTCCCAACTTACAAGGGGCCCTAGGGAGGAGGTAAAAACCATGTAAAATATGGTACTTTTTAAAAATCTTCTTCTCTACTGGGGTACCTTACTGAAACAAATGCTTTATATGGTTGTAATGTCCTAAAGTTGCTCTACCAGAATGCAAAATTCATGACCCTGAGGGCATGGGTTCTGCCCCTAGGGCAGGGCTAAATTTAGTATATTTTCAACCCCTGCACAAATTAAAGAAAAACTGAATGCATGGTGAATAAGAGCATGATGCTCTCTACCAAAATTGCAAAATTCATGACCCTGAGGGCATTGGTTCTGCCCCTAGGACGGGGCTAAATTTACTATATAGAAAAAATTACCAAATTTTCAAAACTCTTCTTCTGAACTCTTGCACATCTAACAGGAAAACTGAATACATGGTGAGGAAGAGAATGAAGCTTTCTACCACAATTACAAAATCCATGACCCTGAGGGCATGGGTTCTGCCAAAAGGTATGGGCTAAATTTACTATATAGTAAAAATAGCCAAATCTTCAAAAGTTTTCTTCTCAACCCCTGCGCATATGAAAAAATAAATAAATGCACGGTTAAAATGAGCATGAAGCCCTCTACAAATATTGTAATATCCATTACCCTGAGTGCATGGGTTCCGCCCCTAAGGCGGGGCTAAATTTACTATATAGTAAAAATAGTCAAATCTTCAAAAATCGTCTTCTCAACTTCTCACATTTTACAGGAAAACTGAATACATGGTTAGAAACTAGAAAGAGCATGAAGCCCTCTACCAACATTGTAATATTAATTACCCTGTGTGCATGGGTTCTGTCCCTAGGGTGGAGCTAAATTTACTATATAGTAAAATGTACTTAATGTTAGAAAATCTTCCCTACTTAAGTGTTTCTCAGGAACTATGTAGTGAAAGTCCATGAAACTTCAGGTTATTGTTGGCCTGTATTGCTAGTTGTGCAAGAAGTTTTCAGTTTGGGATAAGGGTGATCTAAGGTATATTTTTAAAGGCTGGGGTGGGGGTTTACTATAGGAACATATAGGAAAATAAAACATTACATTTTTACTTACATTTTAACTGATAAAAATCATTACACCAAACCAAATATTCTTTTTTTTTTTAATGATATGATGTAAGGGGATCATTGTCGTATAAGGCTTTATCCCCAGGGTCATTCCCTACCCATCTCATTTCAGAAATCTTCCATTATCTCAAATGTAGTTTAAACCCCCACCCCTAAAGCAAATATTTTGTGATTCTTCATGCAAGACTAATTGTACTGGAAATTTTTGGATGTCCCAGGGGTCGTTCCCACCCCCTTATTTCAGAGATATTCAATTATATAAAAAAAAAAATTGAGATCCCCACCCCTAAACCATATATTTTCTTATTCCTCATGACAAGACAGATTCAATGGTGATACTTTTGGGGTCCCCATGGTCATCCCCATCCCTTTATTACTTAAATATTTAATTATATAATAAAATTTGAGACCCCCTCCCCTAAACCATATACATGTTTATTACCCATGACAAAACGAGTTGTATTGTGGTATTTTAAGGATTCCCAGGGACATTCCCCACCCCATTATTTCAGAAATTTTCAATTATCCCAAAAACCGTTGAGGTCCCAACCCCTAAACCATATATTTTCTTATTCCTTATGACAAGTCAAGTTTTATGATATTTGGCGGGTCCTCTGGGTCATCCCCAACCCCTTATTTCAGAGATATTCAATTATCTCATAAATAGTTTAGCTTCCCACACCTAAACCATATATTTTTTTTATTACCCGTGACAAAACGAGTTTATTGTGGTATTTTGGGGATCACCAGGGTCAGAAATTAGAAATCTTCAATTATCTCAAAAGCCGTTGAGCTTCCCACCCCTAAACCACATATTTACTTATTCCTCATGACAAAACAAGTTTTAGGGTGATATTTCGGGGATCCCCAGGGTCACTCCCCACTCCATTGTTTCAGAAATCTTCAATTATCTCAAAAACCATTGAGATCCTCTCCCCTAAACCATATATTTTCTTATTACCAATGACAAGACAAGTTTCAGGGTGAAATTTCTGGGTGTCCCCAGGGCCATTCCCTACCTCTTAATTTAGAAATCTGAAATCATCTGAATGTGAACCTCACCACTAAACATGTATTTTTGTGCTCCCCATGACTAGACAAGTTGTATACTACAATTCTTTGGATGTTTGGACAAACTAAAGTTTCTCTGATCACCTAGATGGACTGGGTTACATGAAAAGATGGGGGTGGTTTGGGCAG
The DNA here is from genome assembly GCA_030159075.1 of Atrina japonica. Lineage (NCBI taxonomy): Eukaryota > Metazoa > Mollusca > Bivalvia > Pterioida > Pinnidae > Atrina > Atrina japonica. Next base: position 85,130 of record BROG01000392.1, read on the forward strand.
GGTAGTGCCGAAATGGTTATATTGTGGAAATAAACATAATTGTACAAAATCTTCACTTTTGTGCATTATGAAGACTGAATGCATGATTAGAAAGAGCAAAACAATTTACCACAATTGTGAAATTCGTGAACATTTTGGTCGGTAAGGCACAAAAAGTGATTGATGTTTTTAATTTTTTGTATCTAATCTGGATGTACCAAAATAACCTCTCACTGTTATATGATTAAACTTACTATCCTATAAAAGGATTGGAACTTGTCAGTATTGTATGAAAGTTAAATCAATATATCCATCATCTGTTATGAAGTATAAAGAGCACATAGTTGAAACACTAATTTCTAAAGACCAAAAACTGTGCATACTCAGGTGAGCGTTAAGGCCTATGGGCCTCTTGTTAGAATATGGAATTCTTCTAACCCTATTGTTACTAATGTGAAATTTTATTATTAAAGTTAATGAATGTTCGAGATGATAGCATGAATCAGTGCAATAATCAATTAAGATACAGATTTAATATTGAATTCATACTCCAACTGCTTTGGTTTGTGACATTTTTCTACCATTTGAATTGTGAATTTTAATTTTAATTTTTGGCTTTTTTATTTATTTTTCCTATCTGTTATTAAGTGAAGATAAAAAATGAACAATCTTGTTTCATATTGGATGTGCCAAAATATTTGTTATCTATTTTTGTATATTTGTTTAATATAACAGTTGCTCCATTAAATTGAACTTTTAAGTGTTTCCCGATACTGGACCTAATTTTTTATCAGTTGCATCCTGCCTTTTTATTTTGACAAATTAATAATCTTGGATTTTTTCAGCATAAATTCTGGTCTTGCCTTTTTATTTCAAATTTGATCTAGGCCTACTATAGATATATCTTGATAAAAGTAGATCTAGTCTCTGCTTGGTCTGGATTTAGATGTACAGCTTTTTTCAGTGTTGTCTTTATAATCTATATTTCCCCCGGATATTTCATTGAAGGTCAATGGACACGAAAATTCAGTGTTGATTTTATCCAATTTAAGATACACATCAAAGCTTTCTTTTAAGTACAATGAAAAAAAAATTACACTCCCAGTTAACAATACCAGGTGGAAAAAGTAACCAGTTGCAGGGTTATAAAAAGTTGTTGCCCTTTCCCAAATATCCCTAAACCGGAAATGACGTACATCCCGTCATATTTTTCCAATAGTTTTAAGCTTTTATTCATGACCCTTATACTAAGTTAAATTGGCTTTTCATTTACAGTAAAATAAATGTAGAAAGGCCTAGATCTTCTACTATTTTAATTATCAGTATTTGTACAATTTATTGTCTTTCAATATACTATTTATGTTGTCATAACTACTTATGTTGTAAATTTATAACTAGGTCTATAGAGCTATTTTGCCAGTTGAAATACAGTTTTTGCACTTCCCGGTTATTTGTGAGAGTATATACATGACGTTTCGGTAGGGGTCTTACGGACACCACTGTGCTCTTTGAAGTGAACCCTGAGACCGACATATATGTTCCGAAAGTATTAATGGGTAATAAATTACTGTGTCTGTGTATAATACTTATGTGTGAACCTATTCAACAATTCTTTTTTTTTTTTATTATTATTTCCTTGCCAAACTAATATCTTAAAAGATATCTAGACGCGCACATTGAAGTGAGGGTTTTCAAAATACATTGTATTCATATATTCAACTATTAATCTATCGGGTTTTTTTTTTTTCATATGTATTTTGTATTATTCGCTTTAATAGGTTTAATCATTTCAATAAAATTTAATGTCCTCCAAAGGGAAGTGTCAGTATGTAAAAAAAACCCAGAAAAACACTCAAATTTCACAAATTTTCGGCCACTTGGCCTTTATCAAGTGAAGGACGACACATGCATATTACCGCGTACATTAGAAGACCTATATAAGTATACATTTACCAGATACTTTGCCAATGGATTTGTTTGATAATACGCGGTAATATGCATGTGTCGTTAACGGTATGATGTCATTGCCCGTGACGTAATCGGTAAACATTGATAAACATTTGCACTGGATCTTTGTATTGTGCAGACTTAATACTATGTAACTGATATACATATTGTCGTCTTTCACTTGATAAAGGCCAAGTGGCCGAAAATTTTTGAAATTTGAGTGTTTTTCTGGGTTTTTTTTTCCATATTTAATCATTTCATTTTTTTTTCAATATTTGAAAATGCCTTATTCTATATCTTCTTAATTAATAATTAGGCCCATAGAACGGCATTCGGGTGTAACAAGCCCGTTTCTTTTTTCGGTTTGCACTATGATCGCAGCTATGGTTCCCATAAACTGGCTGAAGATTGGCACTAATATCAAGATTTTAATCCGATGTTATATAACCCTTGATTACCATATTTAACCGAGAGTTATGTTTAATTATTCGCCGCCAGGGAGGCGGCGAATATATTTCAAATTAAGTTAGGAAGTAGTTATATGGAAGGAGCTGTTAGTTTCTTTGAACGCGGGAAGTAATGACGTAGTAATTTTATTTGAGGCAAAAAAACGCTATTAAATTTCAGATATGAAAAGTGATGTTCGTTTGTTTCATAAATAATCAGCATCTAAATTTTTTTAATGCAATTAAGGTATAATACCGCGATTCTTATTTTTGAAATAACGATAAGTGGGAGACATTAGTCGAAATGATGGGAGCAATCATTACGTGATTGCTTTTGATTTTGATAAGAGCATGATATCCTATTATATAAGTTTAGTGGACGACGGAAATGTGGATCAAAATGTTTTTTATCATTTAAAATGATTTCGTTTGTGCAAAACGGAATAAATATAACACCGAAAACGAAATATGTCGTATGAAATATTGATGATTGGGAGAACAACAAAGTGAAAACGGGTCGGACGATTTACTGAAACAGACCTTAATTACCGAAGCACACCATTTTTACTTTTATTTCGACATAAAAAACTGTAGTACATGTTAAAGTCTACATATAATAAAATGTTACTTTTAACACAAGTTTTGTGTAATAATGGATAAAGTCAGAATTATCATGTTAAACATGATCGAACCACTCTAGCCGGCTAGGCCAACAATGAACGAAACAGACTGGAATATGGACTTGTTTTTAAAAAAAAAATTCTGAATTATTCCATAAATGTTTTTCTAAATTACGTTTTATATTCTTGATATATACTAATATTTAATACATTTTCTTAAAAAACAAAATCCAAGTTCTTCACCATTGTTGACAACCATTATGCAGAACAGTGAAAAATTACTGCAACTGTCATTTTGTAAACTTTTACATATATAGACATTGCTACATCGCTGATGTCAATTGCTATATAAAACACTACTAAAATGAATGATTACACTGGATGAATTTGACCAGGAACATGATGACCACTCCATTTCTGACTACTGTCTGTGAACTTGGTGTTAGTTGACGAGAAATCGCCGTTAAATTAGTTCTGTTGACTGTTGACTCTATTTTCACAAAAATGTTATCTGGTGGGACTTTTTGTCGTAATAGATATTAAGTAACTGAAAGCTTGCATTCATTTATTCCCAAACTTCCTTTGAAATACCTTTGGCGGCGAATTGATGCTTGGGGGTCTTTTGGGTCATCCCTAACCCCTTATTTCAGAGATATTCAATTATCTCATAAATAGTTTAGCTTTCCAACCCTAAACCATATAATTTTTTATTACCCGTGACAAAACGAGTTTATTGTGGTATTTTGGGGATCCCCAGGGTCAGAAATTAGAACTCTTCAATATTATCTCAAATATTCCTCATGACAAAACAAGTTTTTTGGTGATATTTCGGGGATCCCAAGGGTCATTCCCCACTCCATTATTTCAGAAATCTTCAATTATTTCAAAAACCATTGAGATCCTCACCCCTAAACCATATATTTTCTTAATACCCTTGACAAGACATGCTTCAGGATGAAATTTCTGGATGTCCCCAGGGCCATTCCCTGCCCCTTATTTTAGAAATCTGAAATCATCTGAATGTGAACCTTACCACTAAACATGTATTTTTGTGCTCCCCATGACTAGACAAGTTGTATATTACAATTAAAGTTTCTCTGATCACCTAGATGGACTGGGATATATGAAAAGATGGAGTGGTTTCGGCAGGGCAGTGCCGAAATGATTATGTTGTGGAAATAAACATAATTGTACAAAATCTTCACTTTTGTGCAATGTGAAAACTGAATGCATGATTAGAAAGAGCAAAACAATTTACCACAATTGTGAAATTCGTGAACATTTTGGTCGGTAAGGCACAAAAAGTGATTGATGTTTTTATTTTTGTGTATCTAATCCGGATATAACAAAATCACATCTCACTGTTATATGATTAAACTTACTATCCTATAAAATCATTGAAACTTGTCAATATTGTATGATAGTTAAAACAATATATCCATCATCTATTATGAAGTATAAAGAGCACATAGTTGGCACAATGATTTCTAAAGACCAAAAACTGTGCATACTCAGGTGACTGTTAAGGCCCATGGGCCTCTTGTTAGAATATGGAATTCTTCTGACCCTGTAGTTACTAATGTGAAATTTTATTATTAAAGTTTATGAATGTTCGAGATGATAACATGAATCGGTGCAATAATCAATTAAGATACAGAATTAATATTGATTTCATACTCCAACTGCTTTGATTTGTGACATTTTTCTATCATTTGAATTGTGAATTTTAATTTTAATTTTTTGGCTTTTTTACTTATTTTTTCCTATCTGTTATTAAGTGAAGATAAAAAAAATGAACAATCTTGTTTCATATTGGATGTGCCAAAATATTTATCTATTTTTGTATATTTGTTTAATATAACAGTTGTTCCATTAAATTGAACTTTTAAGTGTTTCCCGATACTGGACCTGACTTTTTTTATCAGTTGCATCCTGCCTTTTTATTTTGACAAATTAATAATCCTGGATTTTTTCAGCATAAATTCTGGTCTTGCCTTTTTATTTCAAATTTGATCTAGGCCTTCTATAGATATATCTTGATAAAAGGTAGATCTAGTCTCTGCTTGGTCTGGATTTAGATGTACAGCTTTTTTCAGTGTTGTCTTTATAATCTATATTTTCCCCGGATATTTCATTGAAGGTCAATGGACACGAAAATTCAGTGTTGATTTTATCCAATTTAAGATACACATCAAAGCTTTCTTTTAAGTACAATGAAAAAAAAATTACACTCCCAGTTAACAATACCAGGTGGAAAAAGTAACCAGTTGCAGGGTTATAAAAAGTTGTTGCCCTTTCCCAAATATCCCTAAACCGGAAATGACGTACATCCCGTCATATTTTTCCAATATATGTACCACTGATGTTTTAAGCTTTTATTCATGACCCTTATACCAAGCTGAATTGGCTTTTCATTTACAGTAAAATAAATGTAGAAAGGCCTAGATCTTCTACTATTTTAATTATCAGTATTTGTACAATTTATTGTCTTTCAATATACTATTTATGTTGTCATAACTACTTATGTTGTAAATTTATAACTAGGTCTATAGAGCTATTTTGCCAGTTGAAATACAGTTTTTGCACTTCCCGGTTATTTGTGAGAGTATATACATGACGTTTCGGTAGGGGTCTTACGGACACCACTGTGCTATTTGAAGTGAACCCTGAGACCGACATATATGTTCCGAAAGTATTAATGGGTAATAAATTACTGTGTCTGTGTATAATACTTATGTGTGAACCTATTCAACAATTCTTTTTTTATTATTATTATTTCCTTGCCAAACTAATATCTTAAAAGATATCTAGACGCGCACATTGAAGTGGGGTTTTCAAATACATTGTATTCATATATTCAACTATTAATCTATCGGGTTTTTTTTTTTCATATGTATTTTGTATTATTCGCTTTAATAGGTTTAATCATTTCAATAAAATTTAATGTCCTCCAAAGGGAAGTGTCAGTATGTAAAAAAAAACCAGAAAAACACTCAAATTTCACAAATTTTCGGCCACTTGGCCTTTATCAAGTGAAGGACGGACACATGCATATTACCGCGTACATTAGAAGACCTATATAAGTATATACATTTACCAGATACTTTGCCAATGGATTTGTTTGATAATACGCGGTAATATGCATGTGTCGTTAACGGTATGATGTCATTGCCCGTGACGTAATCGGTAAACATTGATAAACATTTGCACTGGATCTTTGTATTGTGCAGACTTAATACTATGTAACTGATATACATATTGTCGTCTTTCACTTGATAAAGGCCAAGTGGCCGAAAATTTTTGAAATTTGAGTGTTTTTCTGGGTTTTTTTTCCATATTTAATCATTTCATTTTTTTTTCAATATTTGAAAATGCCTTATTCTATATCTTCTTAATTAATAATTAGGCCCATAGAACGGCATTCGGGTGTAACAAGCCCGTTTCTTTTTTCGGTTTGCACTATGATCGCAGCTATGGTTCCCATAAACTGGCTGAAGATTGGCACTAATATCAAGATTTTAATCCGATGTTATATAACCCTTGATTACCATATTTAACCGAGAGTTATGTTTAATTATTCGCCGCCAGGAGGCGGCGAATATATTTCAAATTAAGTTAGGAAGTAGTATATGGAAGGAGCTGTTAGTTTCTTTGAACGCGGAAGTAATGACGTAGTAATTTTATTTGAGGCAAAAACGCTATTAAATTTCAGATATGAAAGTGATGTTCGTTTGTTTCATAAATAATCAGCATCTAAATTTTTTTAATGCAATTAAGGTATAATACCGCGATTCTTATTTTTGAAATAACGATAAGTGGGAGACATTAGTCGAAATGATGGGAGCAATCATTACGTGATTGCTTTTGATTTTGATAAGAGCATGATATCCTATTATATAAGTTTAGTGGACGACGGAAATGTGGATCAAAATGTTTTTTATCATTTAAAATGATTTCGTTTGTGCAAAATGGAATAAATATAACACCGAAAACGAAATATGTCGTATGAAATATTGATGATTGGGAGAACAACAAAGTGAAAACGGGTCGGACGATTTACTGAAACAGACCTTAATTACCGAAGCACACCATTTTTACTTTTATTTCGACATAAAAACTGTAGTACATGTTAAAGTCTACATATAATAAAATGTTACTTTTAACACAAGTTTTGTGTAATAATGGATAAAGTCAGAATTATCATGTTAAACATGATCGAACCACTCTAGCCGGCTAGGCCAACAATGAACGAAACAGACTGGAATATGGACTTGTTTTTAAAAAAAAATTCTGAATTATTCCATAAATGTTTTTCTACATTACGTTTTATATTCTTGATATATATTAATATTTAATACATTTTCTTAAAAAAAAAATCCAAGTTCTTCACCATTGTTGACAACCATTATGCAGAACAGTGAAAAATTACTGCAACTGTCATTTTGTAAACTTTTACATATATAGACATTGCTACATCGCTGATGTCAATTGCTATATAAACACTACTAAAATGAATGATTACACTGGATGAATTTGACCAGGAACATGATGACCACTCCATTTCTGACTACTGTCTGTGAACTTGGTGTTAGTTGACGAGAAATCGCCGTTAAATTAGTTCTGTTGACTGTTGACTCTATTTTCACAAAAATGTTATCTGGTGGGACTTTTTGTCGTAATAGATATTAAGTAACTGAAAGCTTGCATTCATTTATTCCCAAACTTCCTTTGAAATACCTTTGGCGGCGAATTGATGCTTTGCATCAAATTTTTCTTGTCGTTGGTTAAATTTAACTAAATATGAACAACTGGGTCCTATAGACGCTCTAGATACGTCTCTATTCACTCGATCTGATGCGATCTTAACACGACCAAGGCTCTTTCTGTTCGACCAATATGCGACATAGCGTCGATCTGTCGGCGATCTATCATTGCAAGTGCGCGACCTCGGCCGATCAAGGCTCAATCTTGGTCGATCTAGCTACATACGACTTGCAACGTACCCTCGATCAATACGATTTAGCCTGCGATATAACCGGCATTCTAGCATCGCTCAATTTTCGATCTTATCAAGACAGATTCGCGCCTGAGCTACGCCCAAATTTGTCACGGTCGCCCGGATTTGCGTGCGACCCACTGCGACCGTATAAAGTGGTCCGGTGATCGGTGGCCGACCATCAGATTTGACCAGCCTCCGAAGGGACAACATGAACCCAATCACTCTGCATCATGCTATGTTACACCGTGTCTGCAACTGCAGCAAGACTCTGGTTATGCTAACCATGCTGAAGATGAGGAGATAGTAGTATACCAAGAAGAAATATTGGGTTCATTCTTACACTATACCCTCAGTAGTCGGGAGGTGGAAAACGTAGACCAATTCCCATTCTAAAAACTCACATTTTCAAACACGAAACGTGCACAGTGGTTTGAAAAGAGTCATTCAAACAAAACAATTTTGTTTCGTTCAAGCGTCAAGACTGTAAGGAAAAAATATATCCCAAAACAGAGAGATCGGGATTTAATTAGATTGACGATAATCAAACACACTCATATCAGAACAGTGCAATTTATTTTATTTTTAGTCAATACGGTAGATCTGGATCTATATCTCGAAATTTTATGAGTCAAATAAACCCAATACATAAATTAAATTCAAAGGTGAGAGGTATGTGTGCATTTTCGGCTCAAAACCTCAAGAACTATTATATATACTGTCCGACTCTCGATTAATTAAGAACAGATGTCCGAAAGGGCTAAATGTTAGGTATCAATTCGATAAAGGCCGCGACAAACATTAAGCATATTATTTGGCGTGTACTTGGATATCTGAGATTTTCATTTTATTTTCCGTCTACTTTGATATCTGAGATTTTTATATTATTTTCCGTCTACTGTGATATCTAAGATTTTTATATTATTTTCCGTCTACTTTGATATCGGAGATTTTTATATTATTTTCCGTCTACTTTGATATATGAGATCTTTATATTATTTTGTGTCTTCTTTGATACCTGAGATTTTCATATTATTTTCCGTCTACTTTGATATCTGAGATTTTTATATTATTTTCCGTCTACTTTGATATCTGAGATTTTTATATTATTTTCCGTCTACTTTGATATCTGAGATTTTTATATTATTTTCCGTCTACTTTGATATCTGAGATTTTTATATTATTTTCCGTCTACAGTGATATCTGAGATTTTTATATTATTTTCCGTCTACTTTGATATTTGAGATTTTTATATTATTTTCCGTCTACTTTGATATCTGAGATTTTATATTATTTTCCGTCTTCTTTGATATCTGAGATTTTTACATTAATTTGCGTCTACTTTGATATCTGAGATTTTTATTTTATTTTCCGGTTTCTATGATATCTGAGATTTTTATATTATTTTCCGTCTACTTTGATATCTGACGTTTTTATATTATTTTCCGTCTACTTTGATATCTGAGATTTTTATATTATTTTCCGTCTACAGTGATATCTGAGATTTTTATATTATTTTCCGTCTACTTTGATATCTGAGATTTTTATATTATTTTCCGTCTACTTTGATACCTGAGATTTTTATATTATTTTCCGTCTACTTTGATATTTGAGATTTTTATATTATTTTCCGTCTACTTTGATATCTGAGATTTTTATATTATTTTCCGTCTTCTTTGATATCTGAGATTTTTACATTAATTTGCGTCTACTTTGATATCTGAGATTTTTATTTTATTTTCCGGTTTCTATGATATCTGAGATTTTTATATTATTTTCCGTCTACTTTGATATCTGACGTTTTTATATTATTTTCCGTCTACTTTGATATCTGAGATTTTTATATTATTTTCCGTCTACTTTGATATCTGACGTTTTTATATTATTTTCCGTCTACTTTGATATCTGAGATTTTTATATTATTTTCCGTCTCATGATAACTGATTTCCGGATTTTTATTGTCGGATTACCAGGAGGACAAATTTCGGCATCCTATCTGACACATAGTCATCTAAATAGACGATCATTATGTGACGTTTAACATGTACGACAAATTTTATTTTATATAAATTTCAAAACACGCACATGACATCGTGTGTTTTCTTGACTAAAAATTTATTTGTTTCCAAAACCCACCTATCCATGTCTCATTTTCTCTCGTTCAAATTATCTAGGATATACTAAACGTTTAGCAAAAAATAAGAAAGTAGAGTAAGCTACACTACACGAAGCTTTATAATGAAATGCAAATTAAAAATAATAGGGCTGGTCTAATACAATTCTTAGAGTTTACGTCAGCTAAAATAATTTTTTGTGTGTGTTTTCTTTATTGCCTCCTTAAAATTTCATGCAAGCTGGAGACCGATCCAATCATATCTACAGACAGCATATATATATATATACCTCTCTGTTTTGATCAGTCTATATATATATATATATATATATATATAATATATATGCCTCTCTGTTTTGATAAGTAGATATATATATATATATATATATATATATATATGCCTCTCTGTTTTGATCAGTCTATATATATATGCCTCTCTGTTTTGATCAGTCTATATATATATATATATATATGCCTCTCTGTTTTGATGTATATAATATAAATACACAAAACAGTTTATGCATATATTGCTACAAACAATACAACATACATTGTAATCGTGAAAAAAAAAAATACTGACTACACAAAAAATTTACTGGAGATGCCGGGGATCGAACCCGGGGCCTCACACATGCAAAGCGTGCGCTCTACCACTGAGCTACATCCCCACCTTGAAACCGCCATTGTTAAATAACATTATATTCCATATTGATAAGTTTGAAAACTTGGGGTGAACAAATTGACCGATTTTACTTTAGAGTGAATCAACCAGCACCCCTCATTGTTTTATTTGTTATATTTTTATTGTATTTACGAAAATCCGTTGTGGCATATATTCTAATAATTGAAAAATCACTTTCTTCTATTAAAATAATTCATCAATACATGTGTTATCAGTGTATCTGTTAGGTCTGTTAAGCTTTATATATCGCTGTCGTGACATAAAGAATTTTTATTTACTTTTAATCTTGAAAATGGAAATTTGTAATTATGAGTAACAATGAAACTCAGATTTTTTTTCACTTCTATGGAACGATTTTATCAAAGTTGATCTAGAATTGACATTGCCAGGATGTTTTTGAAATAATCATGGGTAGATATTGCATAATTAGAGTGAAATAAAATGTTAACTCACGTTTCATTGATCAATGATATTTATTTCACTCCGATTATGCAATATCAACCCATGATTATTTTTTCAAACATTGGCGGATTTGGAGGGGCGTGGGGCACACACACACACACACACACACACACACACACACACACACACACACACACACACACACACACACACCTAAAATTGACTTTTTTCTTTATTAAACAGAAAACAGTAAATAAATTTTAGAGTCTGGAAGCCAGAAAAATGGCCTTTCGGAGATTTCAAAATCAAAAAATTTTCTAGACTGAATCCAGAAAAGGCTTCCCAGATCTTTTTAAAAAATAATAATTTTCTGGACCCACTTGAATTGCACTTGGAACATTTGTGTTTTTGAAACTCAAGAGTGCGTGCGTGCGTGTATGTGTGTGTGCGTATATGTGTGTGAATAATTAGTCTGTCAATTTAATGCATTTTTGGGATAAAAACCAGTCGCAATGTGAAAATTAATTGGACATCATGTGGCGACATTTACATTTTCTATTCCTTTTATTGTGTTATATACTATTTTTATTTAATAGTTTTACTACCAAACTGTTGCATAAATAAAAAATGTAAAAATCAGCATAAAACATGAAATAATGAAAATACAATTTGAAGGGCTAGGGGATTTGTTTTGTATCTCAAGCTAGAAAATACCTCATCGGGCTTTTAAATTGGCTTATTCAAAATCTTATTTCGGGAGCTTACTCCCGAACCTGGGCCTTGTCATCACCAAATTCCACTTCAATTTCAGGTTAAATTAATCTAACAATAAAACATATTAGGCCGAAATTCTGTTAGTTTAAACTCTATTTTATTGCTTCAAATCAATATAACATGTAACAGGTGAACAGTAATAATAACAATAGGATTCGGAAACAAGTTTAGCAACTTATATAAATCCGTCTCCTTTAATTTACAATTAATAATGATAATATTATCCCTTGATTGCCAGGAAGCAATAATCCGTATATTAACAATATATAAATAAGTAATACCTAATCAGTTAGCACCAGATGAAAATGATATATATAAATTTATGGTATACTTGAGGTAAGAAATAACTTAATAGGAGAGAGAGAGAGAGAGGGGGGGGGTTAATTTTTGTTCTCTAGCTAGTAACGTAACAATTTAGATACAATGTAAGAATTGTTGATATTCACACAAGTTGTTCATATAATTGAGGAAACACGTGTGCCTTGATATATAACAATATTAATGTTATTAATGTTATCCAGGTCAGTCGGCATTTCGAAAATCCATACATTTACGTGTAATCAGGAATTCAGATTAATTTATTTGGTGTCTTCTAGTGAAAAAAAAAGAAGAAATTCTATTCTAATTCTAGGTTACATTTTTGCTAAAACAATCTTTTTTTTTTTTTTTGAGAAGGATAATCAGTGTGATATATTAATCCAGGCGTAATTTCCGTCTGGAAGCAGAAAAATGAGTTTACGAGCTTAAAAAATTCAATTTTTCTGAAAAATGGACCCCATTACAATCCAACACTAAGTATTATGTGTAGTGACCAGGAATGGATTCAGACAGACGACAAAATAGGTGTAAAACCATTGATTTTTAACTAAAATGCCGGAAAAATTAATAACATATTTCCAGAAATATTCGCAACTCGCTCCGCGACGATATTCTACATATGCGAGCCACAAAGCATGAGAACTTCTAGTTAGATCGTATCTGGAAAGGTTCCTCATTTCATAATCATCAAATAACTAGTATCTATATGGTGTCAAATGAATTCTTGCTTCACAATTTATCCAACAGTTTGTAAAACAAAACAAGTTCAATAAGGCTGGTATTATAGCAGTATAGTAAAATTCTGTAACCCTCACCCCCACCGGCACCTCTGGACAAATTCTCGATCTGCATCCTAGGGCACTGTGAAGATCAAAAGTACGCCCTCTCTAACCTAAAATCCTGTAACCGGGTTCTTTCCTCCACCATTATAAACGGCCCGCCACCATGACTGGAAAAATTGGCGTAAAACACCATTCAAAATTTTCAACATGTATTAATATGAAAATTTATTTGTAAACCAAATTGCATTGGATCAAAATACACAGGATCTTCCCTTGTGTTATTATCAGCTAAAGATCTGAAAATTGAATCATCGATGATATCCAATTCTTTACACAGAATGAACGCGCTATTTTTATGGCAAAAAAAAGACTACGCCTCATTTTGAAATTCCCTCGATCTGCCCTTATAAGTCTGTCAGTTTAATTAACTATTTGGAAGAAATAAAAACGAGTCGCAATGTGGTAACTAATTCTCTGGACTTTTAAAATTGAACATTTCTGGGAAGCATACCTAGCTGGACCATGGGGAAACGTAGGCCGAACTTTCTGCCCCGATTTTAAGCGACTTGGAGGGGTGGAATCAGGCTAAAATCTGGACAGAAAGTTCAGCCGATTTTAACCCCCCCCCCCCCCCCCCCAAATCGCTTAAAATCGGAGCAGAAAGATCGGCGTAGGGAAAGCAATGATTTTGTGTCTGGAAGCTAGAGAATACCCCATCGGGCTTCCGTACTTATCTATCAACGAATATTTTTAACAATAAAAAAGTCATAATTTAATGTCTGTAAGATACAAGGCAGAAATTCTGTCTTGATTTTAAATAACTTTCTTTTAAGAAGGGTAATAATCAATGTCAATTACTGCCGGAGCAGATTACTATAGACGTATTTTCTCGTCTGAACACAGAAAAGGTTTCTACGGGCTGCAAAATTTAAAGAAATATTGTTTTTTTAATAGATGCGTAAAACACGACCCTCTAATGAAATAATCCAACACTTAAAATTATGTGAAGTAGCCAGTGAGAGCGTGTTCTAATTTGAATTTTCAATCTAAGAACGATAACTGTTGAACTAGCTACTGTCAATTTGTTTAACCAATCATATGCCGTGACCCTTGACGTCATGATACTTTCTAATGGCGAATATGGATGGAGGGAAGGACAGGTGCCTCCTGTAAAACAATGGTATAACATTTACAGATTGTTCTAAACTGAGCATTCTGGTACCGATGTTTTTAGAAAATGCATTTATTTTAATCAGTCAAAGAATCACCATGTAACACGATTACACGTCTGGAATTCAATTTCTTTTGATGGTACCACTAGTTTGTTTACCATTTCTTTGCAATGAGTTGAATGACTGTTATTGCTATTACATTGTGTTTCACGTTTTCTCGGTTGTATGGAAATGTTTACATATTGATGATTTATACTCCCACGTGATTTTGAAAAATTCGAGATCGATCCTTTGGGACGAGCAAACTTCAAGACAGGTTGGTTTGATATATATGAAGATCTATTTTGATTTTAGTCCCGTTTTAGAACCACTGGCACCTCTAAATCTTCACACTTCAGCCGACTTGAAGTAAAGCAATCCAACATTGTACTTATTGTTTCAACTGCTCAGTCACAAAACACCAGTTTTTATCAGCAGAGGTAGACAAAAAATTATTTAATTTGGTATGGTATTGATAATAATTCTGTGTAGTGACGTCATTTTGTCATTTCAGTCACTTGCAGTGGTAGAACGAGGTTTCCCAATCACATGCAGTGAGCCACATTCCTGGTTTTGATCATACATAAATAGCTCTTTTAAACAGGAATTGACTGTTTTGTCTTTAAGTATACAGTGATCTATTGTACTTGTATAGTAATCACACTTCTGTACATTATTATGTATTGTGGAATGTGTGACATGTTTAAGAACTTTTCTGCATTGCTTTGAGTTGAAAGTAAAGGTTACAATTAGTGGTACAGTAGAACATGTCCTGACAGACCACCTGTCTTGAAAGACCACCTGTCTTGACAGACCACATTTCAGTGGCAAATTGTATGTTTTCTCACGGCAGGTTCCACTGTACTTATAGCTGACCATGTCTCCTTACAAACCTAATAGTCTTGGTATAAAATACTTTAAAGCAATCAAAATAACAAAACAAACTCAAACAAGTATAAAGCTAAGCTATATAGAATACACTAACATACTTGTAAACAATATTCATTGTACACAAAAATTGTTTTCTATTTCAGAAATAAGTAGACATATAAATTGATGTTATTGAAGAGGAAAATGTGACGACAAATGTAAGTATTAATTTACTGTATGTTATTGTTAGATTCTTGCTCTGTACACTCTATCTGGTGTTGGTCGGTGTAAACCCTGGCCATAGTATTTAGTGATACATTGTTCACATGCAATGTCTGATGTTGGTCAGTGTAAACCCTGGCCATAGTATTTAGTTATACAGGGTTCACATACAGTGTCTGGTGTTGGTCAGTGTAAACCCTGACCAAAGTATTTAGTGATACAGGGTTCACATACAATGTCTGGTGTTGGTCAGTGTAAACCCTGGCCATAGTATTTAGTTATACAGGGTTCACATACAATGTGGGGTGTTGGTCAGTGTAAACCCTGGCCATAGTATTAAGTTATACAGGGTTCACATACAATGTCTAGTGTTAGCTAGTGTAAACCTTGATCATAGTTTTTAGTTATACAGGGTTCACATACAATGTCTGGTGTTGGTCAGTGTAAACCCTGATCATAGTATTTAGTTATACAGGGTTCACATACAATGTCTTCATTTATTTATAATTTTACTGTATTACTTATCGACAAAATTCAGCATGGACTTTGAAATTTCTCAGTTGGACTTGCCAAACATTTACTCTCCAAGTCTCGGACTTACGTATCTAAACAAGAATTTTGAACCCCTGTCAGGTATCAGCTAGTCAGCCTAGTGTAAATCTTGGTCAAAGTATTTAGTTAAATACACGGCTCACATCCAATGTCTGGTATGGACTTACCTATCTTGGTTGTAGTATTTATAATAGTTATACAGAATTCACATCCAATGTCTGGTATGGACTAACCTACCTTGGTTGTAGTATTTATAATAGTTATACAGAATTCACATACAGTATCTGCTAGTAGCTAGTGTAAATCTAGGCCTTAGTATTTAGTTGTACATGTACTGTTAATGTTGTTTGTTTTTATTTACACTGATATCAATGCCTGACGTCAATAATGTTTGGTAAATCATTTGCCCATTTAAGACAATTTTGTTGTCCCTGGCACTAGATATAAACATCAGCATTTTTCTGCATAGAACTAGAAGAGGAAGTAGCCCACAACTTCCACTGCTTTTGTCAGCTTCTGTTGATCGATCATCGGTTGATTTCTGCATAGCGTCATTAGCGATAAATCGGATAAACAATATATCAAATTATGACCGATTCCCAGCACTTGTACATACAGGGTTTTCCTTTACGCAAGATTTCTATGCCTCTGACAAAACCTTTCATGACTCAGTGATTGAATACAACTGAATCCCAAAGGACGCACTATAATTTTGTAAGGGCTATGTGAAGTTATGATAACTTGTTACATTTTTATTGAATTTTGTTTGGGCCCTCTGTCCTGCCACTTAGGGGTATAGAATTAGCCAGTTTCTTTTCATTATGGTTCAGGTTCATTTGGGGAATTTTGGACCCTCTGTCCTGTCATTTAGGGGTATAGAATTACATTTTCACAAAAGTTCACTATTACTACATTGTACATGTACATTGTTTTATTTTTTGTGACCCAATTAATAACTCAATACTTGTAAATCTATTAGTTTTGAGCAAAGATTTTTTTATTGCAATATTCTGTTCAGGGACGATTGGGCAGTCTGGATTTGGTCTTCAAGCATTGGTGCATGTAAATACTAAATAACTCTTTGAAAGCTTTGGCACCAACCATGTAAATTTGTTCAGTTTCCATTTTACAACTCAAATCATGATCATCACTCTCAATTTGACATTTTAGTGTCATACATAAAAAATTAATGTGGACTTATGGCTATAACAGGCTCAAAACTCCTCAGGGTTTTCCATGTACTCAATTAAGCATCGCCAGAATTATCCTACAAAAATCAGTGTGCCATCAGTATTTACCTGAGATTCAACCATTAAAACACTTCTTTGTGTCTAATTTGAATCTTGTTTCATTCGCATACTCTCTCTTTATAATTCCTGAACTAGGACACCGTTTCTTTTAATTTGAAAACTCATTGAAACTTAATTGAATAACAAAAAGAGTCGAAAATGCTGTGATGAATTATTTTGTAGTCATGTGGGATAGGACAACTTGTTAAAAAGGGGAATTTCCTCAGTTCAGCTTTGCCGATTTTGACATTGATACAAAATGTACCTCTTTTAATTCGCGTTTTTTAGAACTGGAATCGATCATCGTTTCCTTTTTATTCATACAACGTGATTCTTTTTCTTTGGTTAAAAACATAACTGATAAATTATTTTACTTTTCAAGCTTACTCGCAGAAGTAATCATAGACAAACTCACAATTAAACAGACGAGTACAAAACCTGGAATGCACCCAACTATGAACCGAAATATGGGAAAATTTTGTATATATAAGTTCACAATTCTGTTATTATTGGACCGATTTTTATTCGGATACCAGATCTGGATAGATAAATTTAATATCTTTTAGATGATATAAAGTTTGATAATAAATATTACATATTAGCGGTGTAAATGTGACAGGAATAACCCCACTTCCAACTGATTTTTACCTCGCCGGGACGAAAGTCCGGAGAGCTAATGCCATACCCCTGTCATCGTTGTTGTCGGCATCCGTAGACAAAACTTTAACCTGGCCTATAACTTTTTAACCACAAAGGACAGGGCTCTGATGTTTCATATATAGATTCCTTGTGATTGATGAGAGCTTTCATTTGGCACCTTGACATTTGATCCAAGTAACCTTGGACTTTGACCTACTTTTCAAAAACTTTAACCTTGGCTATAACTTTTAAACCACAAGGGACAGGGCTCTGATATTTCACATATAGATTTCTTATGATAAGAGCTTTCATTTGGTACCTTGACTTTTGACCTCTTGACCTTGGACTTTGACCTACTTTTCAAAAACTGAACATTTGCTTCAGCTTTTAAACCATGAGAGATAGGGCTTTGATATTTTGCATATAGATTTCTAATGACCAGAGCTTTCATTTGGTACCTTGACATTGACCTAGTGACCTGACTTGAACTTTGACCCATTTTTCAAAAACTTTAACCTTGGCTATATCTTTTAAACCATGGGGGATATGGCTTTGATATTTCACATATAGATTTCTTTTGACCAGAGCCTTCAGTTGGTACCTTGACTTTTGACCTAGTGAACTTGACCTTGGACTATGACCTATTTTTCTAAATTTTTATCCTGAGCTGAAGGAATAAAAATTTTACCAGTCCTTTGACCTTTAAACCTGACAGCTGTGGGTCAAATATCTACTTTGAAAAATTACACACATTTCGACGAGCATTGTTGTCTGCTGATAACTCTTATCTTGTATTTTACAATTAATGTCACACAAGTAAATGCCTGTAACTCATTTTTTTATTTGGTTTTCAAATCGGGTTAGGTAAGTATTTATATTGTAAATGATACCAAGTGATATGATATTTAGTAAACGTCCACCGAGTAAGCATGACAGGAATAAATTATTTTATTGTGAGAAAATGTCATTTTTCAATGAATTTGTGAAAATACACACGAATATCTCAGCAATTACTGAATTAAATTTAATTCGGAAAACTCCTTTGGATAGGTTATTTTATTGTCTTACCTACCCCGATTTGAAAACTGAATGAAAATGAAATTTTAAGGTTGTTAAACAAACGTATTGCTGTTTATAAAAATAAGGGAGTAAAGGGAACTGAATAATGCAACATTTTTTAAAGATGTTGAAGGTCCTGATATATCTACAGTCATGGGACATAAATATTTGTCACTTATGTTATTTTCTTCTTTGTTTTATACAAAACCAACAATTTTTAAATGCCCACAGAATCCACTAATTTAAAAATTATTTCAAATATTTTATTTTTACATGAAGGAAATTGAATTCATATTTTTAATCCTTTAGAAATTTAGATATTCTCTTTGTTTATTTTGAGAAAATAATAATTCTGTGGAGGTTAACATTATTTCAGTTAATTTTGACATACATTTGTATTTCATAAGACTGAAAGAATAATTACAGAATTTACAAAATTACTCCATGAGAAAAATACTGTCATTTCTGTAAATTAACATGCTATTAACATGTAATGTAAAAATGCTTATATTTTAGAAATGTGAAATTGTTCTACATGTAAATTCACCAATTCAGATCTGACTAAGGACTTGCCTTTCAGGACTTTCCGTCCTTTGATTCTTGTTATGGGTTGTTAGGTAATAACCTATTATGGGTTGACTTCGACTTTTCATATCCTGTTAGCAGTGAAGTGTTCCTCATAGATCTACGCAAGGAAATATAATCCGATGTTTGAATTGAATTTTTACAGAAGAGCAAAATATTTTGGTGAAAATGAAATTCAATTAAGTTTGAATAACCTTTTGATAAAATACAACATAATTCTACTTACTCCTGCCTTTTGATTTGACTACTTGTATTTGATATACAATAAAAAATAAGAACTATACACAGGTATAAATATTTTATGTTCCTACATATATATATATATATATATGAAAATAAGGTCAGGTCCAGTGTGGTATTGATATACAAATACTAAGTGTAAGGTTGAGATAATCAATTGCAGGTGAAAAAGTGTCAAACCTACAGGTAAAGTGGGCTACTGTTATGTTGTTAAGCTCCTTTGTAAGATATACATGTACCGTAATACAATATTGGAAGCTGGAGTCGTCTAACATGTCGTCCATTCACATATTTTGTAATTCTAAGTGAGTCAAATTGAAATAAACATCTTTTTGTTATTTATCCAGTTATACATGTACATGTACTATAGTACTTTAGTAGTTTGACTTTGTTATTCATTCACCACCCCAAAAATAATGAACTCTACTGAATATCAATGACATAGTTTAGTCCATCATTGTCTGTAGGGGTATTTGATCTTCACACTCACAGAACTTTGGTATTGTACAGACTTGAAAATGTAAATTGATTCCTCTCCAGGAGTACCACCTTCTACTTACTGTTTGCCAACACTGATGTTAAAAGCTGAATTGTCAACAAACTTGAGAAATGTAATTGTATCTTTAATCCAGGGAGTGGGTCAATGATAGATTATACTATAATTGATAACTTGACCCACTCCCTGGATTAAAATAAAGAACTTATTTATAGTGTGTGTGTGTGTGTGTG
The DNA here is from genome assembly GCA_030159075.1 of Atrina japonica. NCBI lineage: Eukaryota > Metazoa > Mollusca > Bivalvia > Pterioida > Pinnidae > Atrina > Atrina japonica. Next base: position 105,585 of record BROG01000392.1, read on the forward strand.
GTGTGGTATGTATGTGGGATTTGTGTGTGTGTGGTGTGCGTGTTTGTGGTGTGTGTGTGGTGTATGTGTGTGTATTGTGTGTGTGGTGTTTGTGTACATGTATCTATGTGTGTTGTGGGTCTTTACACGTATGTGTCTGTCTGTCTGCCAGTGTTTGTTTGTGTAAAGGGGGCAGAAAATATCTGTTTTCCTTTTGTTTATTGTACATTTAACTATATGTACATATATATATATATATATATATATATATATATATATATATATATATATATATAAACATTGTGTATTCAGTCATTATTTTGTAAGAGTTGTTTCCCTTTAGCAACAACGTAGAGCTTCAGGAACTCGAACAGTATTAAAGTACATGTCATGTGATGTCAAGTGTAAATATTGATTATTTGGTAGGATATCGATTTAAAACTAATTACAGAGAAGTGTAATAAGTCCTTTTTACCAAATATTTCCGTATTTTCTGACAATGTATAACATTGATTAATATGTTAAAAGTTTTCCCAATACACACTGTATACAATTTATTTTTAATACTGTGGTTAAAGGAGCATGAGCTGTGTTTTTTTTTCTTCCAGAATTTTTTTTTTTTTTTCATTTTTACTATTTAGTTTTATGTAAAATAAGAAATAAGAATAAAAAGCATAAAAATTCTTAAATTCCTGTAGATTTTGTAAAAATTGCTTGAGAAATCCCGTCTGGCAATTGTTAATTATAAATTCGATCTTACTATTTCCTGAATTTTATGAATATCACGTTGGACCTGACCTTATTTTCACAAAATATATAGGATTATAAGAATTGTTATGCCTGTGTATAAATTTAGCTCTTATTTGTTATTGTACATCAATCTAAGTACTAGTTAAAAGAGAATAATTTTTTGGGGCACACCAGCAAACCCAGATGCAAAAACCTGCGTGAATTTGACAGTTTCATTACCAAATAGGCACAAAAACAAAACAAGCACCTGCATCATATGTAGTGGATGCTTATCACATTATCATTTATATTGTCATTATGATGCTAACTTTACAGTGATTAAGGGTAACCATGTGACTGTTTTACAAAAACTGACAGGGTATCCGCGATTCCCCTGTCAGAAATGAAGTTGCATGGCTATTTCTGACGGGAATCACCAATACCCTGTCAGTTTTTGTAAAACAGTCACATAGTAACCCTATTCTAATGCCTGCACATTTTAAATTAGCATTTTTATGACAGAAACGACATTAAACATTGACTTATGCTGGCTCCTAACTTTACTTTGTAAAGTTTGTTGAATATATTGATGCACTTAAAAATAGTTACCGGTACTGATTACTAATTTGTCATACAATGTATGAATTTGTCAATTTTGATACCGATTTAGTGATACAATATAGTTTTTATGTCTTGTATTTTAAACAAGGAACTCAAGACAGTGAAAATTTTTTCGATATGTATTGTATTACAAAATATGTAAATAGTAAAGTTCAGCAAGTGCATTGAAGTCGGTCAGCAGAACTTTGTGTGACTTCATATATAAAAACTGGGAGTGAATCGTGAATCCCCTGCAAGTTTTCAAGGTCATCGACCAATGAAATAACACAGAGTGCATTAGAATTTCAGTTCCCTGTGTTATATACTTATTTTGTAAACAGTGTCAGTGATTATAAAACAATTTATTTTAAAAATTGAATGATTGTGTAAATGAATAACACTTTTTCCCAGACCTTCTCAACTTCAAAGATAGCTGCACGATTCTTATCAGCTGAAGGTCATGTTCCAGTGAACACAGCTTGCAGTGTCCTGACTGAAGACTTCAACTTCACAGCAGCTGCCAAGATAAATCTGTACAGATTTTGATTATGTAATTTTTTACATAGTATATCTAGATACTATTGAATCCCAATGCTATCATAACATGAAAATCCACTAGTTGTCAGTGGATGTTGAACACAGTGCATTTATCCATATCAACACACAGTGTCACAATAGACACTTGTGTCAGAGTATTAATGGGGGTTGAGATGAGTAAACTTAATTTTGCTTTGATTTAATTTTATGTACATGTATGTGTACCCCAGATTTGTATCCTTGTACTCCATTTTTGTTACCCATGGGTACAAAAAAAGCAGTGGGAACACTTTGTTTGAAAAATACTAAATTTCAACTGTGTAAAAATGTTTCAAGCTGTTGATAGATGCTAAATGTTATAATCTGCTCTAAATCAAATTGATTAACATTTTTGTACATTGTAAAATTATTTGTCCAGGAATGCTACATTTGTAGTTCGTAGTTTTATTCACTTATACAAACGTTTTATCTCATGCGGCCATCTTGTGACTGTGCATTTCAATTACAAGCAGAAGGAATGGAGTCATACTGAAGACCTTCAAAAGACTGAAAAGTAGTGACCTCTTTCTTCTCCAAGTGTTCAGTATATATGTAAAGATCACAGATGAGATATATGTATAGGGGATTCTTCATTATGGCAGGGATGGCACACCATAAAAACCCCACACTGCCTCTGAAACTGAAAGTTGAAGTTATACACGGGCATCACCATACTTTCCATCAAACTGTGACCTATTCACAATGCAAAATCGGCCATATTTTCCTCATTCCCTTCCCCAAAACCACCAAACATGTTCTCAAAACTCTTATCTTTTTTTCAAACCAAAATTACCTTTTTAATAACACTTCATATCTGAAGGTTTATCGATCATACCGGTAACTCATGTTCATGCATTTAGGTATCTGAAGAAGTTGATTTTCTTTTATCGATATTTATTAAACTAAATAAGATTTTTGTATGATTTTTACCATGGATCAAGATTTATATGTCAGGAATATGTACTAATAAAATAATACAGTTTTAACAACATTTAGTCCCTAAAAACGTAGCCTGATCAACGTGTGTTACGATCTCGATGTCGCCATTTTATGTATAGCATAAACACTGCTGTGTTCAAATTCACTTGAAAATATCAACAAAATCAAAAACACTTTAATTGATTAAATATTTTCATATGTTAGATATCATATATATCTTGATTACCATAAATTGTCAGCTGTAAACACTGACTGGTTTTGGAAATATAGTTGGCTGAATTTGCGCATACCCCAGTAGCAGTTTTAAGTAATAAAAATGGTGTCACAGAGATCATCTAGTTATGTTTTCAGGTACTTAATACATGTATTGTACAAACTGTATTGCAGGCAGTATTTCTGACATGTAAATCTCAAGTTGATGTAACAAAAATTGTATTCAGATAAATTGATATTGGTAAGTCAAAATTTAACGTGTACACGCAGGAAATTATATATCAAAATATTTTCATTTATTTTCATTTTGTCTTTAGAAATCAGTTAGAATCTATCAGTTAGAATCTACTTTTGAGATCACAAACGACTTTTACAAACAATAATTTGAAAATTATTTGGGTTGATATGATCCCAGCTTAGGTTTTAGGAGTTGATTGATAAGTAGTTCATTTTTTTCAAATTTATATTTTAAATATTTTTGTAAATTTCTGATTTTATTGCATTTTAAATTCAACAAAAATTTTGATACACAGTCAGACAAAATGTGATAAACTTTCTTTAAATTATTTGTGGATAACTCTTGGCCACTGAAATATGAGTTGGACTGGTAGATTTTGAATCTAAGGGGCCCATGTGACCCCTTCAATCTGAACAAAAATTAAAGAAAAAATCTTGAACTAAGCTTTGTTGTATGTCATATCTCAGGTCTTGTGGTAGGACAAGTGAAATTGCAGGTGGGGCAAGTAAATTTCACATAGACACTTGGGGTCAAGTGCTAACCAAATCAATTTGTCAGCCCCTGATGTATATGAACGGTGCAGGATGGAAAACAGCAATAAATCAAACAAATGGCTTTAATACTACTCAGGTTGATATGTACAATACCAAAAATGAGATATACACAGGCATGAATATTCTTAAATTTCTATATATTTGTGAAAATCGATTGAGAAACCTAGTTTGACACTTTTTCACTTGCAAGTGAGTAATTCAATCTTACTATTTGTATATGAATACCACACTGGACCCGACCTTATTTTCACAAAATGTACAGGAGTATAAGATATTTTTCATGCCTGTGTATATCTATAGCTCTTATTTGTTATAGATCCTTTCACTTTAAGTTTAACTGCGATCCTGTGACTTTGAGTGGCAAAATGATACAGATACCCGCAAAATGATACAGATACCCGCAAAATGATACCGATACCCGCAAAATGATACCGATACCCGCAAAAACACAGACACAGTTATAGAATCTGATTGTTTCTTGACGTCATTTTCCGGGAATCTGTCATTTTGCCACTCAAAGTTACAGGACCGCAGTTATCGTGAAAGGGTGTATTGTACTTCAAAAAAGTAGTAAAATAAGAAAAAAATAAAATAAATTTTTTAGGTAAACACAGCTAATGTCCCTTTAACAGTTTAAAAACTGTAAATTCAGAAATTTTCAGGGGCTTTCATTTTTGCAATACACAAGTTCTAAATTTATTTGTGAGATAATATTTTTGTGATTTCGATTGTCCATCTCTTCTTACTATTATCATACTTTATTAGGTGAAAATTTTATTTTTGCAAATGGGAGCTCTCGCGAAATTACTTGAAAATAATATTCTGGAGAATAAAACCAGATTTGCAGTAAGTAAAAGACACAAAGCAGACCTCCGCTGAAATGTACAAGTCCTTAGAAATGTTCTTAAATTGTGGAATTTCACTTGAACACTGATTGGTATAATTATCATGATAAAAGTTCTGTAAATTTCTTGTAAAGGGTATTGAACAGAAAGGAAAAAAAATGCAGTTACAGTTTTGTAAGTCAGTTGGGACATGTTGTCTGTATAATAAATTTTATTGGTCTGGGAAGTAAGATAGTAGATATAGATTTTCTGCCTGACTTCTTGTTACTCTGTCATGTTATAGGAAACAATGATTGTTAGGCTTGTTGGACATTTTGTATAATTAGTTTGATCAGCTGTTATCTCACAGACTTTCTGAATACAGTTTTACAGACAGTTTATGGTAGATATAGAGTTCAGTGAGATAGTCCCACATGGACTGTCACTGTCCAAATTCAGAATTATAGATGAAGGCAGTACATGTAGGTCAAGGTGAAACATGAAGGTTGATATTGGTTAATTGATCTAGCATATAAGTGGGAATGGTTATAACTGTAGATTGTCGCTTTTTAAGCTTTTGTGAAGAAAACGGTTTCGTGAAGAAGTTAAATGATACATGTATCCTTCTCTGAGAATGTATATGAATGGAATCTTCTTAACATTCACTCAGGTCAGTTTATTGTTACAGTGAGGGGACACAGGATGATTATGTATCTCTTTCTCTTGATTTACATTGTACATGTAGCAGTAATCTTGTTTTCAATCAGACAGGTCTGTCAATTGTTGCTATGGGGATACAGGGTGACTTCATATAAAATCATCTGAAATCAATCATGCCTGTAGAATTAAAAATAACTTAAAAGTTAACATGACCTTTTACATGTATATCCCATTATGATTGAAATATTTGGTGATTTACAAGGGTTACCTTATGAGGGGACTTAAGTCACATGGTTTGGTGTATAGTATCCAACACAAAATGTTTGATTGCAGCAATTTTTAAAATAATCAATTCTCTTAAATATTTTGAATCTTAAACATAATCTCTCATTGGACCATGAAAAACAATTTCAATATACAGATGTAATTTGAGATTTACCTCTGTTAAACTGCAAATTCAGATTGAAAATGGGTGAACTTTTACTTATACACTTTTATTTATTTTTTCAAAAAATAGAGTTTACAGAAGAATGTAACATTTTCTAAAATTGACATTTTCAACGGGATTTGCAGTAGTATTACAGTGGCAAATCTTGTATTAGCTCTCGGTGTTTTGAAATCATCTTTCATGGTCGCTGAGAGATACATACAGTAGTTCGTTTGATTCACTGTATCTTAAAGAAATTCTTCAGAAACATTGCAGTTATTAGGAAATCAGCCATGTTGAGTTTGTTGCTAACTAAACAAAGTCACTGATGCATGTCACCTAGTAAAATGATCAAGTGTGTAATAAAACTCCATCAAAATGTTTTATAACTGAACATTTCTGTTACCGTAAAACTTGCATTAAAGGCCTCCTCTGTATAAAGGGCACCTGCCTAACTCTATATACAGGCCACCTGTCTATAATGGCTACTTGGTGACCTTAATAGACAAGTTTGACTGTATACATGTGACCAGTACTGTACCTCATCATATTGCCAGGATAGAAATAAAAAGTAGATGATAGATCTGTTTGCCATTTGATGTCATACTGCTGGAACATGCCTTATATATTATGTTGTACATTTACTCATAATTTTAAAAAGCATACTTGCCAACTGGTTAGTTTCCTTTTAGAAAATCTAGGATTTTGTCTGATCTGTAAGGAGAGTATTATGCCTACTGGCATGCACGCTTCTAAAACCCTTGGCTGTGGCACATCAAAGAAAGAACTATTTGATATTCTTAACTTATTACTGTTTAGTATTCATTTATAAAAAAAATAGTTCACTTCAGTTCTATTATTACTTTTTGTAAACAGTGTTTTACGCCACACATAACAACATTAGTGATACAGTGGTGGCCAATTTTTAGTGGTGGAGAAGATTCCCCAACTTTCTGCAAGTAAATTTTCAAATTTCTGACAAAATTTACAAAAAAATAAGAAATTGTAAACTAGCCATCTCTTACACAGAGTCATCATTCCTTGCAGTCTCAATCTGTCAACATCTCAAAATAGTCCCAAAAACATGTGATGATGTACCGACAGGATGAATACATTTAGATAAACCAAATTACTCAGAATAGGATACTTTTTACAAAAATGTAGTTGCTATACATGCATCTTTGGCCATTTTTAAAAGTACATTTGTATATTTGCATCAAATAATTCTATATTTTATGTCAAACCTAAAGATATATGCAAGAAGGCAAATAGCTAATAAAGAGCAAAATCGATATGGAACATTTATATGTTTTACAAGAATCTTGTAAAATCGAGACGTTGGCAAAGATTGAGAGAGAGTGCAAAGACCGACAGCTCTGTATCACTAGAGTTTGTGCCTCATAAGGCAGGTGGTCGGTCCTTAGATTGGTCCCTTAAGATATATTTCACTGTTTAATCTGTCACTTTTGGTCGAAATAATTGTGAAACAAAATCCGGCTTATGAAATGGCGAAGTCCGTCTGTCTGTTTGTCTGTCTGTCCGTCTGCGTCAAAAATTTGGTTTAGCTCTTGCATTTAGGTTCATTATGGGAAGACCTGATAGATGATTTTTCTTTGAATCTTCAAATGTAGATAGACCTTGATGAGAACTATCCATCACAACCTTTGTTTTTTAATTTACGAGGGGGGATCAAAGTGATAATGGGGGGTGGACTGTGTGTCATCAGTTTGGTTCAGCTCTTGCGTTTAGGTCCATTGTGGGAAGACCATAGAGGATATCTCTTTGAATCTTCAAATGTACATGTAGATAGACCTGGATGAGAACTACCCATCACAACCTTTGTTTTTGAATTTGGATGGAGGATCAAAGAAGTAATAAGGGGTGGAGTTTGGGTTTACATATGTACTATGGGAACCTATGGGGAATTTTTAATATTTCATTATAACTTGAAAATAGTACAGTTTAAAACAATTAAACAATATATTTACTTGTTGAATTTTGGAGGGGGGGGTCAAAGTAATAATAAGGGTGGACTGTCAGCATCAACAATTTTGTTTAGCTCTTGCATTTAGTTCCATTGTGTGAAGACTGTAGATGATATCTCTTTGAAACTTCACATGTAGATTGACCTTGATGAGAACTATCCATCACGACCTTTGTTTTTGAATTTTGGTGGGTAGATCTAAGTAGTTAAGTAATGGGGGTGGGGATCAACATTTTGGTTGAAGCAAATTCTTGGCAATATGGATAAAGGTACAAGCCTCAAAACTTGGTCTGTAGGTTACCTGTGAAAAGTGCAATTGTTTTATATTAGTTTGAATTTCGGAGGATGGATCAAAGTAGTAATTAGGGTGGGGATCAACATTTTGGTTAAAGTTTTGGTTGAAGCAAATTCTCAGCAATGGATAAAGGTACAGACTTCAAACTTGGCCTGTAGGTTACCTGTGACAAGTGCAATTGAATTATGTGGGTTTGTATTTTGGGGGTGGATCAAAGTAGTAATGGGGGTCGGCAGTGGATAGAGGTACAGACTTCATACTTGGCTTTAAGGTTAACCGTGACAAATGCAGTTGAATTATATTGGTTTGAATTTTGGGGGTGGATCAAAGTAGTAATGGGGATGGGGATAAACATTTTGATTAAAGTTTCAAGTTGAAGTAAATTATTGGCAATGGAAGGAGGTACAGACTTCATACTTGTTTTCAACTTCTGGCAAGGCCCCAAATCCGGCCATACTGTTAGCGGTTTCTTGTTACCTGTTATTTTAACTGTCATTTTTACCTGTTATTTTTACCTGTCATTTTTCTAATTACAGGTAAGATGATATGGATTCTTCCTATGACGATTTACTGAAACAAGTGGAAAGCCTAAAGGCAGAAAATTCTCATCTACGACAAGAACTCAACGACAACTCCAGCCACCTCAGCAAACTTGAAAATGAGGCTGCAACCATGAAAGATGTCTTATCAAAAAGTCAAGTAGAAATAGATGATGATTCTGACACAGATATCAACTATGATGATGAGGATGGCATACATGTTTTTCAACAAGGCGGAGGTGGTGAAAGTCGTGATCTGAATCCTGCAGGTCAGTTCTTGTTTTCGTTACTCCAACAGTCTAACTCCTATAACCTCACTGGGTGGAGTCTTGTGAATGATTTTGTGACCTGAACAGGTTTGAATTTTAGGTATTGCAGCATAACGACATTGAAATTACACTGTTAAGAGTAATCTGTCCTTGTCACAATACTTACAAGTATCCAGTAGGGAATAAATGAGAATAATCCACCCTGCTATTTTATGTGAGTTGGATGATATCAAAACAGTCATTTAGGGTTCATCATTAACATTCAGAAAAACTGAAAAACAAAGTCATTAAGTACTCCCCTGAAAGAAATTGACTCGCATACACGATCGTATGGAGTTACTATACTGTTAACTAGACCATAAAGGAAAATACTGCAGTACAGCTACCGAGATTTACAAAAATGTAAAAGGGATTTGCAAAAATATATATGATTTGCAAAAATGTATCTGATTTACAAAAATGGTAAGTGTTGCATAACGATTGTTGAGTTGTCTGTAGCAATTGTAATGAGGGTTTATTTCTCACATATTTCATTTGAATTTAACTGTTGGCTCATGGCGGGTGTGGCCAGTCAACAGGGGATGCATGCTCGTCCATGGCACCTGATCCCACTTCCTGATTTCCAGAGGTCCTTGTTTGTCTATTGATCACTAGATTTGTATATTTGTCTCCTGGACACCCTGCATATTAATACTGTGGTATCTGTAAATTTTATGTATTACAAAATTTATTAGTGATTTACAAAAATGTAAGCAAATTATAAAAATGTAAGTGATTTACAAAAACGTAAGTGATTTACAAAAATGTTAGCAAATTACAAAAATCTGAGTGATTTACATAAATCAGTGATAAATGTAAGCAAATTACAAAAATGTAAGCAAATTACAAAAATGTAAGTGATTTACAAAAATGTAAGTGATTTACAAAAATGTAAGCAAATTACAAAAATGTAAGTGATTTACAAAAATGTAAGCAAATTATAAAAATGTAGTCATTTTCAAAAATGTAAGGAAATTATAAAAATTGTAAGTGATTTACAAAAATGTTAGCAAATTATAAAAATGTAAGTGATTTACAAAAATGTTAGCAAATTACAAAAATGTAAGTGATTTACAAAAATGTTAGCAAATTACAAAAATCTGAGTGATTTACATAAATCAGTGATAAATGTAAGTGATTTACAAAAATGTAAGCAAATTACAAAAATGCATAACTTTCAACAAAGGTCTAATTCTGGAACTTGGAAAAGTGGATGGATCAGTGAATGATGTGTGTTGACTTGTAAATATGGATGCTATATTTACAGAGATTTGGAAAATGGGAGAAAAAAATTCCACCTGCAGCTATTCTCATATGTACATTATAGTAATTGAAGTAGCAGTTTTAAGAATACTTTTTAAGTTGCTTTGATTTGTAAAGAGAGGTAGGATGACTAGAGCAATGAAAGCAGAAATTCTACAGACTGATGAAAGTGATAAAAAAATCTTCAGAGAATTACACGTGGCTAATAGTAATAAATCTTTAGAGCATCATAGATGACTAATTACAATAAATCTTTTGAGCATCTTACATAATTAATTATAATAAATCTTTAGAGCATCATTCTTAATGACGTAAGAAATCAATTGATGTACAGAATTCAGACCCAGTTACTGCTGCGTTTTGTTGAGAATAAATTGTAGGTGTGTCTTTAATTATGGAAATTAAATCTTAAACTGGTGTAGGAAGTGTTGAAAGAGAATTCTGAAGAAAGGCTCACATGAAACTGATTGCAATGTTGAACAAACAGGTTCCTTACCTCATATTGTTTAGTTCAGAGCCAGACACTGCCAAATAAAAAAAAATACCCAACCTCACCTTATTTTCACAAAATATATACAAAGTATAGGAATATAAGAATTTTTATGCCTGTGACACAGGCTGTGTGTATCTCTTATTTGTTATTGTACATCAACCTAAGTAATAGAGAGTGCAGCTCAAATGGGCCAAAGGTGCAAAGCGAACTTAGTGGTAAAGTGTGAAAATTAAGTAAAAACTCATACAAGATACTATCAAACAATTTAATGGGTATCAAGTGAGATATACTGTAAAGTCAAAGTCTGTGTCGAAAACGTCATTTCTGACTACACTGATTGCCACCATAATTTTTTATGAATCATGGGTAATTGCCAGTGTTATGTCTTGAACCCAATCATGAAACTCATTCATTTTGCTGCTTCATTTCCTACTGTTCTGTGTATGCTGCCATACGATCTAAAACTAGAATATACAGTGGAATCTCCTTATCTGGAAACTCACAGGACCACCCCTATTATTTAGAGATATTCGGAATTGGAGTAAACCAAAATTTTAATTGATATATTATTATATCTATAAAAATCTGGACCAGACTTTCAACTTTGACCTATCCGGAATTTCGACGCAACCGATTTCAACATAACAAGATTCCAATTGAAACATTCATTGTGAACTGTACTCTCCCATAGGCACGACCTAATCATATTAAAAAACAAAATAATGCTAATAAAGCTATTGCCCCTTTAAAAATAAACAAAGCAAACTATCTAAAAGAAAGTCCTTGAAATATACGTAACTATTTGTATGCAATACCTCAACCATATGACTTGCATTCCCTTCCATCAATATGATTACATGTACATTATCTATTCATTCACATATAATGTATATCTATTTAAACCTTTTTATCTGATCAATAATCTTCATCCACATGTTAAGCCTTGTCTGACCAACATAAGAGTATTTACTTCACTTGACATGTCTTTGGTGCTCCTAGGTACAGAGGAGTATCAGCATAGAGAGATAAGACTCTTTGATGTTTCCCTGTGTAGAGAGTGACATCAAAGGGACTTAAATCTATACCTAGTGTTTGTATCAGCTTGTTTTTGTATTGTTTTTGCCCAGTAGCTGTTACTGTCTATTTAAGTGATTTACCTGTTTACTTGCTGGCAGTATTAGATGTTTAACCTTTGAAGCACTTGTGACATTTTAGTTATGATCCAACATGGTCCAATAAATAAGTGTACAGACCAAGGAGAGATTACACAATTTTGTACATGGTCATAAATATTGGAAACATAATATGAGTAGTGACCTCAAAGGTAACAAGTACATGCTTATCTAGAAGTACAACACTTGCAGTGACTTTGTTGATTTCTGTCTCTCTGTTGATTCATCTACATCTTATATAAATTTGTTTGTTTTTGTTGATTTTTATTTTTTTTTTTGTTTTTTTTTTTTTTTTTGTTGTGTTTATTTTTTTTTGTTTTTTTTTTTTAGTTGTTTTTTTTTTTATTTTTTTTGATTGTTTTTTTTTGTTTTTTTTTTTTGGATTTGTTTTTGTATTATTTTGTGTTTTGATTTTGTTTGATTGATTTTTTTTTTTTTTTTTTTTTGTGTTGTTAATTTTTTTTTTGTTTTGTTATTTTTTGGTTTTTTTGTGAATTTTTTTTTTTTTTTTTTTTTTTTTTTTGTTGTTAATTTTTGTTTTTTTATTTTTGTTTGTTTTTTTTTTTAATTTGTTTTGTTATTTGTTCTGGTTTTTTTTTTTTTGTATTTTTTTTTTTGAGATAATTTTTTTTTTTTTTGTTTTTTTTTTTTGATTTAAATTTGTTTTTTGATGTTGTTTGTTTTTTTTGTTGTTTTGTTTTATTGTTTGTTTTGTTTTATTTTTTATTTGTTTTTTTTTTTTTTTTTGTTTTTTTGTTTTTTTTTTGGTTCTTTTTTTTTTTTATTTTAATTTTTTGATACCTCTTACAGGCCTTGTGTCAATCTAAATACTTCCTCTGCTTATATATATATATATATATATATATATATATATATATTTTTTTTTGGCCTTGTGTCAATCTAAATACTTCCTCTGCTTATATATATATATATATATATATATATATATATATATATATCTTAATCTCTCTAACTCAGGCTGTCTATCTATATATCTGTCTATTTATCAATCTATCAATCTGTCTTTTAATCTGTCTATCTATTTATCTGTTTTATCTATCCATCCATCCCAAGTTGTGGAGAGAAATTAAAAGGATTTGTCTTTGATTGATAAATTTACAGATAAATGTGAATGGGAGAGAGCTGATTTTCAACCCTGTATCTATGATCTAGCTTAACTATTACTTGTATTATATGGCTATTTCTGAGGCACTCACTCAGGTTCTCTATCTATAGTTCTACACACCAATATTTATCAGTTTAACTATTTTTGAGTCTTTCAGTTTATCTGTCTATCATTTGAACTACAGACCAATATGTATCATTTTAACTATATCACTACTTCTGGGTCTGTTATTTATATGGTATTCCCTGTTAATTATGATAACCAAACTGTCGGGGATGATGGAGTGTCATTCAAACTTCAATCTGATCGATTGATCTGTGAATGCTACGTGACTTTATTGTAAAATAAGAATGAGTAATTAATTAGGCTACATTCATATCCAGTTATTTCGTGAGTTGTAAAATCAATATTTTTTTTATTATTTATGTTTGATGATGGCTTGGTAAGTTCCAATGATTTATGGATTTATTGATCATACATGAGTTACATACATTTTCGTCGTTATGTTTAATTGTGAACTATTGTTATTATTGTTAGTAATGTTAACTATATGGAATGTCTTTCCTCCATTTTGAAGCCTCACTAATGAAGTTTAAATCCCCATCAGCTTTGATACCTGTTTCCTGTAGTGACAAGTGGTTTAGAGTCACACACTTTCTCCCTGTCCCCGTCTCCACCCCAGATATCGGAGATTTGTCCATTGTAGTAATACATTCCAATCAAAACAGAGCAGCGTACAAAATGAATTTAAATTTTATTAATTGATCAAAGAAGATGACTTCAAATCAATTGAGAAATAATGGATTCTTCTGTATATCAATGACTTAGACCAGTCCAAATGTGTCATTAGGAGTGAGTGGGTTAACTGTTTTGATATTCGAAAAAGAGAGGGGTTTCAAGAAGAATCAGAAACCAACATGACAAAGACAAATATTTATTTAAAGTTGGTGCAAATTTTACAACAAAACCATTGTAATTGCTGAATTTGAAATAATGAGTTATCTGCCCTTGAATTACCTCAAATTTTTTAGTAGTCTTTGTGAACCGCTTAAATTTTATGGTAAAAAATTACATTACTTGTTTCTTACTGTAACTAAATAATATGTGTGAGTTTATCTGAGTATATCAGGTGTAAGAAAGAGCATTGGAGGAAACAACAAGATTACAATGTAATTCTACAAAATAGTTATAATGATTTGTGGCAATTATAAATGATTTATGACATAACACACGTCTTATATGAGACAGATGTAAGTAGAAAGCCTATGTTATGAAATGCTGTTACAGCTTTAATGGTCAGTAACTGATATAACAGATGCAGATTTAATTCTGTTGGATCAACAGATGTTAGTGTTGGGGATATCTGTGTTTTTAACAGATGTCTATCTCTACTATAGTGAAGTGGTTATCTAATATTATTTACATGTATGTATACATATATATGTAATATGATGCTGAATAAATAAATGTGTTTGTAATGTTCTGGTATTATGGTATAGATCCATGTCTGTGTGTGAGTGCTTATGTGACTGTGTGGTTATGTGTGTGTGACAATTCATATATTTATATCTATGCCAGGTTAATATTACACAAGATGGTTGTGTATGTGACATTTTATACTATGTGTAATAGTCGGGGGTGTGTGTGTTTGTATGTGACATTTTATACTATGTGTAATAGTAGGGGTGTGTGTGTTTGTATGTGACATTTTATACTATGTGTAATAGTTGGGGGGGGGTGTTTGTATGTGACATTTTATACTATGTGTAATAGTAGGGGTGTTTGTGTGTTTGTATGTGACATTTTATACTATGTGTAATAGTAGGGGTGTGTGTGTTTGTATGTGACATTTTATACTATTTGTAATAGTAGGGGTGTGTGTGTTTATATGTGACATTTTATACTATGTGTAATAGTAGGGGTGTGTGTGTTTGTATGTGACATTTTATACTATTTGTAATAGTAGGGGTGTGTGTGTTTGTTTGTATGTGACATTTTATACTATTTGTAATAGTAGGGGGTGTGTGTGTTTGTATGTGACATTTTATAGTATGTGTAATAGTAGGGGTGTTTGTGTGTTTGTGTGTGACATTTTATACTATGTGTAATAGTAGGGGTGTGTGTGTGTTTGTATGTGACATTTTATACTATTTGTAATAGTAGGGGTGTGTGTGTTTATATGTGACATTTTATACTATTTGTAATAGTAGGGGTGTGTGTGTTTGTATGTGACATTTTATACTATTTGTAATAGTAGGGGTGTGTGTGTTTGTATGTGACATTTTATACTATTTGTAATAGTAGGGGTGTGTGTGTTTGTATGTGACATTTTATAGTATGTGTAATAGTAGGGGTGTTTGTGTGTGACATTTTATACTATGTGTAATAGTAGGGGTGTGTGTGTTTGTATGTGACATTTTATACTATTTGTAATAGTAGGGGTGTGTGTGTTTGTATGTGACATTTTATAGTATGTGTAATAGTAGGGGTGTTTGTGTGTTTGTGTGTGACATTTTATACTATGTGTAATAGTAGGGGTGTGTGTGTTTGTATGTGACATTTCAGAATATGTATGTGTAGTAGTGACCTTATTGTGTGGTTCCCAACGTATATTAATATATATATTTTTTAACCTGAATCAAGAGACCACCTGTCATATGTGACCCTTTTTGCTTTTTCCCGTGGATTGTCTCTTAAAACACTTTTGACTGTATGTACAATGTATACATGTAGGTTTGTGCCTCTTTGTCACTGAATGTGTGCGTTAATGTGCATGTGTTGTGTGTGTGTGTGTGTGTGTGAGAGGGAGAGAGAGAGAGAGAGAGAGGCCTTTCTCTTGACAGAAAAATTTGGAGTTTACAAATGATATTTCTAATGTACACAAAATTGTAAAATCAATAACAATAAATTATTCAATGATAAATACATGTAGTCAATTATTATAAAAAAATGAAACTACACCAAAACACATTGAAGACCTTGAATGAACTCCTCTGATAGTGAATGCATGTTGTACAGTTTGATCAACAAGGCGTTTGTTATAGTGATATTGATTTGTCTCCGATGATGTTGTATCTTACACATGCATTTGATAACAATGTAAAACATCAATATGGGATCTTGTAACACCGAGGCAGAGTAGGCTTGTGCATGTGCCATTCACCGAGGCGATAAACACACACACACACAGAAAGCAAGAGCAGAGTGTCAGGTCATTGTTGCATTCAAGATTTTTACTTGTTGAGGATTTTTATCTGTAAGGAAAAAAAATGAGTGAATTTGTGTGCAGACGAAGATTGTGCTTTGTACAAGGTGATTCCACATGTGGATAATATGATATCCTTTGAAGTCGACTCATCTTGTATGTTTCCTGATGGTCTGGTTTGTGTAGTATCTATAATTGCTCAACCTTGTTTGGGAGTTTGTTTTTTTTTTTTTTTTTGGAATTCTTGGTGCACTTGTTCTTACTTGGTTGGGGATGATTTGAACCAATGGATGTGATGCTTATGAGTCATTGATAGACTTTATCTAGTTATGCTTACTGTATTTTTACACACAGACACACTCACACAGACAGACAGACAGACACACACTCACACACAGACACACACTCACACAGATATATACACAGATAAATATATATATATATATACCCAGTGGCTGAGTGTAAAGGGATTTAGGACAATTGGGGAAAATCGTTATTTTCATGTTTTCAGAAACTTGAACATAACTAAAAAATATAATTTGAGAATGAACACAATTTTCTTTTTTTCGGCATGAAAAATAATAGAAATATTATGCCAGACGGAATTCCTTGTTTCTTAGTATTTCACTGGTTATGTTGTAGAGACCCTTCTTACAGACGCTGGCTCATATATATAGGCAGGGAATTGGGCCTAACACATGTATGATATAAAGCTTTGTCGGTACAGGTAATTGGTATGTTGGTTTTTAGCTCACTTCGGTGAATGTTAAGTAGATTAGTTGAGGTCAGGTTTACTTGCTTGTACTGTTATTGTCTATACATCAAGAATACTCATAGTACGGTATATATGTCTTCTGATTCTCAGCACATCCCATTTCCCAGATTCTGGATTGATTAGTATTTTTTGAAGAAAAAAATTACTTTTTTGGTCTATTTAATGTTTTTAAAAGGATTGGTTGAGGCCAATTTAATTGTTGGGTGTTTTGGACTTAATCTGTATTTCCTGTGGTTAATAAAATTGGTTGAAATCAGTTCAGTTGTAAAGGATGGGACAAGGGTGTGTAAATATGTTCCTGTAAGGTAATCTCTGATTTCTCTATGTTTTGTGAAAGTTCATGATTGTGTGTTACAAAGTGTGTGCAAGCTAAGATTGGAGTCCTATGGTTATTTTCTATGTGTGTAGGCTAAGGCTGTAGTCCTGTGGTTATTTTCTATGTGTGTAGGCTAAGGCTGTAGTCCTGTGGTTATTTTCTATGTGTGTAGGCTAAGGCTGTAGTCCTGTGGTTATTTTCTATGTGTGTAGGCTAAGGCTGTAGTCCTGTGGTTATTTTCTATGTGTGTAGGCTAAGGCTGTAGTCCTGTGGTTATTTTCTATGTGTGTAGGCTAAGGCTGTAGTCCTGTGGTTATTTTCTATGTGTGTAGGCTAAGGCTGTAGTCCTGTGGTTATTTTCTATGTGTGTAGGCTAAGGCTGGAGTCCTATGGTTATTTTCTATGTGTGTAGGCTAAGGCTGTAGTCCTGTGGTTATTTTCTATGTGTGTAGGCTAAGGCTGTAGTCCTGTGGTTATTTTCTATGTGTGTAGGCTAAGACTAGAATCCTGTGGTTATTTTCTATGTGTGTAGGCTAAGACTGGAATCCTTTGGTTATTTTCTATGTGTATAGGCTAAGACTGGAATCCTATGATTATTTTTTATGTACATGTATGTAGGCTAAGGCTAGAGTCCTGTGGTTATTTTCTATGTGTGTAGGCTAAGATTGGAATCGTTTGGTTATTTTGTATGTATGTAGGCTAAGGCTGGAGTCCTGTGGTTATTTTCTATGTGTATTGGGTAAGACTGGAGTCCTTTGGTTATTTTCTGTGCAGAGGCTAAGACTGGAGTCCTTTGGTTATTTTCTGTGCAGAGGCTAAGACTGGAGTCTTTTGGCTATTTTCTCTGTGTTGGCTAAGACTAGGGGTCCTATGGTTATTTTCTGCCTTTCTAACCTAGACTAGCACGTTTGTTGATTTTATACAAATTTGACATATTTTGTGCCATGTAGCCTATATCTCCTCCAAAGTTATAATCATAAGACATGGGCTTGAATAAATCTCCATGAAATATTTTCATTAACTGTTCAAGATTTCAGACATAGGTTTAAATTTAGTAAATGTTGTAAAATCCTGATTGGATCGACAGATAATAAAATAATGTTTAACAGTACACAGAGAGTATTCAGTCATTTGTAAAAAGTGAAAAGAAGGAATGTTTACAGTGACCCAACAAATCCTGTATTTTATAATGTACTATAGTGTCTGAGGGCACCTGCTTTCTTCCGTTATATTCTAGGTAAAAGGGAGGGATTTGGGAACATTATTTGACCAGTTGTACATATATTTACAGTATTTTTGTCACACACTGATATTAGGTTTGTACATATATTTCTGTTGTGATGAAATCTTGTGTGATTCACGATATCAATGAGTGTATCACAGCAGTTTATCAATAATTCCAATTCTGACTCTGTTACAATACACAGCCTGTTGTTAACCCCCAGTCGTTCACCTAACTGATGATTAATACTGAAGCAGTGTGCTGAAGATGCAAATGTTGTATACTGATAAACAACACTCATCCTTATAAAAGTGTGTCTAACTTTTCTGATTTGTTATCATGGAAATATGTAGGTAAGTGAGTATAGCCATGTAGGTGGATATAGGATGATGTTAAGTTGGTTAGTGTCTGAATTTAGGGATTTATAAGCTAACCTTTTCTTACATGTAACCATGGATAATAGAGGGTGTTAGTGGGTAACTATAGGGATTTGTAAGCTAACCTTTTCTTACATGTTACCGTGGATATAAGACTTGAGTGTGTTAGTGGGTAACTATAGGGATTTGTAAGCTAACCTTTTCGTACATGTTACCGTGGATATTAGAGGGTGTTAGTGGGTAAATATAGGGGTTTGTAAGCTAACCTTTTCTTACACATTACCGTGGATATTAGAGGGTGTTGGTGGGTAAATATAGGGATTTGTAAGCTAACCTTGTATTACACATTATTGTGGATATAAGAGGGTGTTAGTGGGTAAATATAGGGATTTTTAAGCTAACCTTGTATTACACATTATTGTGGATATAAGAGGGTGTTAGTGGGTAAATATAGGGATTTTTAAGCTAACCTTGTATTACACATTATTGTGGGATATAAGAGGGTGTTAGTGGGTAAATATAGGGATTTTTAAGCTAACCTTGTATTACACATTATTGTGGATATAAGAGGGTGTTAGTGGGTAAATATAGGGATTTGTAAGCTAACCTTGTATTACACATTATTGTGGATATAAGAGGGTGTTAGTGGGTAAATATAGGGATTTTTAAGCTAACCTTGTATTACACATTATTGTGGATATAAGAGGGTGTTAGTGGGTAAATATAGGGATTTTTAAGCTAACCTTGTATTACACATTATTGTGGATATAAGAGGGTGTTAGTGGGTAAATATAGGGATTTTTAAGCTAACCTTGTATTACACATTATTGTGGATATAAGAGGGTGTTAGTGGGTAAATATAGGGATTTTTAAGCTAACCTTTTCTTACATTTTACAGTAGAAATTAGTGGCTGTTAGTGTCTTAATATAGGGATTGTATGCTAACCTTGTCTTACATATTACCATGGCTATTAGAGGGTGTTAGTGGGTAAATATAGGGATTGTATGCTAACCTTGTCTTACATATTACCATGGATATTAGAGGATGTTAGTGTCTTAATATAGGGATTGTATGCTAACCTTGTCTTACATATTACCATGGCTATTAGAGGGTGTTAGTGGGTAAATATAGGGATTGTATGCTAACCTTGTCTTACATATTACCATGGATATTAGAGGATGTTAGTGTCTTAATATAGGGATTGTATGCTAACCTTGTCTTACATATTACCATGGCTATTAGGGTGTTAGTGGGTAAATATAGGGATTGTATGCTAACCTTGTCTTACATATTACCATGGATATTAGAGGATGTTAGTGTCTTAATATAGGGATTGTATGCTAACCTTGTCTTACATATTACCATGGCTATTAGAGGGTGTTAGTGGGTAAATATAGGGATTGTATGCTAACCTATGTCTTACATATTACCATGGATATTAGAGGATGTTAGTGTCTTAATATAGGGATTGTATGCTAACCTTGTCTTACATATTACCATGGCTATTAGAGGGTGTTAGTGGGTAAATATAGGGATTGTATGCTAACCTTGTCTTACATATTACCATGGATATTAGAGGGTGTAAGTGGGTAAATATAGGGGTTTGTATGCTAACCTTGTCTTACATATTACCATGGATATTAGAAGGTGTTAGTGGGTAAATATAGGGATTGTATGCTAACCTTGTCTTACATATTACCATGGATATAGAGGGTGTTAGTGGGTAAATATAGGGATTGTATGCTAACCTTGTCTTACATATTACCATGGATATTAGAGGGTGTTAGTGGGTAAATATAGGGATTCACAAGCTAACCTTGTCTTACATATTACCATGGATATAGAGGGTGTTAGTGGGTAAATATAGGGATTGTATGCTAACCTTGTCTTACATATTACCATGGATATTAGAGGGTGTTAGTGGGTAAATATAGGGATTCACAAGCTAACCTTGTCTTACACGTTACCCAGGAAATCAATCTATAGGTAAGTGAGTATAGCTGTGTAGATAGTATCAGGGGGAGTGTTAAGTTGTTCAGTGGGTAAATATAGGGATTTACAAGTTAACTAAATTGACAGGTGAAAGGGTAATTTGGAAGGTGAGAAAATAAATTGGTAGCATTTATGTTATTTTGTAGTAATGGTGTAAGTCCATAGATAGGGTAGTGTGTATATTGCCAGATAAGACGATTTTAGTACATCTGTAAGTAGGGTACTTAGATATTGTATGGATACTTCCAGGGCCTTCTGAATTAGGATTGTAGCAACATTTTATTGAAAATGAGAAATCCAGATATGCACAAACTACATGGGAAATTTTGACTGCAAATTTGGAAAAAACATTTTTGCAATGGGAATGAAGCCTTATTTTGGTCCTGTATGATCAGATGGAAAATCTTGTTTATGTTTACTTCATAACTGTCCAATAATACTCAGTGTGATTGTATACATGTGTAAAATAGTTCATCTGTATCTTGACACAACATGGTTGTACAAATGACCCTCCATAGTACTGTCAGAAAACTTGGTTAAAAGCCGCCATGAAAAGACTCCTGACCATTCTTATGTAAACTGGCAAACATTCCTGTATAAAAATCTTGGGTTCCAGCAAAACGTGGACCTTTGCCAACTAAGTGTGAGAGATATCAGATGAGATATGCAAGGTTAGACATGTAATGGATGTCAGATAGAGCTAATGTGGGATGTCAGGTGAAATATTTAAGGTTAGACATGTAATGGATGTCAGATAGAGCTAATGTGAGATGTCAGGTGAAATATTTAAGGTTAGACATGTAATGGATGTCTGGTAGAGCTAATGTGAGATATCAGGTGAAATATTTAAGGTTAGACATGTAATGGATGTCAGATAGAGCTAATGTGAGATGTCAGGTGAAATATTTAAGGTTAGACATGTAATGGATGTCAGATAGAGCTAATGTGAGATATCAGGTGAAATATTTAAGGTTAGACATGTAATGGATGTCAGATAGAGCTAATGTGAGATGTCAGGTGAAATATTTAAGGTTAGACATGTAATGGATGTCTGGTAGATCTAATGTGAGATGTCAGGTGAAATATTTAAGGTTAGACATGTAATGGATGTCAGATAGAGCTAATGTGAGATATCAGGTGAAATATTTAAGGTTAGACATGTAATGGATGTCTGGTAGAGCTAATGTGAGATATCAGGTGAAATATTTAAGTCATGTAATGGATGTCAGAGTAATGTGAGATGTCAGGTGAAATATTTAAGGTTAGACATGTAATGGATTTCAGATAGAGCTAATGTGAGATATCAGATGAGACATGTAAGGTAAGACATGTAATGTGAGAGATATGTGGTGAGACATCTAAGGTAAGTAAGGTAAGAGATGTCAGGTGACACTAATGTCAGAAATGTCAGGTAATTATGTGTGATGTGAGAGATGTCGGGTAAGACATGCGAGATATGTTAGGTAAGACATGTGAGAGATGTCAGGTAAGATGTGACAGATTTCAGGTAAGACATGTGAGAGATGTCAGGTAAGACATGTGAGAGATGTCAGGTAAGATGTGACAGATTTCAGGTAAGATGTGAGAGATGTCAGGTAAGATGTGAGAGATTTCAGGTAAGACATGTGAGAAATTTCAGATAAGACATGTGAGAGATTTCAGGTAAGACATGTGAGAAATTTCAGATAAGACATGTGAGAGATGTCAGGTAAGATGTGAGAAATTTCAGGTAAGATGTGAGAGATGTCAGGTAAGACATGTGAGAAATGTCAGTTAAGACGTGAGATGTCAGGTAAGACATGTGAGACATTTCAGATAAGACATGTGAGAAATGTCAGGTAAGATGTGAGAGATGTTAGGTAAGACATTTGAGAAATGTCAGGTAAGATGTAAGAGATGTCGGGTAAGACATTTGAGAGATGTCAGGTAAGGTATGTGTGCTATGTGAGGTAATATATTTGTGAGAGATTTCATGTAAGACACGTGTAATTGTAATTGTAAAAGTGTTTTTTATTATTAGGAAGATGATAGATCTATATGTATGTTGGCAGTTATTTAGGTATTGATAGATCTATACACCTGTTGGTAGTTACATGTAGGTATTGATAAAGAAGTTAGTGCTGGATGTCCAATATGATAACATGGGGAAGTTTGCCAATTCACTTCTGAAGGTTGGGGGGGGGGTCTATATTCAGGTATATCATTGTAATCAGGTCTTATTTCACCACTATATGTGATCACATTATAACTATGACAGAAAAAAAAAATGATGACTGATCATGGCTTTAAATACCAGTAAGACAGAAACAAGCAAAAATTGAGGAGAAGTTAGTACTTGGAAAGTGTGTTTTATATGTTAGAAAAATAATTTTGAAAGTAAATAATTGTTTTCACCTGTTACAGTTAAATCATTGGTACGGCTTAGTCCATTAATGTTTTTGAGGTGTTTGATTCAAGCAGGTTTTTGTTGGTGAGATTGATTATGATTGCTACCATTTTTTTATGAAATAGGGTTAAGGGTTCTGATTTTCCACTGAACCATTGGAAGGGGTATGAGTGGGATGGCATATTGCAAAGGAGTTGTTAGATCAAATTTAGGAAATAAGAAAGAGTTATTTTTCAGATGAAGAATTAGTTAGACAGTAACTGATGAGAATTTCAATTTTCTGTTTTTTTAGAGGGCTGAGAAACTGCTACAGTGAAACTGGTTAGGAATGGTGTAATTTGATACAGAACTTTTATACTTATAGACTTAACCCCCAAAAAGAAAACTTTCAAATGTCAGATACAAGCTGTTGCACATGTACGTTTTAAATGATAACTGCACAGTACAAAAATTGCAAGTTCACTGTTGTCGAAAGATCAACATAGAGATTCCTCATAAATATACCATACTAATGTTTATCTAGAGACATGGCGGAGAATGGTGTTAATATGCTTGGGAAGTCATGTTTGATAATTGTCGAGGAATTCTTTCTGATTGTTACTGACAAGCGAATGTCGGGCAGAGGAGTATATCTGTAATCATAACGGCTAATGACTAGATGCACATCACTCCGTTACCGTTACCGCAGTGAAAAGTGTGCGGTAATGCATTCAGCAGCTCTCGTGCCAAAATATCGGAATTCATGATCTCGTAATAAAGACCATACACATTCTCCCAGCATCCTTTCCTAGGCATGTTAGTATGAATATTTAGAATTGAGCCACAGAAGTGAAAATGCTTGAAGGAATGCTGTGTTTTATACAGATTAATTTGTGATTGTATGGAACTTATTTCTCATATTTCAAGTGTCGTTTTGTGTAACTTATTTCACAAATGTATGTCTTTGTTGTGTGGTGGTGCTATTATCTTGATTACATTTACGCTAATCAGTGGCATATGAAGATTCATTGCAAAGAAAATTCATTGCAAATTTGATAAATTATAAAATTTGTGTCAACTAAGTGAGATTTATAATTCGCCTGTTGGTATCTTTCTTATCACCTGGAAAAAAAATTTCATTCCGGGAAAGACGGAAATATTACCAAATTTTGATGTTTGTGATCGAAAGAAAAAGTGAGAAATTTGGCATTCAAGAATTCCAAAACGAAGAATATCTATATATAGATCTATAAATAGTTAAGTGTAAACGGTGATATAGATCTATAAATAGAAAGGTGTGAACTGTGATATTGATCTATAAATAGAAAGGTGTGAATAGTGATATAGTTTTCGAGTGTGTGACTGCCATGTCTGATGACTTTTACCTGTCACTGGAGGATATACAAGAAGACGAAATTATTGTCGGTGATGATCCTAACTATCAACCAATCCAGACCAATTATATCACTGAGGATAAAAGTGACACCAGCGAAGAGAATGATAGTGATGAAGGTTAGTTTTGTTATACTGTTGATGAAATGTACGACCCTCATTAAGTAGGTCACCATTGATGTGACCAAGGGAACTTGCCTTACCTCTCTATACCTCGAATGATTTCGCATGAATCTTAGCACTATCAAATAAATCTGAAGGTCAGGTTCTTCAACTTGTCAATGAAATTGCACATAATTCACACACAGGAAGTCAAACTCATTAACATCCTTGTACCTCTCATTACTTTGAAATTCAGACAACTCCTTAATTCTAAATAATTGTTTACCTTTGTAAAACCATGCTCTAGGTCTTTTACTTTCACTTTACCGAGGTAACAAAACTTTCCGCAAAATGTGACCAATCCAGTGCTCTACAATGCGACCAAATCACTCGCAAATGCGACCATTTTTTAGATTTTGGCGAGTGTTTATCCTCATTCACTCGCCACATTGCGACCAGTTTTTTCCCCGAACTGGAAATCAAAAGTTTGTCCGTTTTCACGGTGAAATTACATTATCGAAATCATGGTCTGTTATGCGCTTTACAACAACCAATTTGGTTATTCATTTTCGATAAAATAGAGCGTCTAACGCACGTGGATTACGTATAAAAACACGTTGTATTGCTCTCATGTTTTCGACTTGAAATTTTCCTAACAGCACACACGATGACATTTTTTTCTCTCGGTCGATTTTAACAGAAGCATCATTAGACACTACTAAGTTTAAAAGATCTTGGTTAAAGGAATACTGGAACAGAGTTATGGCTAGTGTTCGACTAGGCCAAACTTTCTGTCCCGATTTCGATTTTAATTTCAGCGATTTTTAAGTGGTAAAATCGGGGCAGAAAGTCCGGCCTAGTGTTCGACGAGGAGGACAAGCAGACCACAGCCTAATTCCTTTTGGGATTCTATCGTGGCCGATTTATCGTGGGGCAACACAATAAAACGGCCGCGACAGAATCCCCAAAGGGATTAACCATAGTCGGAACTTGAAATTTTATCTGTAAAGTCGAGAGTCAAACACCCGATTGTCGGACAAACACCTATAAATTAAAGAACTGTATAGGTGTTTGTCTGACGATCAGGTCACGGGTGTTGGACTCTAGATTTTAACTTACAGACAAAATTTACAATTCTTGTTGGCAGTCTCAGTTTTGTAAATTCTGTTGAAAAGAAACTGGAGCTAAAAATTTAAAAACGAAGTTTAAGGTTGCCTAAATATTAGAGCAACAAATGTGAAAAATATAGGCATATAAACACTCCTGGTTTGATAAAAAATGCACAAAAGGTCAACATGCAGTTTATAACCTAGTTTTAAATGGATTGAAACAATAAAATGTTACATAAACTTAGAAAATTCATATTTTATTTCATTTCTATATTTTCATCCAGTGGATTTTTAAGAACACGAACACACACACACACATATATATATTTATATGTATTGGCGAGTAAAAGTTCCTGGCTGGCTAGTAAAATTTCTGGTTCACTGGCCAAATGAAGAGTGAATTTTTTAAGTGTTGTAGAGCCCTGCAATCGCATGGCTAGTGCATATAATATTGACAGTAAATGGCTAAAGTAGTGTGGCATGATAACAGGAAGTGACTACAGATGTGTGGCATGATAACAGGAAGTGACCACAGATGTGTGGCATGTTGACTTGTAGTGACTACAGATGTGTGGCATGATAACAGGAAGTGACTACAGATGTGTGGCATGTTGACTTGTAGTGACTACAGATGTGTGGCATGTTGACTTGTAGTGACTACAAATGTGTGACATGAAGGCTAAAAGCAACTACAGACTTGCAGCATGATGACTAGAAGTGACTACAGGGGTACAGCATGATGGCTTACAGTGACTGCAGACATGGCATGATGGCTTACAGTGTCTACAGACATGGCATGATGGCTTAAAGTGACTACAGACATGGCATGATGGCTTACGGTGACTACAGACATGGCTTACAGTGACTACAAACATGGCATGATGGCTTACAATGACTACAGACATGGCATGATGGCTTACAGTGACTACAGACATGGCATGATGGCTTACAGTGACTATAGACATGGCATGATGGCTTACAGTGACTACAGACATGGCATGATGGCTTACAGTGACTATAGACATGGCATGATGGCTTACAGTGACTACAGACATGGCATGATGGCTTACAGTGACTACAGACATGGCATGATGGCTTACAGTGACTACAGACATGGCATGTGTGACATGATGACTAGAAATGACTAAATTGTGTGACATGATGACTAGAAATGACTAAATTGTGTGACATGATGATTAGAAATGACTAAATTGTGTGACATGATGACTAGAAATGACTAACTACAACTGTATGGTATGGGGGCTTGAAGTGACTGCAGATATGTGGCATGATAACAGGAAGTGACTACAGATATGTGGCATGATAGCTGGAATTTTCCAGGGTTGTGTGAGATGTCTGATGATGATTGGTGTCATGAAAATATGTACAAATAGATGGTTGGCAGTAACTGCAATTATTTGAAATAATGGCTGGCATTGAAAATACATGTTAAAATCTTTTTCAGAGTAAATAGATATTACATGTATATGACTTACCAGATTAGGTACTCTTTATTTGACAAATTGTCATTTTTTTCTTATCACATACTTATTACAAAGGAAAAACCACAAGTTTTGTGTGCTCTTATTTTAAGTTTTTAGAATTCAAATACTTGACAGAAATTTTGGTTGCCCACCAAGAAAATCTGGTTGCCCTCAAAGAAATTGATATTTTATTTAATTTTGTGTTTTTAAAATTTATTCTTATTTCAATAGATAAATTTTTATACAATATATACAATGTGCTGTCTCTGAATGATGCATTTACATCTAAATTAACTGTAAATGCATCATTATTATTACAATTATCAATTACTATTATTATTATTTTATGATGTTGCTGCTACCAAGCATATCTTTAAATAAATGTATATTACAAAAGTAAGTTTTCACTATTGTTAGATGAAAACAATAGCCATCCATTTCTATGTATTTCATTAAAACTTTAATTTACAGTAACATTGTGTAGTGTTATGATTATTTTACCAAATCCTGAAATTTAGGTCCGTTCGGTATTGGTTCTTTTATTTACACACATTCAACTTCCACAAACTGCTAGCATAAGCAGTCAATACACGATGTGTTCTGTGACATTTTCGGCCATGAGGTAAATACTAACACGTTTAACTGTCAATAAAATAATTATTTAAGTTTGTTTTTTGTAATATAATTTGAACTGAAAATAGAAGGAAATGATCACTTTCGAAACTTAAAAGGGAATCCGGATTTTTAGTACGGCGTCAAAGGGCCTACTCGCCAAACGGGTGAGTTCATTGTCAAAATTTACTCGCCCGAAACAATTTCTTACTCGCCAATGCGAGCGGGCGAGTGGATTTTTTGAACACTGGATATGTACATGTACATCTATTGAGATAAGATCATGTGTACATCTAATGAGATAGGTCATGTGTACATCTAGTTCAATATGATATGTACATCTAGTGAGAGGATTATTTCTACATCTAGTGAGACAGGTCATGTGTACATCTAGTTCAATATGATATGTACATCTAGTTCAATATGATATGTACATCTAGTGAGAGGATTATTTCTACATCTAGTGAGACAGGTCATGTGTACATCTAGTTCAATATGATATGTACATCTAGTTCAGTATGATATGTACATCTAGTGAGAGGATCATTTCTACATCTGGTGAGATGGGATCATCTGTACATCTAATGAGATACAATGTATACATCTAATAAGATACAATTATTTGCATATCAAGTGATGGTCAGAAACTGAGCAATCGGAATTAAGTGATCACCTGTCATATGTGACCTTTATTTTCCTTGGTCGTTCACTTAAAACACGTAAGACTATTATGTTTTTCCCTGTTTTGTTGTTCTCTGAACCTGTTGGCCTATACTACTGAAATCAAATGGAAATTTAAAAAGTTAGCTTGCAAAACTGAATTGAACACCGATGGACATGAGTATGCACCTTTATATGAGAACAAGAGAGAGAGATAGAGAGAGACACGGAGAGATAGAGAGAGAGACACGGAGAGAGAGAGAGAGACCAACACATATGATAAATAGTCTTACTGGGAATTTTATGTCTTATTCTTAAAAATCAATTGACTTTGAACTTGAGGTTAAATTCTCAATTTGTAATATTATCTAGAGATGTCTGTCTCAACTATTTTAAACCAATCAACAAGTTCTGTACACAATATTGAATACAACTCTGAAATGAAATACAACTACGTAATTTTACTAGTTAACGTTTAACATGTACACTGAGTATGTCACTCTAGACATCAATAGAATTCTCTCTCGACTCTGTCACAGACAAGGCCTTTATTCATCAGTAACGCCAGTCTAATTGATATTTGTTATAATGGCAGCACACTTTTCATTGATTTCCAATGCTTAACTCTGAGTCATCCCTTTCCTCGGAATGTTTCAGTACAACATAATCAATCCGAGCCAATCTATAAATACAGGGAAATTCGTTCACACCGACTATGGTTTCAGTACTTGGTAAGTTTGCAGTTCATATGCCAGGTTTAGTCATTTCTATGTCAGAAATCAATATGTGTTTTATGCTGTTATCATAATGGTTTCCCGGTTTTAGCGGGGGCTGTCACTAAAAAAATTAAATGTTAAATGTGCCACAAGCAAGGCATTTAGTAGTAGGTCAGTCAACATGCAAATATTGCTTTTAGATTTCATTGAGTTTTTCAATATTATTCAGACAATTTTAAAATAAAATGCAAAAAGTTAGATAATAGCTTTTTAATTGGGTTATATGAGGTACATCAGTTAATTGTAGATTATTTCTTGTCTGGTAGGAGCCATCTGAATACACACAAACACACATACCATATATTTTCGTAAAACTAAATATATATTAATTTAAATAATTTATTGAATAATATTACTTTATCCTAACTCCAGTTCCTATGACAACTGTCAGTGCCATGATGTAAATATTGAAAATCTGGCTCATATCAGGGCATTTTGTCAACCAAACTGCTGTGCCATTGTAGTTGATACATCCCAAATCTCTCATGTAACCAGTAATTGTTTTACTTAGGAATGTACTCTACAAAATTAAAGAAAAAATAAAAAGTCTTAACGGACCACTGCATCCTGTATCCAATAAGATTGGGAATAAATCTCCTTGAGGCAACTGTTCTAAAAATAATATATATGATAACTATTGAGCATTAGCATTTTAACATCGTTAACATCAGAAGAACAACAGCCTATGTAAGCTGCTGTTAGTACTAAATTACATTAAAATATTACGATTTCATGCTGAAATATCCACTGATCTGAAATAATAATAATGAGGGAGAAACAAGTAACATAACAGATTTACGTCAACAAGGATATTGTGATTGTTTACAGTATAAAAGTTTTATAATTATCAAATTAATCATCTTGTTCCAGTAATTACCAGGAATACTCGAACGTGATTTTCAATTTTTTCTGAAGTGGCTGGATTTCGTATGTTTTATTCCTGTTGGTTTTCCGACTTGGTGCTCTGGAGTAGTTGTCTGTTAATAGAGTGATGGACTCTAAAGTAGAAAGTCCTGGGTTTGATTCCCTGTGGCAGGTCATACCTAAGAATTTTAAAATGTAAGATAGTGGCCGTGTCTTTGTCTACTTAATGGGAATTGTACCACATTATAGCCGGATGTAATATAGGTAATGTCACATCTTTTGGCTAAGATTTCAAACAGAGGTCATATGTCTGAGCAGGTTGTACCATAGGTAATGTTATCCCATGTCTATGATGAGCAGGTTGTAGTGTAGGTAATGTTGTCATGTGTCTGAGCAGGTTGTAGTGTAGGTAATGTTGTCATGTGTCTGAGCAAGTTGTAGTGTAGGTAATGTTGTCAGGCATCTGAGCAGGTTGTAGTGTAGGTAATGTTGTCATGTGTCTGAGCAGGTTGTAGTGTAGGTAATGTTGTCATGTGTCTGAGCAAGTTGTAGTGTAGGTAATGTTGTCAGGCGTCTGAGCAGGTTGTAGTGTAAGTAATGTTGTCAGGCGTCTGAGCAGGTTGTAGTGTAGGTAATGTTGTCATGTGTCTGAGCAGGTTGTATTGTAGGTAATGTTGTCAGGCGTCTGAGCAGGTTGTAGTAGGTAATGTTGTCATGTGTCTGAGCAGGTTGTAGTGTAGGTAATGTTGTCATGTGTCTGAGCAGGTTGTATTGTAGGTAATGTTGTCAGGCATCTGAGCAGGTTGTAGTGTAGGTAATGTTGTCAGGCATCTGAGCAGGTTGTAGTGTAGGTAATGTTGTCATGTGTCTGAGCAGGTTGTATTGTAGGTAATGTTGTCAGGCGTCTGAGCAGGTTGTAGTGTAGGTAATGTTGTCATGTGTCTGAGCAGGTTGTATTGTAGGGAATGTTGTCAGGCGTATGAGCAGGTTGTAGTGTAGGTAATGTTGTCAGGCATCTGAGCAGGTTGTAGTGTAGGTAATGTTGTCATGTGTCTGAGCAGGTTGTATTGTAGGTAATGTTGTCAGGCATCTGAGCAGGTTGTAGTGTAGGTAATGTTGTCAGGCATCTGAGCAGGTTGTAGTGTAGGTAATGTTGTCAGGTGTCTGAGCAGGTTGTAGTGTAGGTAATGTTGTCAAGTTTCTTTTGACTAAGATAAAACTGATAAACGCTGTGTCACTCAGGGAGAAAATCTACCAATCCTCATGTAATTCTTGATGCAGACTTTTCAATGGAAAGACAGACTGAAGGCAGACATACATATAGACAATTCAAAACTATACATGCATGCCTCCTCCATAACCATTGTACAGATCTTTGAGGACAGACTGGTTGACATAATATTCACAGTATTAGCTAGTGTTTATGTATAGTAAGATACCAAAAATGAATCATAGAAACTAACTGATTCAGTAATTGGGTAATAATTGTATATGGTAACCACTGACTGGACAAGTGTTGTTAGTTAAATGTCAGTGTAATCATCTGCTTCCAATGTATAAAGTGATCCAATTTATCTCTCTCTTACTTAAACAGTACAGATCCCCAAAAACAATATAGGGAATATATCAAAGTGATAAATATATAGGGATTTTATCAAGAGAGTTGGTTAATATAAACAGCTTTTATTCTGACAAGTTGTCCTACTTCAAATTGTTTGTGAGGCTCTACATGTTAGGGCAACAGTAATGTTATCATGCAACTTTTCACTTGTTGGCCAATTACATTGTAGTCTACAAGTCTATCTGTCCAAAACAAACAGCTGTCCTGTTGGACAAATGATCTGTAAATCTTCCTGTCCTATTGGACAAATACACTAGTCTAAAAATCTACCTGTCCGAATGATACACCTTTCCTGTTGGACAAATGATCTGCAAATCAACCTGTCCAAATGAATCACCTGTCCTATTGGACAAATACACTGTAGTCTAAAAATCTACCTGTCAGAATGAATTACCTGTCCTTTTGGACAAGTGATCTGCACATCAACCTGTCCAAATGAATCACCTGTCCTGTTGGGCAAGTGATCTGCAAATCTACCTGTCTGAATGAATCACCTGACCTGCTGGACAAGTGATCTGCAAATCTACCTGTCTGAATGAATCACCTGACCTGCTGGACAAGTGATCTGCAAATCTACCTGTATGAATGAATCACCTGTCCTGTTGGACAAGTAATCTGCAAATCAACATGTCTAAATGAATCACCTGTCCTTTTGGACAAGTGATCTGCACATCAACCTGTCCAAATGAATCACCTGTCCTGTTGGGCAAGTGATCTGCAAATCTACCTGTCTGAATGAATCACCTGACCTGCTGGACAAGTGATCTGCAAATCTACCTGTCTGAATGAATCACCTGACCTGCTGGACAAGTGATCTGCAAATCTACCTGTATGAATGAATCACCTGTCCTGTTGGACAAGTGATCTGCAAATCAACCTGTCCAAATGAATCACCTGTCCTGTTGGGCAAGTGATCTGCCAATCTACCTGTCCAAATGAATCACCTGTCCTGTTGGGCAAGTGATCTGCAAATCTACCTGTCCGAATGAATCAACTGTCCTGTTGGGCAAGTGATCTGCAAATCTACCTGTCCGAATGAATTACCTGTCCTGTTTGACAAGTGATCTGCAAATCAACATGTCTAAATGAATCACTGGTCCTGTTGGGCAAGTGATCTGCAAATCTACCTGTCCAAATGAATCACCTGTCCTGTTGGACAAGTGATCTGCAAATCAACCTGTCTAAATGAATCACCTGTCCTGTTGGGCAAGTGATCTGCAAATCTACCTGTATGAATGAATCGCCTGCCCTGTTGGATGAGTGATCTGCAAATCTACCTGTCTTAATGAATCATCTGACCTCCTGGACAAGTGATCTGCAAATCTACCTGTCTTAATGAATCACCTATCTTGTTGGACAAATAATATGAAGATATACTTGTCTAAATGTAAATGTCATTTTTACCATTGAGCCAAATTTTCCAGATTTATGATGAGGTGAAAAGATTAAATGGATGTATGTATATCTGACATACATAATCCGGATATTTTGTTTATATATATGGTAATTAAGTTTAAGACTAGATGAAAAATAAAATTCTCACACCAGCCTCATTTCTTTACATGGTAGATTTTAATCTACACATTAAATTGATGTGGCCTTATCATATTGGTGTACATGTACATACACAATGCTTTTTGCTTTGATGTCCACTGCAGCTGGCTGCTTTAAAAGCCTCTACCTACTGAGCTATTTGATGTGTTTACTTTTTAGCTTTCTGAAAATAATCTTTTGAAATAACTTTCACAAACAGGCAAACAGTATTGAAATATACCCAAGGCTGCTGAAAGGAATTTTTCATTTTAGGCTAAATTTTAATTTGTTTGTATAGACCCTTTCACATTAACTGCAGTCCTGTGACTTTGAGTGGCAAAATGATACAGATACCCGCAAAAACAAAGACGTCGTTATAGTAACCGATTGTTTCTTGACGTCATTTTCCGGGAATCTGTATCATTTTGCCACTCAAAGTTACAGGACCACAGTTATCGTGAAAGAACAAAGTTTACCATATTCAATCCATTAAGCGCCCAGGGGGCTACAAAAATCATGAAAAAGGGGTTGGGGCTTAATGGGACCAATTAATAGTCTAATTGACGTAAAACAGTTGATTTTTTATGAGGCACAGTGGTAAAGTTGTTGTCGTTATCACCAAGGACACTTATCAACATAATTCTGTTGCTAGGGGACTACAGATAAACTGTTGCTTAAGGTTTGTGGAATCTACATCATGTCAACCAGCTAGAAAAGATTCTTGATTGTATGTTAATAAAAAGGGAGCGGCGCCTATGGAGACATGGGCACCTAATGGGTCAAATATGGTATCAACAGTGACAACAAAAGTTTCCCTTGTCGCAGATTCAGGATCCTACCCAGATATTTTCCAGTGATTTGTAAATGTACACTCCAAGATAAGGCCACATTCCCAAAGCAAAAAATAAAAATCCATTTTTTTTCAAATTGCTGGCAAATGACATTGGATTCAAAGATATTCTTTTATTTTCAAACAGTTCTGTGTATTTTTAGATTTCCTAATTTCAATAAAATGTTCCTAAAATTCCCAATTCGAAAGCGTTAGCCCACTCCCCATTCACCCAAAAAAGTAGAAAATTCCTGTTACAAATATTTGATGTTGTATTTTGTCTGACAACTGACAGTGCTGTCCATATGTTACACAGCTGTTTGTGCTCCTATGTACTATCTTACATATCTATCTTAAGATGACATGTATAATATCTGTCAGAACATGTATACTGCAGTCAGCATCAAGTATCAGTGTTGCTATTGTTATGTTACCTCA
Organism: Atrina japonica; assembly: GCA_030159075.1. Taxonomy (NCBI): domain Eukaryota; kingdom Metazoa; phylum Mollusca; class Bivalvia; order Pterioida; family Pinnidae; genus Atrina; species Atrina japonica. The sequence continues at coordinate 140,177 of BROG01000392.1, forward strand.
CGGGGGTCTGGGGGGCCCAGTGGGTGAGTAGTGAAATTATAACGTATTTTCGCGGGTCTTGGGGCCGTAGTAGGTGAGTTGTAAAACTATCACACTCTGTCACTGCGTTCTTGGGGCCCCAAGTGGGTGAGTTATGAAATTATCACACTCTTTCATGGGGGTCTTTGGGACCCAGTGGGTGAGTTGTAAAATTATTACACCCTTTCATGTGGGTCTGGGGGTCCCAGTGGGTGAGGAGTAAAACTATTACACTCTTTCATGGAGGTCTGGGTGTCCCAGTGGGTGAGTGGTTAAAACTATCATAATCTGTCACTGCTGTCAGGGTGTCCCAGTGGGTAAGTGGTTAAAACTATCATAATCTGTCACTGCTGTCAGGGTGTCCCAGTGGGTGAGTGGTTAAAATTATCATAATCTGTCACTGCTGTCAGGGTGTTCCAGTGGGTGAGTGATTAAAACTATCATAATCTGTCACTGCTGTCAGGGGGTCCCAGTGGGTGAGTGGTTAAAATTATCATAATCTGTCACTGCTGTCAGGGTGTCCCAGTGGGTGAGTGGTTAAAACTATCACAATCTGTCACTGCTGTCAGGGGGTCCCAGTGGGTGAGTGGTTAAAATTATCATAATCTGTCACTGCTGTCAGGGTGTCCCAGTGGGTGAGGAATAGAACTATCATACTCGGTCACTGCTGTCAGGGGGTTCCAGTGGGTGAGTGGTTAAAACTATCATAATCTGTCACTGCTGTCAGGGGGTCCCAGTGGGTGAGTGGTTAAAACTATCATAATCTGTCACTGCTGTCAGGGGGTCCCAGTGGGTGAGTGGTTTAAAACTATCATAATCTGTCACTGCTGTCAGGGTGTCCCAGTGGGTGAGTGGTTAAAACTATCATAATCTGTCACTGCTGTCAGGGGGTCCCAGTGGGTGAGTGGTTAAAACTATCATAATCTGTCACTGCTGTCAGGGGGTCCCAGTGGGTGAGGAATACAACTATCATACTCTGTCACTGCTCTCTGGGGGACCCCAGTGTGTGTGGTATAAACATCACAGTGTATGTAAATGTCCGTCATCTCTCGTTAGTAAGTTTTTCTGCGACTTGAAAAGTTGACCTGCATTAGGTTACTCACCTTTTCAATTGTACATGTACATTTTAAGTATTGTGTTTTATGATTATATAACTACAACATTTGTTGAGTATAGCCCATGATACCAGTAAACAAACAAAAATTGTACTTCAGCAACAAAGTCCCAGCGAGTTACATTGGTAATAAAATTGACACCATCATTACTGATTTAGTTTGATACTGTCTCTCTTGTCTTTCTGCCTCCCTATCTATCTGTCTGTCTCCAGGCTCAGGGAGCTTTCAGTCAGACATGATGGACATTTTGATAATCTAGATGATATTTGGATTTTTTTATGTTCAGATGTTCACTTTGGAGAGATTTTGTCTCAGATTTCATCTGCCTCTCAGGTCATGAAGATGTAAGATACAATCATGGTGACACAAACATACAAGTGAGATATTTTGGGGCTGTACAATCACACAAACATAAAGTGAGATATTTTGGGTCTGTACAATCACACAAACATACAAGTGAGATATTTTGGGTCTGTACAATCACACAAAGAGACAAGTGAGATTGTTGAGGCCTGTTCACAGACACAAACATACAAGTGAGATATTTTGGGTCTGTACAATCACACAAACAGACAAGTGAGATTGTTGAGGCCTGTACAATCACACAAACATACAAGTGAGATATTTTGGGTCTGTACAATCACACAAACAGACAAGTGAGATATTTTGGATCTATACAATCACACAAACATACAAGTGAGATATTTTGGGTCTGTACAATCACACAAACAGACAAGTGAGATATTTTGGGTCTGTACAATCACACAAACATACAAGTGAGATATTTTGGGCCTGTACAATCACACAAACAGACAAGTGAGATTGTGGAGGCCTTAGTACATGTAGACAAGTGATATTGTTGAGCCTTGAGCCCAAGTTGAGGCATTAGTACTTGCAGGTGTACAGACATTTGATGGATTACTAGGCTATGTCTTTTCATTTCACACTAGGAAGACACAACTCCAAGTTAAAGGTTAAAGGTTAAAAGGTTACATTGATTGTGACTTATATGACCAGTAGGACAGGATTTGTGTAGTCAAGACATTGTTACCATGACAATCTTAGCTTTTTGTTGATAAAAGCAAATAACAGTAAATGGCAATCTGATCACCAAGTTCAGAAGGTTATATATATATTCTTGTCTATTTTTAGAAGATGACATTTCACCCAATGACCTAGGACCAGTAAAGCCATTTAGTCGGCAACAGGAAACGTCTGTCTCTACACAGCAAAATGGCGCTGTACCCCAGCACAGTACACTTGATACAGGTCACATGACCCAGAAGTCAGATACCGAGATATGGAGTAAACTGAGATCCTTACATCATGAAAGGTAACTTCAATGTTCTCACTCATTTACCTCACTTTTGTGTCTTTTGTGTCAATAATCATCTCCTTGAATTCAAGGCATGTTATTTAATAGACAGAACTTGAATTCAAGGCAGGTTATTTGATAGACAGAACTTGAATTCAAGGCAGGTTATTTGATAGACAGAACTTGAATTCAAGGCATGTTATTTGAAAGACAGAACTTGAATTCAAGGCATGTTATTTAATAGACAGAACTTGAATTCAAGGCAGGTTATTTGATAGACAGAACTTGAATTCAAGGCAGGTTATTTGATAGACAGAACTTGAATTCAAGGCAGGTTATTTGATAGACAGAACTTGAATTCAAGGCAAGTTATTTGATAGACAGAACTTGAATTCAAGGCATGTTATTTGATAGACAGAACTTGAACTCAAGGCAGGTTATTTGATAGACAGAACTTGAATTCAAGGCAGGTTATTTGATAGACAGAACTTGAGTTCAAGGCAGGTTATTTGATAGACAGAACTTGAATTCAAGGAAGGTTATTTGTTAGACTGAACTTGAATTCAAGGCAGATTATTTCATAGATATAACTTGATTTAAGGCAGGTTATTTCATAGACAGACCTTGAATTCAAGGAAGGTTATTTGACAAACAAATCTTGAATTCAATGCATGTAATATGATAGACAACTTGAATTCTAGGCATGTTACTTGATTGATAGAACTTGAATTCAAGTCATGTAATGTGATAGACAAATCTTGAATTCCAATGAAAAGTGAACTTGATAAGTGATATGTACAGTTATGGGACATAAATATTCATCACTTATTTTATTTTCTTCTTAGTTTTATATAAACCAACAATTTTTAAATGCTGGTAAAATCCACAAATCATACCAGAATTTGACAAATTTGTACAAATTTATAGTAGCAAAATTTCATATTTCTAAATGCATTTTTAAATTATCATGTTTATTTACAGAAATGACATTATATTTCTCACAGATTAATTTTGTAAATTCTGTAATTATTCTTTCAGTCTAATGAAATATGTCAAAATTTACCTAAAATAGTTATATCCTCCACAGAATCAACAATTTCTCAAAATAAGTACCGGTATATCTAAATTTCAAAAAGATAAAAAATTGAATTTAATTTTCTTCATGTAAAAATAAAATGTTAGAAATATTGCTTAAATTAGTGGATTCTGTGGACATTTAAAAATTGTTGGTTTTAAATGAAACAAAGAAGAAAATAACATAAGTGGTGAATTTTTATGTCCCATGACTGTACATGTAACATGACTTTTGTGTTGTTTTTATTTTCTTTACACATGAAATGCTTTCTGGTGTGTGTTTTTGTAGGGTACTGTATAAATTCATTCATTAAAAATACATGATAACATTATCAAATAGCTGTAGGTATACAGAACGACCATCTGCAGTTACCTCCCTTTATTTACTTAACACCTGAAAATACTGGTAGAAAATATAGAACTTTGGATGTTTCATTGATTAAGATCTAAAACATATACAAAACATTGTAGAAACTTACTCAAACTGCTGCAACACTCTCTATAATATTTGGATGCCATCCATTTGGCAGTTTGCCAAAAAGCATAAACTACAAAAGAGGAATGACATTTCTAACACAGGAGAAAAGGGGGTTTTCTCAAACATCTTTTTTATGCCCTTGAGATCAAAGAGTAGGGACTGTTTGTCTGCACATCTTGGTCTCAGTTTGTGTCTTGCTTCTCAAATATCTACTAAACTTGGTATGTTACTTTTTATCAATAAGATCAAACATGAGTCACATGACCAACATTCAGCAGTATTTGCCTGAGTTGTGGGACTTTTTTGAATTTTGAATTTTTCATGAATGGTCGAATTCTTAGAGGCCTATCTTCTTTTTTCTTCAGTTTTTACCTCTTGCTTGTCACATTAAGTTCAAATGCTGGTAGTCATAAATCATCAGGAATGTTTACATTTATCTGTACATGTAAATATATGAAAATAGCATCAACATATTGCAATTTAGAACAAGTGGGTTTTATGGTTTAAGTTTACAGGATAAATATGTTAAGAACATGTGATATTTTACATGTGTTGTTTATGTTAAAGTACATGTCTGGAATATGTATGTATAACCTAGGCCATTACTATCAAAACTAAAAATATGTAAGTATCTCAACCACAAAATTTCTTAGAGAGAATGGATTAAAAGAGAGAGTTTTTATGTTAATATATTATTCTGAATTCATTGAAGAAAGCAAAAGGAAAGAGGGGAAGGCAAAGAAGAGATAGATGAGAAAGGGAAGAAAGATGAAATGAGAGTGGGAGAAGGGGAGTAGTAAGAGTGAAAAAAAGAGAGAAAGCTAATCAAGGGCATAGCCATTACCTGTTTTATTATATATTTGTGAATTTATGGTAACCTGTCTTTGGCTTAAAATATTTGGTGTGACGTTTACTGTGACATCTTTGGTGTGATGTTTACTGTGACATCTTTGGTGTGATGTTTACTGTGACATCTTTGGTGTGATATTTACTGTGACATCTTTGGTATGATGTTTACTGTGACATCTTTGGTTTGATATTTACTGTGACATCTTTGGTTTGATGTTTACTGTGACGTCTTTGGTGTGATATTTACTGTGACATCTTTGGTGTGATGTTTACTGTGACATCTTTGGTGTGATGTTTACTGTGATGTCTTTGGTGTGATATTTACTGTGACATCTTTGGTGTGATGTTTACTGTGACATCTTTGGTTTGATGTTTACTGTGACATCTTTGGTGTGATGTTTACTGTGACATCTTTGGTGTGATGTTTACTGTGACATCTTTGGTGTGATGTTTACTGTGACATCTTTGGTGTGATGTTTACTTGACATCTTTGGTATGATGTTTACTGTGACATCTTTGGTTTGATATTTACTGTGACATCTTTGGTTTGATGTTTACTGTGACCTCTTTGGTGTGATGTTTACTTGACATCTTTGGTTTGATGTTTACTGTGACGTCTTTGGTTTGATGTTTACTGTGACATCTTTGGTTTGATGTTTACTGTGACATCTTTGGTGTGATGTTTACTGTGACATCTTTGGTGTGATGTTTACTGTGACATCTTTGTTGTGATGCTTCCTGTGACATCTTTGGTTTGATGTTTACTGTGACATCTTTGGTGTGATGTTTACTGTGATGTCTTTGGTGTGATGTTTACTGTGACATCTTTGGTGTGATGTTTACTGTGACATCTTTGGTGTGATGTTTACTGTGACATCTTTGGTGTGATGTTTACTGTGACATTTTTGGTGTGATGTTTACTGTGACATCTTAGGTGTGAGGTTTACTGTGGCGTCTTTGATGTCATGTTTACTGTGACGTCTTTGATGTCATGTTTACTGACATCTTTGGTGTGATGTTTTCTTAAGGCCTCCAACTTGCATGGTTTTCACTAATGGAAAAGTACATCTTAAGTAAAAGTAAGATATTGAGATAGAAGTAAGGTACAGAGAAAAATAGATGTGTTGTAAAGTTATAAAGAAAAGTAATATATTGGAATAGAAGCAAAGTACAGAGAAAAATAGATGTGTTGTAAAGTTATAAAGAAAAGTAAGATAATGAGATAGAAGTAAGGTTCAGAGAAAAATAGATGTGTTGTAAAGTTATAAAGAAAAGTAATATATTGGAATAGAAGCAAAGTACAGAGAAAACTAGGTGTTGTAAAGTTTTTAAAAGAAGTAGAGGTAGTCAATGCTGTAAGTACATGTATATGTAAAACATATTTGAGTTGAATTATTGGCTTGGATTCATCATGTGTTTGACTCAGTGTTAGAGATGAAACAAACATTTAATCAAAATTACTGACAGTTGCTAATTAGAGTTAAGTGCTGTGGTTTATTTTTAGAAGCTCTAGTTGAGTGTGTCTATTTCTGTTGGGGAAGAAGTCATCATGTTTCATCCTCAGAAACATTTACAACACTGCTTCTCTGTACAAAATCTGGAGAACTTAAAGATTCTGTAGTTTTTGGTACCTGGTTGTTCTGTAGTTAATTATGGATGTTTTAGAGGTAGACCTCAACTTCTCTGTGGTAAACTAGGGCATGTGTTCATGTTTTCTAACATGAAGGCTGTTTTTAGGAAGGACAAAAATTCAAATCATTTGTAGTGGAAGAGATATGTTGTAAAGAACCAGAGAACAAGATCTCTAACTTGATGGTAATTATATTGAAGGTTACAGGTAGGACTTTATGGTAATTATATGGATGATACAGGTAGGAATTTATATTAATTATAGTGGTGGTTACAGGTAGGACTTACGGGTAATTATATTGGACGTTACAGGTAGGGCTTTATTGTAAATTATATTGGACAGAACAGGTAGGACTATTTTAAAACAATGCAACAATAATTTTTCTGTCACTAGAAATATTTTGGGAGAGAGAAAAAACGATGACTACAATTTCTTTTATATTTTGTGAAAGATCATCTTTAAGGAATATTTAACCTGCTCATCCCTTGATGATACACTTGGACTGGTCCATTTCCAGGTGCAGACGAGATAGTTTTTACATCATCTGTGTTGTACATTTTCCAATAATTTCTATTTCACAGATCACAGATACTGGCTGATATAGAGGAGGAAGACAGACAGAGAAAATGGTTTATAGCACAATTAGATAATGTCCGACAAAAACTGGAAAAGCTTCCCATGTCCGAAGGTGTTCATGTATGTATATATTATAATGGTTTTATGTGATATGTGTATGTAAATATGGCAGCTATGTTTTGTGTGTAGAACACAGCTGGGAATTCTGGGAATAAATGTCTGCTTCCTTTTCCATTCTGTCTGTCACAACAGTCTGTTAACACAAATTAATTTTAAAGCTTTTTGTTGTATCAGAAATTGCAAAATGGTCTTTAAAAGTATTTTTAGCTGACCAGGACAGAAACTCTGAAAAGCTTTTATCACATTCCCGGCAGCGAAAAAAGATATATACAGTTTAACCCATTCACCCCTAAAGACACATTTGGACTGGTCTTAATCATTAATTAGTAGAAGAGTCCATTGTTTTTCAGGGGTTGATGAGTTAAAACAGTTTGTGAGTTTCTTCTATAAACCCTTACTTGATAGTGGAACTCGCTTGTGAAGACAGAGTAAGTCTGCTACATATCTGAGACATTCTGAGATACTGCACATTACTGTATAAAGGGATGATGTACACTTGAAGTAATGCAGACACATGTATGTGTTGTAGTATCAGGATAAAGAGATTTGAATGGTTAGGAGAGGGATACTTTTACGCTCCTTTTGATCCCAGAATTCAATTGGTGTTCAAGTGAAGCTGATCATAAATGACATGTTTGTACTTCTAACGTAATGTTTGTTGATCTCATGACCAGTAGCAATAATCTACCTCTGTTGTCTTAGAATTACAACTAAATCATTGGAGCGGAATTTGAATTTTGAATAGTGTTTTATGCCACACTCAACAATTTCTCATTTATATGGTGGCAGCCAGTTTATTAATGTTGAGGGAGAGAACCCACTTACAATCTACCCATAAAGAGATAACCACCCTTCTGCAAGTTAACTGGCAAGCTTTCTGACAAAAACCAGCATAGGTTCCAGCACCAGAAGTCAGACTTCATACTTTAAAGTGTGATGCTCTAACCACTCGGCCCCAGAGGCCCTTTCATTGTAGTTGAAGTTTAATCTCACATTGTGTACGGTTGAGATTTCCATATCTGACTTAACTTGTTACTGCAGTGTAAGACAGTAATTGCACTAATTGAAATTTTAAAATTTGACCATTAAATAAGAGTAGCCATTAAAAGAAGTGATAGCTGTAAACAGGAATATATTGTGATAGCTGTAAAACATGAATATATTTGAATAGCTGTAAAACAGGAATTTATTGTGACAGGTGTAAAGCAGAAATAAATTGTGATAGCTGTAAAACAGGAATTTATTGGGATAGCTGTAAAACAGGAATAAATTGTGATAGCTGTAAAACAGGAATATATTGGAATAGCTGTAAAACAGGAATATATTGGAATAGCTGTAAAACGGGATTTTATTGTGACAGCCTTAAAACAGTAATGTATTGTTATATCTGTAAAACAGGAATATATTGTGAAAGCTGTAAAACAGGAATACGTTGGCATAGCTGTAAAACAGGAATTTATTGGGGTAGCTGTAAAAATGGAATTTATTGGGATAGCTGTAAAACAAGAATATATTGTGATAGCTGTAAAACAGGAATTTATTGGGATAGCTGTAAAACAGGAATTTATTAGGAAGGCTGTAAAACAGGAATATGTTGGCATAGCTGTAAAACAGGAATTTATTGGGATAGCTGTAAAACTGGAATATATTAGAATAGCTGTAAAACAGGAATATATTGGGATAACTGTTAAACAGGAATATATTGGGATTATTTGAAACAAATGTTCTTTGCAGAGTTACATAGGCAGACACAAGAAATGATTTGAAATAAGATTTTCTCAATTTGCATTATAGCATTGTTCAATCTAAGTAAAAACATATTTCTGATTGCTCCCATATTCTGATAATGTAGTGTAATCTGCTATGAGGTTATGTATGGATGACCTCATAGTTGTGTAAATTTCCACCAATGAAAATGCGACTTACACAATCTTGTAATCGATCAAATTGCAAAGAGATGTAAACTTTTTAACATTATAAACAACACCAAGCACACAAAATATGGTATTACAAAATTATATTTATAACTCTGGATGGGCTCACATAACAAAAGATATTCCCACAGAATTTTGTGGACTGACAGTTTTCTTTTCTATAAAATCAATAACAATCTCTTTACCATTAATTTTTGTAAGTTGCATTTTTATTGGTCGAACATCACACATCTTTGAGAGGTCACCCACAAGTGACCCCATAACAGATTGTGTTATATCCTTTATGCAACACATCAGAAAATAAGAGCAGTGAGAGGTCAGTTTTTAATTGAGTATTATTAGATATAAGATGGAGAGCTAGAGATTATCTAAAGTCAAACTTTTGTGATTTGCAGTATAACATTGGTAGACGCAAGATAGAATATGAAGCAAAACAAATACAGGAATCATTTGAACAAAATCTTGGAACTCATGAACAAATCTCTCAGAGACAAGAAGCCAGACTACAGAGGATTGGCGCCATAGAAACGGAAATGCTTCAACTTCAGTCACAGCAAAAACTGCAGGTCAGTGACCTTGACATTGTTAGATATAAACAAGGTCACATAGATGTGATCTCTGTTTGAATTACATTATATTTGCTTTTGGAAGTTTTGATCTTGAAATACAAAAATAAGGAGATAAGATTTAGAATGTTCAGTGAGAATTTTGTGTTTGTTTAATTGAGAATTTTTACTTGAATAGATACTGAGTGAGTCTGGTCTGTTTTAACAGTCTTTCTTATATTTTCAGATGGAAGGTCCAAGTTCTAACCCCAACATGAGTCTAAATGACCCCCCTGAACAGGTGTGTATTACTGATATATCAAAAGGATACCTTTAGTGCATTACAAGTATTCTTATACATGTACTTAGATATTACACACTTGTATATTACACACTTATATATAACACTTATATAAAACACACTTTTCTACACATATATATAACACACTTATATTACACACTTACATATAACACACTTATATTATGTATCTTTACTTCTGATTAGTCAGAACCGTATCACATGATTTAAAACATTTTTTCATGTCACCGTGAAACATTTATGTCACCCTTTGTGGCGATTTATGTTACCGATTAACCCTTTCAGTACAAATCTCACAAATTTATTCATTCCACACCCATAAATTAAAAATTTATTCATTCCACACCCATAAATTAAAAATCAGACTGCACAGCAAAACAACATCATGATGTAAATATGCTACAGTGAGCAGACTGCAGAAAATGGAAACTGCTACAGTGTATAACATCACTATGCAGCTGTGATATTGCAGTATTGAAAGGTTTAATCATGTCCTAAAACGTTGTCATGAAAATTGTACTCATTTATGGCACGTCACTGTATGTATGTATGTGTGTGTGTGTGTATGTATATATATATATATATATATATATATATATATATATATATATATATATATATATATACACAATGTATATACATATACAGTTCACCTGTTATAACGCCAATCCCACGTAACACAGTTCTTGAAGAACAGGATTTCCTCCCATATAATTTCCTTGTTGTAACGCCAGAAACAGTATACCACCATTTGCCGCCGATTCACTGGTACAAATGGTCGTTTATACATGTTAAAACCCTTGAACATATCGCCAGAGCAGATGAAAATATCAGATGTGAGTAAAACTGTTGCCGACGGTAACTTGTTTGCTTCATACTTGGACTGCAAAGGGAGATAACTCAAATATTGAGTGTCATAAACTGGTATCTGGTTAAATGAACAAAGTGTAGAAGTCAGATGGGGACCAGCTTACAAGTGTCACACTTCCGTGAGAGTTGGAAAAAATCAACACGTCGTGTGTTTACACAGCAGTTATCACACGTCAAGAAATAATTATTAGTAGATGAGATATATAAACTTAAAACCTTTGTATGACTGGCCTGTCAAAGAGTTATTTTAAACAAAAACCATGAAAGTTAACATTAGAAATGTTTCTGGGTTAATGTTAGAAACAGATCTTGATTTTTTGGCCGTTGAATAAGTACTGCTACATATTTTGGACGGTTTAATTATTGCCATTTTAATAGGAAGGCCAAATTGTCCAAACTTAAAGAATAGACAAAATATCCAAACTTACGATAGTGAGTTGTAAACAGGATATGATATACAATAGGGATTAAAGACATGTCAAGATAAAAATGACAATACCTCGAAAATAGTTAACCGTTATACCGCCAAAATTCAGGAAAACAAAAGGTGGCGGTATGTCGGGATATATATATATATAACACTTATATATAACATATTATTACACATTACATATTACACACTTTTATGTATTACACACATATATTACACACTTACATATTTTGAACTAATATAAAACACTGATTAAATGCACACTTAAATGCATGCTTACATAATACACACTTATGTAATACACACTTACATAATACACACTTCTATGATACACACAACCATGTTGTGATATCAACAAAGTGCAATGTATTGTACCAGTACAAGCAATCATTTTTCACAGTTGACCATGATTGTAAACATTTGTTTGTTTTACAGATTGTTATGGCCCAGGAAGATGATTTAAATACAAGTACCATATCAACCCAAACTGCTGATGCAGATAATTGTGACACGCTAAATATGTCAACCATAGATCCAAATTCCAGCATGAATCTGGCTTCCCTTTACCATGGTGCCTGGCCCCTTAGCCCAATGAAAAAAGGTAGACAACCTTATTTAATTAAACTATAAAGTAGATATAGATTTTGAATTGTGGTTTATTTTGCAATGTTATACAATGAATTACATCAGGTTAACCCATTTTTAGCTCATAGGGATGATTTCTAAAGTCCCAATCTTTCATCTGGTGCCTTGATGTTTGACCTAGTGACCTTGACCTTGGACTTTGACCTACCTTTCAAAACATTTTAACTTGACAGTGTTCTCAGACATGCACCAACCTGTGTGAGTCATGCAGTTTCATTACAAAACACGCACAAAAACAAAACAAACCCCCGTGCATTCACACATATCACATTGTCATTTATATTACCATTACACTACAGTGATTATGTGTCCAATACTCATTTGTAAACAGTGTCAGTGATTATAAAACAGTTAATCCTTAAAACTGTGTGTATAACATTTTTTTGAAGACCTTCCCAACTTTAAAGACTGTCGCTTGATTCTTATCAGTTGAAGGTCATGTTCCAATGAACACAGCTTGCGGTGTCCTGGCTGAAGACTTCAACTTCACATCAGGGTGCCACTTGCAAAATAATGGAATGATTTGAAATCTTTACAAATTTTAATTATGCAATTTTTGACACAGTATGTAAATACATTGTACTCTTGTTTGTTTTTTTGTTTATTGTTGTTTAACATCCCATTCAAGAATATTTCACTCATATGGAGACGTCACCAAATGCCGGTGAAGGGCTTCAAATTTGGCCTATGCTTGGCACTTACGGCCATTGAGCAGTGAGGGTTCTTTAACGTGCCGACACTTATGTGACACGGGACCTCCAGCTTTTACTGTCTCATCCGAAAGACAGGAAACCAACCTACCGCCAGCAGGACTCGAACCCACGACCTCACGATCCAGAGTCGAGCGCGCTACCCACTGAGCCAGGCCAGCTCCATTGTACTCTTGAATCCCAATGTTATCATAACACCAAAGTCCATTACATGTCGTAGTTGTAAACAGATTCTGGAACACAGTGCATTATACACACATGATGTCACAATTTATATATCGACATCAGATCCACAGTCCATTACATGTCGTAGTTGTCACAATTTATATATCTACATCAGATCCACAGTCCATTACATGTCGTAGTTGTCAACAGATTGTGGAACACAGGGCATTATACACACATGATGTCACAATTTATATATCGACATCAGATCCACAGTCCATTACATGTCGTAGTTGTCACAATTTATATATCTACGTCGGATCCACAGTCCATTACATGTCGTAGTTGTCACAATTTATATATCGACATCAGATCCACAGTCCATTACATGTCGTAGTTGTCACAATTTATATATCTACATCAGATCCACAGTCCATTACATGTCGTAGTTGTCACAATTTATATATCTACATCAGATCCACAGTCCATTACATGTCGTAGTTGTAAACAGATTGTGGAACACAGTTCATTATACACACATGATGTCACAATTTATATATCGACATCAGATCCACAGTCCATTACATGTCGTAGTTGTCACAATTTATATATCTACATCAGATCCACAGTCCATTACATGTCGTAGTTGTCAACAGATTGTGGAACACAGGGCATTATACACACATGATGTCACAATTTATATATCGACATCAGATCCACAGTCCATTACATGTAACGTTGTCACAATTTATATATCTACGTCGGATCCACAGTCATTACATGTCGTAGTTGTCACAATTTATATATCGACATCAGATCCACAGTCCATTACATGTCGTAGTTGTCACAATTTATATATCTACATCAGATCCACAGTCCATTACATGTCGTAGTTGTCACAATTTATATATCTACATCAGATCCACAGTCCATTACATGTCGTAGTTGTAAACAGATTGTGGAACACAGTTCATTATACACACATGATGTCACAATTTATATATCGACATCAGATCCACAGACAATTGTGTCTATTAATAATGGTCAAGATGTGTAATTGAATTAATTTTATGTATGTGTATGCCTGCCTGGTTTATATCCTTATACCCTTATTTTTGCTACCCGTGGCGGAGAAAAAAACCTATTCTGAAAAAGAAATGGGAACACTGCCTGAGCTGAAGGAATCAAAATATTTACCCGTCCTTTGACCTTAAAACCTGACAACTGTGGGTCAGTTACCTATATTGATAATTTACACCAAATTTAGTGAGCTTTGTTGTCTTCTGACAACTCTTGTTATAACACAACTGGTTACATCAGTGTTAGATTCTACAGATGTAAATCATTCAGTGATTAACACCAAATTACATTGGAGTTCAATTTTGTTTCGGTTTATCTGATCTTGTTAAACAAAGGTGTGATCTGTTATCTAAAGTTGTGAGTGAAAGTAGCAAACTACTGAAGTGGCAAATACAGAGGATTGTCCTAAAGTAGACACAATAACGAGGTAGGGAGGTGTTCCTCCTAATTACAAATGTGAGAGTAAGATCAAAGGTAGATTCTGTAGGGAGGTGTTCCTCCTATTAACAGGTGTGATAGTAAGATCAAAGGTAGATTCTGTAGGGAGGTGTTCCTCCTATTTACAGGTGTGATAGTAAGATCAAAGGTAGATTCTGTAGGGAGTAGTTCCTCCTATTAACAGGTGTGATAGTAAGATCAAAGGTAGATTCTGTAGGGAATTGTTCCTCCTATTTACAGGTGTGATAGTAAGATCAAAGGTAGATTCTGTAGGGAGTTGTTCCTCCTATTTACAGATGTAAGAGTAAGATCAAAGGTAGATTCTGTAGGGAAGTGTTCCTCCTATTTACAGGTGTGACAGTAAGATCAAAGGTAGATTCTGTAGGGAGTTGTTCCTCCTATTTTCAGGTGTGGTTGTAAGATCAAAGGTAGATTCTGTAGGGAGTTGTTCCTCCTTTTTACAGGTGTGATAGTAAGATCAAAGGTAGATTCTGTAGGGAAGTGTTCCTCCTATTAACAGGTGTGAGAGTAAGATCAAAGGTAGATTCTGTAGGGAAGTGTTCCTCCTATTTACAGGTGTGAAGTAAGATCAAAGGTAGATTCTGTAGGGAGTAGAGGTGTGACAGTAAGATCCTGTAGGGAGTAGTTCCTCTTATTTTACAGGTGTGACAGTAAGATCAAAGGTAGATTCTGTAGGGAGTAGTTCCTCTTATTTACAGGTGTGTGACAGTGATCAAAGGTAGATTCTGTATTACAGGTGTGACAGTAAGATCAAAGGTAGATTCTGTAGGGAGTAGTTCCTCTTATTTACAAGAGTAAGATCAAAGGTAGATTCTTTATGGAAGTGTTCCTCCTATTTACAGGTGTGATAGTAAGATCAAAGGTAGATTCTTTAGGGAAGTGTTCCTCCTATTAACAGGTGTGAGAGTAAGATCAAAGGTAGATTCTGTAGGGAGTAGTTCCTCTTATTTACAAGAGTAAGATCAAAGGTAGATTCTTTATGGAAGTGTTCCTCCTATTTACAGGTGTGATAGTAAGATCAAAGGTAGATTCTGTAGGGAGTAGTTCCTCTTATTTACAGGTGTGACAGTAAGATCAAAGGTAGATTCTGTAGGGAGTAGTTCCTCTTATTTACAGGTGTGACAGTAAGATCAAAGGTAGATTCTGTAGGGAGTAGTTCCTCTTATTTACAAGAGTAAGATCAAAGGTAGATTCTTTATGGAAGTGTTCCTCATATTTACAGGTGTGATAGTAAGATCAAAGGTAGATTCTGTAGGGAAGTGTTCCTCCTATTAACAGGTGTGATAGTAAGATCAAAGGTAGATTCTGTAGGGAAGTGGTGTGAGAGTAAGATCAAAGGTAGATTCTGTAGGGAAGTGTTCCTCCTATTAACAGGTGTGATAGTAAGATCAAAGGTAGATTCTGTAGGGAAGTGTTCCTCCTATTAACAGGTGTGAGAGTAAGATCAAAGGTAGATTCTGTAGGGAAGTGTTCCTCCTATTAACAGGTGTGATTGTAAGATCAAAGGTAGATTCTGTAGGTACATGTAGTTGTTCCTCCTATTTACAAGTGTGATAGTAAGATCAAAGGTAGATTCTGGTGGGAGTTTTTCCTCCTATTTACAAGTGTGATAGTCTGTAGGGAGTTGTTCCTCCTATTTACAAGTGTGATAGTAAGATCAAAGGTAGATTCTGGTGGGAGTTTTTCCTCCTATTTACAAGTGTGATAGTAAGATCAAAGGTAGATTCTGTAGGGAGTTGTTCCTCCTATTTACAAGTGTGATAGTAAGATCAAAGGTAGATTCTGTAGGGAGTTGTTCCTCCTATTTACAAGTGTGATAGTAAGATCAAAGGTAGATTCTGGTGGGAGTTGCTACTCCTATTTTCAGGTGTGATTGTAATGTCAAAGGTAGATTCTGTAGGGAGTTATTCCTCCTATTTCCAGGTGTGATAGTAAGATCAAAGGTAGATTCTGTAGGTAAGTGTTCCTCCTATTGACAGGTGTGAGAGTAAGATCAAAGGTAGATTCTGTAGGGAGTTGTTCCTCCTATTTACAAATGTGAGAGTAAGATCAAAGGTAGATTCTGTAGGGAGTAGTTTCTCCTATTTACAGGTGTGACAGTAAGATCAAAGGTAGATTCTGCAGGGAGGTGTTCCTCCAGTTTACAGGTGTGAGAGTAAGATCAAAGGTAGATTCTGTAGGGAGGTGTTCCTCCAGTTTACAGGAGTGATAGTAATGTCAAAGGTAGATTCTGTCGGGAATTGTTCCTCCTATTTACAGGTGTGATAGTAATATCAAAGGTAGATTCTGTAGGGAAGTGTTCCTCCTATTTACAGGTGTGACAGTAAGATCAAAGGTAGACTCTGTATGAAGGTGTTCCTCCTATTTACAGATGTGACATTGACATCAAAGGTAGATTCTGTAGGGAGATATTCCTTCAATTTACAGGTGTGACGATGACATACTGTATGGGGTGTCAGAACATATTACGTCAAAGGCTTAGGTATTGGGTTCTGTTGTAATTGAATGTTCATAATGTTGTAGTCCTGAATTCTTCCTGCAGTTTTCTACAGGTATATACACCTGTACCTGTTTAATGATACAACATTAATGATGCTAGCCGTATCAATTATACACAACTAATTGTAAACCATAGACAAAATTAAAAGAACAAACTTTGGTTTTGTTTTTTGTTTTTCTGTTTGGCAAACAAATTGGAATATATGCTGACTTTCATTCTGAAACCTGCAGCTGCATCAAAGAAAAGCGTTAAGATATGATACAGACCGTTGAATGATAAAACACTTACAGTGTCCGATTACATATCTACACGAGTTAATTTATGACTTTGAAATGTAAGGTCATGCATTTCCCCGTTTTCGGCTGATGTAGATCTAATGTAGCATCTGGTTATAATGAGCTGTCTTAATATTTGACTTGAACTTGATGATGAAGTATTTCATGTTGTATGTCTGTTTATACAGAAGAAGAATATTGGTTATAATTTAAAATCATAATTAGGACGTGTGTCCTTAAATTGTACATGATTTAACTCTCGTTACATTCTACATGATTTACCTCTCGTTACATTCTACTTGATTTACCTCTCGTTAAATTGTACATGATTTACCTCTTGTAAAATTGTACATGATTAACCTCTTGTAAAATTGCACATGATTTACCTTTTGTAAAATTGTACATGATTTACCTTTTGTAAAATTGTACATGATTTACCTCTCGTTAAATTGTACATGATTTACCTCTCATTTTGGGTGTTTTGTTACAGACGAAGGTCACAGATTTGATTCCAGGTAGCTGGTCATACCTAAGACTTTAACTCATCAATCCCTAAAAAACAATGGACTCTTCTGTATATCAATGACTTAGACCAGTTCAAATGAATGGGTTAAAACTGGTATTGACCTTCTTAATCAGACCAAGTGTTCCTTATATGAAGTGAATGTCATAGGTCTTTGTGAATGAGGACACGTCATGGTTAATGTAGTGTCTAAAAGAATCCTCTCTCTCTCTCTCTCTCTCTCTCTCTCTCTCTCTCTCTCTCTCTCTCTCTCTCTCTCTCTCTCTCTCTCTCTCTCTCTCTCTCTCTCTCTCTCTCTCTCTCTCTCTCTCTCTCTCTCTCTCTCTCTCTCTCTCTCTCCCCCCCCCACACACACACACACATCTATATACAAGTATACATTTGACTTGGTGTTTCTAAATTTAGTTTCAAGTCGTCCTAGTATTTAAGGACAGCATTTGTCTTTCATTAAAGTTTGTCTGCCAACATGTCTGCCCAGCTCAATAGATACCCATCTACCATATCACAAGTGTTATCTCACGTTTTGCCCCCATATTTCTTCCAGTAACCTTTTATCAAAGCATGTGATATGCTTTTCGTAAAGTTTAAATCATAAACATAATGCAATGCTGCTGAGTAAAATTAAATCCAGCGGCTTTCGACCATGGATGTCAATTTATATGTGTAATCATGATCCCATTACAAAAACTCTTATTGGATAATCCACAGACAAGGAATTTTAATGAATCGCTGGAAATAAATAATAGATAAGTTTTCTATGGATTATAAATTTACCGTCAGATGTTGGTTGCTTGGCGTAAATTATCTCAAGTTTAGTCATGTTGATCTATTTCTCATGTGTTTTTATGTTTGAATTTTCAAATTTGATCTCGCTGCAGTTTTAACTTGTGCAAACAAGGACTTTATCTGACTAATTGGACTCACTTTTAGTTTTATAACATTGACTGCCATAAGATACAGAGCACAAAAGCCACATAAATTTCAGTTTCAGAGTTGTAACTCTATTTAATTGCCATTGGGGGTAAGCTGGTAGTTTTGGTGTTGAAATTGGTATTTTTCTACAAGGATTGCAAGTGATAGTAAAACAATGGAGTTACTGGAATATCGGAGTTTTAAGTGTTCTTTTTACACGCAGAATTACAGGTGATTTTGACATATCAGAACAAATCATAAGATGGAAGTGCAGAGTGGCTTCAATGCTTTATCTTTTTTTTAGCCTCTAGGTGTCAATATAAAAGATGAATAACAAATAATATTGATTATAAACGCTGTTTTTAAGTGACATTTATTCCTTATGTAAAATAAACACAATGACAGCAGCACTCTATTTGTATTTTCAAATTTATGGAATTATTTCTCAATGAATTTTCAGGTAAATGTGCTATGTTAAAGGAAACTAGAACACTGTTCAAGTGGAATATAATTTTATAAAAAATCCCTTTTATACTTCAAAACCAGGTGATATTTTTGTGTCGGAAGTTTTAGTTTCAGTTTTACAATGAGGATAGATTCTAGTTGATTTTGGATTTACATATGGTGTTTCTGTACTGGAAAGGCAGGTGATATGTTTGTGTCCAGAGTTTAAGTTTCAATTTTACAATGAAGATAGATTTTGCTGGAGTTTGGATTTACACATGTTTCTGCTCTAGAAAGGCAGGTGATATTGGTGACCTTGAGAACAAAGATGGCCGGACATTGTTTTTGCTCTGTCCTTTTGTTGCTTAGCAATATTTTTGCTCTGTCCTTTTGTTGCTTTGCAATATTTAATTCTAAATATTCGTTTTGTTGGGGGTTTTTTTTCTCAAAACTACCTCTACTCATTTTAAGATGGATGTATGCATCTTTTTTTTTATAATTGAGATATTTCAAATAATTGCACTAAAACGTGAATCTGAAGTTTTTATAATCAATATATTCTGAATGAAAACTGGTTGAGTCTCATAAGTCCAGATCGCAAAAGTGTTTTCATGATATAAAAAATACATTTAACATTTCAAATTTTCATGCACTTTTACTAATGAGACTTTCACCAATTGACAAAATTATACATCTTGTACCGGATCATTTTAAGCCATTTTTTTTTTTTACAAATTGGGAAACTTTTTTTATGTGGAAACAGCTGACTTTCTGAGACAAACAGTATTATTATAATAAAACAATTTTTTCCCCACACATTTAAATGTAATTTGGCATATAGCTTTATACAAATGTACATGTATCATTGGGAACTCATATTCGATAAATGAAGGTCATAAAAAAATCTACCAAAAAAAAAAAAGATAAAAAATCTTTGTGTCTGTTACTTGGCATATTTTCCCATTTTACATGTAAGTGGACTTTTATTAATTTGTGTTATAGTCATGAAAACTTGAAAAATGTTGTTGATAGAATGTAAAAACCAGAACTACCAAGTCCTGAAAAGAATCATCATTATATTTTTACCTAAGTAAACAGAAAATATCAGTTGCATAATTGACCAAAGTTGCCAGGGGAGTGTCATAAGGCCCCATGTGCTTCTTGTTTCAGGTTCCCCTAATGTGAGATATTTGTTACTTGTCACCCCTCAAAACCTTTAACCATACAAATGAAGTCTAGGTAAAGTGAACCTTTGCACATATATTCTTAACTACGCTTTACAAAATGATTTCTCTACATTTTGGTGTCAAAATTAGAAGGACCTGAAAAATGGTCCATAATGATGCTAATTGATCTTTTCTAGTTTTATGTGTAAGTAATGTGAGTGATACATGCACAGGTGAGTGATACAGGCTCAGAAGAGCCTCTTGTTTGTTGATATTTTTGAATATTTTCCACAGATTCAAATGTCACAATTTGACATGACCTACATGTACTTACACAGTTACTTGTTGCCTGCGATTTTCCAACTTTTGACATTTAAATGATTGACATCTGAAGTAGTTTCAGTCACCTTTCATATGAGTGTAACCAAGTATACATTACATATGAGAATAAAATAACATTTCACTTTCTCCTTCTATCTATAAATCTATTTTTTTCTCTCTCTCTCTCTCTCTCTCTCTCTCTCTCTCTCTCTCTCTCTCTCTCTCTCTCTCTCTCTCTCTTCTTCTGTCTCTCTCTCTCTCTCTTTCTCTCTCTCTCTCTCTCTCTCTCTCTCTCTCTCTCTCTCTCTCTCTCTCTCTCTCTCTCTGTACGTGTGTATGTCAACATAAAATTTGAGACTCTCATATATTACTTATAATGAATTCATCCTGTTTTGTTAACATTATCAATTATAGATATAGTGACAGATTCTTGTTATCATTGAAGTTTTTACTTGGTGGAATGTGTACATTGTTTGAACTCCAACATGTCGTTTTAGTGACAAAATGTTCACTTTACTAATACAGGGTTAACAGGGATAGAGTCATTATCCAACATGTCGTCATAGTGACAAAATGTTCACTTCACTTATACAGAGGGTTGGTAATTAAGAAAAAATCCTCAAAAGCCAAACTGGCTCCTAAGATTTAAGTTCTGGGAGCCCAGATTTAAATTCAGGGGCCCGTCAAATTTACTTGAATAAATTTTAACCAGTTTGTGACCGTAACATTTTTTAATAAATTGCTCAGCCGGGAAGTGCTATACTGATATTGTGCTTGCCCGCCATAAAAATTTGGCTGCCCGCAAAGAAAACAAATATTTTAGTCAATTTTTTGTTTTATTAATTTATTGTTATTTTAATAAATATACACAATGTAAATTGTCTCTGAATGATATACATTGTATTTGCAAGTAAATTAATTGTAAATGCAGCTGTATTATCATTTATATCAATCATTATTATTTCTATTTTACAATGTAACTACTGTGTGTTTAAATCATTGCAAATAACAAAAGTGTTCATTTTTTTAAATAATATCTATCCATTTTATGTATTTCATTAAAACTTTTTCTTCACAACAACTAGTTTTCCTTTTATCATTCACCTACATTTAAATAAGATTTTATAACTTTTATACAATGTACAGTATTACATGTACATATATCATCATTTTAACAAATCATGAAATTCAGTTTCGTTCTATATTGGTTCTTTTATTACACACACCCAACTTCCATTTCCTCCATAAACTGCAAACAACAGTCAACATACAATGTGTTCTGTGACATTTTTGGCCACGAGGTAAAAACAAATGTGTTTACTTATCAATAAAATAATTATTTTGGTTTCTAAGTGGTTTTAGCAATGCATTTTGAACTACAAATAGAAGGAAATGGATCACTTTCTAAACTTTTTGAAATGACGAATGGTTGTACTTCTACTTTCATTTTGACATTTGGACATTCGAACTTTACATGTCAAAATTTTAGCTTCATCACATTGGGAATTTTAAGGACCAAAATTGGGAAAAACAGATACTATTTCCGACTGGGAATGGGGCCGAATAATGGCCCAAAAAAGTGTCAAAAAATCCCAGAAATCAATTAGCCAAACGGGCGACTTCGTATGTAAAGAAATTTGCCCGATTGTAAATTTGGTCACCTTAGGTGAATGGGCAACCATTAATTTCCACCCCTGTATACAGGGTTAACAGGGATATAGTCAATATCCAACATGTGGTCGTAGTGACAAAATGCTGACTTCATTTATACAAGGTTAACAGGGATAGAGTCATTTTCCAATATGGTGTCATAATGACAGAATGTTCACTTCACTAATACAGGGATAGAGTCATTATCCATAGTGAACTTTGAACCCTGGTTGGGGATGGCAGCTCTTTTTTAGAGTGTTATACAAGAGTCTGTGAAGATGCACTGACTATTGTTCAATCTTATTGACTGGTTAATGAAGGGGATATGTTGATTCATGCAAATACATGTATGATACAAATATACTTTGATTTCACATGTTTCATCTTTACATTTTCTTTTTGTTTCATTTTCAGACTCCTCAAATCACTCATCTAGAGAGGGCAGTACCCACAATGCAAGTCAACAACAGGAAGTTGCTAGCATCATGAGCTTTAATTCCACAAATACAAATGCTCCTCATATGTCTCACCCATCCCCAATGTTGCCTAGGCAACACGGACAACCAGCAGTGTCACATTCTATGATGAATCAACAGAACCAAGGGCAACAAGATGGAAATCTTGCTGGTCAGCATCCACAGCAGCTCGGGACCAAGGTACAAAAATAAGTATACAAATCAATGTCAAAACTTATAATTGATCAAATCCTTACACCCCTAAGTATCTAATTGGTTTGTTCTTTTCTATTGTCTCGGACCAGGCTATTGTGGTCTATAGTGTTGACAGGGTTAATATTTTGCAGGCACTGAATTTGTCAACGTGTCAATTCTCCTTCACATTCACAAATGAAAGTAAAATGATTTTCTGTCACTTTACCTCTACTGGGCATAAGACATAAATATGAACTTGTGAGCATATAAAATATGTATGACTTTTGTGAGCACATAAGATGTGTATGACTGTTGTGAGCATATAAGATGTGTATGACTGTTGTGAGCATATAAAATGTGTATGACTTTTGTGAGCATATAAAATGTGTATGACTGTTGTGAGCATATAAAATGTGTATGACCTCTTGTGAGCATATAAGATGTGTATGACTTCTTGTGAGCATATAAAATGTGTATGACTTTTGTGAGCATATAAAATGTGTATGACCTTGTGAGCATATAAAATGTATATGGCTTATTTGCATATGGGGCCTCTGTGACCAAGTGTTGGAGCACGGCGCTTTGAATCATGAAGTCTCTCACTTCTAGTCAGCACAAAATCGAGCCTGCTAGAACCTAAGCAGATTTTATAACTTCAGTTTACTTGTAGGCTGTTGGTCTCTTCCCAGGTACATTGTAACTGTGTTCCCCCCCACCCACCCTTAAAAACTGGCAGTCACCATATGTATGACCTCTTGTCAGATAATAAGGGCAGGAGATTCTACTCAAGTTTTTTTATATTCAGTATTTGTCAGTTGTACAGATAAGAATCTTAGGATATCTTTCTTTCACTTATCCAACTGTAATATTTCTGTTTTACCTTCCAGGTTGAAATGGTATATTCCCTCCTGTCTATGCTCGGAACACATGACAAAGACGATATGAGTAGGACTCTCTTAGCCATGTCCAGCTCTCAGGACAGCTGCATTGCAATGAGACAATCAGGTGAGTGGTCAGTCTACAACTGGTCATCTGGACATCTGTTGAAACTAAAAATAATTGGAGTTTATAGTGGCAGAGTATTTCCATGCACAAGTGGAATGCCACTGGTTCAATCCCAATTTTTGACTGTTCCTGTTGGTATGAAGATTGACAGTCAAGGACCGCTTACAGTGGTCAAGAGGTAGAGCACTCGACTGTTCCTTCGCCAAGCGCTCAGCATACAAAGTGAAAGTCACAAGTCTATCGCACGAGACTGAAAACCGAGGTTCCGTGTCATGGAAGGCATGGCACGTAAAAAAACACTCACTGCACTGGCGTCAGTCCATAGCACAGGATACAATTTGTAGCACTTTACCTGAAGCTGGTGACCTCTATATAAGTGAAAAATTCTTGATGGGATGTAAAACAACAATCAAACAAACAACAGACAGGGGTCTTTTTGATGTGACTAAAAATTAAAGTACATAGGTCATGTCGGCCATTATCTAATCATCCCTGTCTATAATTATACAAATAATGAATAAATAGATGATGAAGATATCCAGTTTCAAATAGATGATTTAAATAGATGATGAAGATATCCAGTTTCAAATAGATGATTTAAATAGATGATGAAGATATCCAGTTTCAAATAGATGATTTAAATAGATGATGAAGATATCCAGTTTCAAATAGATGATTTAAATAGATGATGAAGATATCCAGTTTCCAAATAGATGATTTAAATAGATGATGAAGATATCCAGTTTCAAATAGATGATTTAAATAGATGATGAAGATATCCAGTTTCAAATAGATGATTTAAATAGATGATGAAGATATCCAGTTTCAAATAGGTGATTTAAATAGATGATGAAGATATCCAGTTTCAAATAGGTGATTTAAATAGATGATGAAGATATCCAGTTTCAAATAGGTGATGAAATGTGATTTCAGGGGATGATGAGTTAATTAAAAGTCAAAATGAATGAATGTGAAATTGTAGAGATAACATTGTTATGTATTTTTGTTAGCCAACAATAAACATTGTACATCCCCCAAAACAACTTTATAATTCCCCATTACCACCTTCATCTGAAAGGCAATGCCTGACAATAAACATATAGACAAATCTGCACTTTTCTAACTGTATCTAAAGTTTGCACAAGGTTGTTGTAGCCAAAGGATTCAACTAAAGCATAGCTCAAGTTGAATTGTTCTACTACAATCAAGTGCAGTGATGATACTGATAGAAACATTTGTGGTTTTGTATTAATTTCATGCCCTGTAATGTTTTTAATTGTGTAACCAACTTTAAAATTCATTCTCTTAAATCATTTAACAATGTCATAAAGTGTTTTGGATGAATGGAATCCCATTTTGGAAAGTAGCTCCAATGGAATTTCTGTCTCCAACTGCATTAAAGTGTTATGTATTCTACAGGTCCATTAATCTCTGTATTATAACTGCCTGATTACACGTGTACCGTATTTGACCCATTAAGCAACCAGGGTGCTACAAAAAATAGGAAAAAGGTGTGGGCACTTGTTTAGACCAATTAAGAGTAAATTTAACGTAAAACAGTAAATGCATTATAAGGCACGGTGGTAAAATTGTTGTAGAACACCTATCAGCAGTCTTCTGTTGCTGGGGCCCAGATATAAAGTGTTACATTTTCCTGGTTCACATCTCCTCAGCAACTGGCTAGAAAAGGTACCAGATCATGTGTAAAAAAGATGAGTAAATCTGTACTGGATCATGTGTAAAAAAGATGAGTAAATCTGTACTGGATCATGTGTAAAAAAGATGAGTAAATCTGTACTGGATCATGTGTAAAAAAGATGAGTAAATCTGTACTGGATCATGTGTTAAAAAGATGAGTAAATCTGTACTGGATCATGTGTAAAAAAGATGAGTAAATCTGTACTGGATCATGTGTTAAAAAGATGAGTAAATCTGTACTGGATCATGTGTAAAAAAGATGAGTAAATCTGTACTGGATCATGTGTAAAAAAGATGAGTAAATCTGTACTATGGGGGAGGTGCTTTTATAGGAACATCAGGGCTTATTTGGTCGAATACGGTATGTAATAATACACAATTCCTAACTGTTTCTTTATTGTTTATGTTTTATAGGTTGTATGCCATTGTTGATTCAACTTCTACATGGAAGTGATAAAGATTCTGGGTTGCTAGGCAACACCAGGGGAAGTAAATCTGCCAGAGCTAGAGCAGCAGCTGCTTTGCATAATATTGTTCATTCTCACCCTGATGACAAGCGTGGGAGAAGAGAAGCCAGGGTTTTGAGACTCCTGGAACAAATCCGAGCCCACTGTGATCAGTTGAAGGAAGTGTCGTCCTCGGATGACGAGGAAACAAAGAATCCAAAAGAAAGTAAGTACTTCTGAGATACTTTCAATTCTTCAAAATTAGTTCCAGTACTTCTGAGATAGTTCTAGTACTTCTGAGATAATTCTAGTAATTCAGAGATAATCTAGTACAGTACTTCAGAGATTATTCCAGTACTTCTAAGATAGTTCCAGTTCTTCACATTTTGTTGCAGTACTTCTGAGATAGTTCTAGTACTTCTGAGATAGTTCCAGTAATTCAGAGATAGTTCTAGTACTTCTGAGATAATTCTAGTACTTCTGAGATAGTTCCAGTACAGTAATTCAGAGATTGTTGCAGTACTTCTAAGATAGTTCCAGTTCTTCACATTTCATTGCAGTACTTCTGAGATAGTTCCAGTACTTCTGAGATAGTTCTAGTACTTCTGAGATAGTTCCAGTACTTCTGAGATAGTTCTAGTACTTCTGAGATAGTTCCAGTACTTCTTAGATAGTTCTAGTAATTCAGAGATAGTTCCAGTACAGTACTTCAGAGATTATTCCAGTACTTCTAAGATAGTTCCAGTTCTTCACATTTCATTCCAGTACTTCTAAGATAATTCCAGTTCTTCACATTTTGTTGCAGTTCTTCTGAGATAGTTCTAGTACTTCTGAGATAGTTCCAGTAATTCAGAGATAGTTCCAGTACAGTACTTCAGAGATTGTTCCAGTACTTCTAAGATAGTTCCAGTTCTTCACATTTCATTCCAGTAATTCTGAGATAGTTCCAGTACTTCTTAGATAGTTCCAGTACTTCTGAGATAGTTCCAGTACTTCTTAGATAGTTCCAGTACTTCTTAGATAGTTCCAGTGCTTCCGGGATTGTTCTTGTACTCCTGGATTGTTCTTGTACTTCTGGGATTGTTCTAGTTTACTCAAGATAGTTCCAAATTTGTTGCCTTTACACTATAATTCTACCATCAATGGCCATCGACCTCACACTGCAGCTTAGTGCAAGGCAATAGCTCTTGTAAATCCAGGGCTTTTTTTTCATCCCATTTGAGAGGTGGTACTTGGTAATGAAATTGCAGATTTTAGGGACATTTTCTGGAATTTCATTGGTAAAAATTAACATGACTTAATGCTACTAGTAAATATAATGTCAACATGATTGTTTAATTTTTGTTTTACACTCTACAACAGACAACAGAAGATGTTTTATATGCACACTAAGATCATTTGACTTTTTAATTCTCTGTTATAGGTCATGACATGGATCATCACCCTGGCCCAGCTGTAGCCGCTCTGATGAAGCTGTCTTTTGATGAGGAACACAGACATGCCATTTGCAGTTTAGGTCAGTTTTCATTGTGAAATCATTCTTCCCCCAAAATCTCAATAATAGATATTACTTTCCTTTGAATTGGATTAGTCAAATATGGTTTGTAGGGGGAAAACATGATGAAATTGTCATGAATGTAAGAGTTATATCTATTTTAATTGGTCTATGAAATATAGTTTATTGTATTTCTTCAAAGCAGTGCAAGTTTATTTTGGTGCAATTGTTATGGATCCAAGAGTTGTCCCCCTTTTTGGTTATCGTTTGTCTGCCAGTTTTTGAAAGGTTATAAAACTGACTCTGTTCATAGTGTTAATTACTTCTTAAGTTAAATTTGTTAAATTTTTATACCACCAGTTGAGTGACAATTTTGGTTGGGGAGGATCCATTGTTTTGAAGTTGGGATTTCTGGTGTACAAATAGACAGTTTTCACAATCTGAAATTCTCGGGTATTGAGGTACTACCAGGATTTTTTAATCCTATTTTGCCACTTTCCTTTTAATTATATTCTCCATGGCCAAGTGGTTAGAGCATCATGCTTTAAACCATTAAGTATCTCACTGCAGGTCAGCGCAGGTTTGAGCTCCACTGGAACCTAAGCTGATTTTTGTGAGAAAGTTTGCCAGTTTACTTTCAGAAGGCCTGTGTCTCTTATAGAATACAATTGTAACCGAGTTATCTCCTCAACCATTAACATCTGGCCGCCATCATATAACTGAAAAATTGTTGTGTGTGGCGTAAAACAAAATTCAAAATAAAGAAAAATCAAACTTGTAGAAAATCATGTGACCTCAGACAGTTTAGATTATTGCATATAAAACATGATTTCTCTCACCTCTTGTCAGAGCAGGTTCAAGCCCCGCTGGAACTGAAGCTGATTGATTTTGTGAGAAAATTTGCCAGTTTACTTAACTCATCAGCTCCTCAAGTCACATTTGGACCTGCCCATTTCAAAGAATGGCTAAGTACACTGTCAGAATTCAGGGGTGGATGATTTAGAATTGAAATAAATTGTATAGTAATTTTACATGCAATATGAACTTGTTCACTCCTGGATTTTGAGAGTAGACCCTACTGTTCATTGAGCTGGGTGAGTCTAAATGCAAACACAGGGGATGATGGGTTAATGAAGGCCAGTGGTCTCTTCACGTCTCTCCAAGATGTTGATTTCACAATTAGAATCATTGGTATCAATCTTTTTCAACAGGTGGCGTTCAAGCTATAGCGGAACTGATACAGATTGATACAGAAGTCCACGGTAATACCACAGAACAGTACAACATTACCATGAGACGCTATGGTTGCATGGCTCTTACGAATCTAACATTTGGCGATGGTACAAATAAAGCTCTCCTATGCTCCATGAAAGGCTTTATGGAAGGCCTAGTAGCTCAGTTGGAGTCAGACTGTGAAGATTTGAACCAGGTAATTTATGTGAAAAATCTTTTGACTCTTAGTAAAAGACCAGTATTAAGTGATAAGAAGTTGAATGGAAGTATGTTGCTATTCTTATCCTAAGTACTGGGGATTAATTCTCTTATATTGCACTGCTCTAACTATCATTGGATATATTGTGTGGCCAGATCAATGTGCTGGACGGCTCTTAGTATCTTTGGACCACCATATGGTCAGATCATTGTGCTGGATGGCTCTAAGTATTATGAGGCCACCATATGGTCAGATCAATGTGCTGGATGCCTCTTAGTATCTTTGGACCACCATATGGTCAGATCATTTTGCTTTAAGTATTATGGGGCCACCATATGGTCATATCCATGTGCTGGACGGCTCTTAGTATTTTTGGACCACAATATGGTCAGATCAATGTGCTGGATGGCTGTTAGTATCATTGGACCTCCATGTGGTCAAACCATTGTGCTGGATGACTCTAAGTATCACTGGACCTCCATGTGGTCAGACCATTGTGCTGGATGGCACTTAATAATATGGGGCCACCATATGGTCAGACCATCATGCTGGAAGATTTTTGCAATTCTCTTGTAGTAGTACACTGCTCTAAGTATCATGGGGACTCCATGAGGTCACACCATCTATCTACCTTAAAGCCACTAATACCTAAGCGGGTTGCTTGAAGAAGTTTGTCTATATACTGGTTGAAGGGCTGTGATATTTATCTGGGTACATTTTTACCAGGTTTTTTCACCCACCATTAAAATTGGCTACATCCAAATGAATAGTTGTGAAGTAAAATGTTGAGGTTGGCATAAACATCTTTAAAGAGGAAATGAGAAATCTAAGTAATGATGTCAGTTATATATCTTCTCCGTGAATGAGAGGTTAAAGCACCACATTTTAGATCACAATATGAAGTTTTAGGAAAATATATGGTGTGTGTGTCTGTGGTGTGTGTGTGTGTCTGTATGTGTGGGTGTGTGTCTCTGTCTGTGTGGGTGTGTCTCTGTGTGTGGGTGTGTGTGTGTGGTGTGGGTGTGATTGTAAGTCGATATTTATAAATATGTATCTTGATGTACAATAACAAATAAGACCTATACACAGGCACAAAAAATCTTACATTCCATTATATTTTTTGAAAATAAGGTCAAGCCCAGTTTGGTGTGCATATACAAACAGTAAGGTTGCAAGTGAATAATTGCCAAACAGGGTTTCTCTAGCAATTTTCTCAAAATATATATGAATTTAAGAATTGTTTTGTTTGTATATATTTCTTTTTTGTTATTGTATATCAATCTAAGTGGTAAAAAGAGAAAGGAAATTTTTTGGAAAGAAATCTTTAAATGCTATCGTATTTCAACAATGAATTAGATATATTTTATCATGCTAGGTACTCAATTGTGTTCAATCTATTTACAGGTTGCTGCCAGTGTGCTGAGAAATTTGTCATGGAAAGCCGACTTGCAGAGTAAAAAGACACTTCGAATAGTAGGTGCTGCCACCACCCTCATGAAAGGAGCCATGAAAGTTAAAAAGGAACCTACATTGAAGAGCATTCTGAGTGCTTTGTGGAATCTTTCTGCACATGGCAGTGAAAATAAGGCAGACATATGTGCTGTTGATGGGGCGTTAGAATTTCTTGTGTCAACATTAACTTACAAAAGTCCATCAAAAACTACAGCAGTGATAGAGAACGGTGGTGGAGTACTTAGAAATATTTCAAGTCACATTACAGTGCGTGAAGACTACCGACAAATTCTCAGAAAACATGGCTGTCTTCATATTTTGTTAAAACAGTTGCGTTCACCAAGTTTGAATATTGTGAGTAATGCTTGTGGAACTTTATGGAATCTGTCAGCAAGATGTCCAGAAGATCAGCAGGCATTGTGGGATATGGGAGCTGTTGGAATGCTACGCAATCTTGTGCATTCAAAACATCAAATGATTGCAATGGGAAGTTCAGCAGCATTAAAGAATCTGTTGACAGCCTGTCCAAATATCAAAACAATGGGGATGGATAAGAAGACAAATATGAACAGACCATCCCTGCATGTCCGCAAACAAAAAGCTCTTGCAGAAGAGATTGACCCTAGTTTATCTGAAACTTGTGAAAACTTAGAATCTCCTAGAGACAGTCCCACAGAAAATAATAGAAGTGAGAAGAACCACTCACGCTTCAATTTTCAAGTTACCTCTAATGTTATACATAATGATGTAGAACCCCGACGGCCTATAGCACGAGGTCCAATATATCCAAAAAGCAGCAGCGGAGAAAATACTCCAATGTCAGATAGCCGGTTAATGTCTCCACAACGTGTTGCAAGATCGGGAAGTCAGGACAGCGTGGGAAGTACTCATTCTGACATTTCACATGACCGTAGTCGATTTCATAATGCATTAAAAAGTGCCAAACAATATCATGACCATCAAGGTGGAAGTCTGGACAGACATCAGGGAACACCGCTTCAGAGATATAATTCTGACGGGAGCTGTGAAAGAACACCAGGACAACATCCCAACAGTCGCATACTTCAGGTGATGAAGGAAGTTGCAAAGCATGCTGGGATTGAGCCTGATGCTGCTAAAGCAAGTGTTGGTAGTTCTTCGCAATGTTCTACTCCAAGGAAAGATGGATCTTTCTCTCTGCCACATGCTCTTCTTTACAGAAGTTACACAGGACCTTCATCCACACAGTCACAATCATATCCACAATATGGAGGATCCAATGTTTTCAGCGGTGTACAATCAGCATCAATGTATACAGAACAAAATGAAGATGATCAACCCATCGACTACAGCATGAAATTCAGTGCAAAAACGTCCCACAGTAACAAAGCTAATATGAACACTCCACCTGCTCCAAAGTTTGGAAACTATGTTGGACCAAACTTTGATCATTCTCGGAATGTGCCTGCACCCATAATGCATCATTCATTTAGTGGACAGAAAGCAGCACAAAATTTATTTCACATTCAGCAGCACAATGTTGCTCCCATAATTCCTCAGTTCAGTGCATATGCTGAAACAGACCTTGACAGTGATCAGCCTACAGATTTTAGTCGCAGATTTGCAGAAAGCCATGAGGACGGAAATGTTTCACAACCGGTTTCGTATGGAATGCAGTATCAAGATACTGACCCACATTGTGCAGATTGCAAGTTAGAGGTTGCGAGACGAATGAATGATAGACTAGAACAGTATATGCCGGGTTACAATGACGATCAAATCAAAACATTCTGTACTGAGGGTACGCCAAGAAATTATCTGTCTACAGCAAATTCATTAACAGATCTGAGCAGCAAAGTTGAAAAGGAAGAGAATTCAAAGCATGATGTTGATGAAGCTGACAAACAGGAACAGGAAACTGAAGATTTTGATATTCCATATAGTGACACTGAAAAAACTAATGGGTCCGGATCTCACTATGGGGATTCTGAGAAGCATAGTGGAACAGGAAGTCAAAGCACTAACCCTGATACAGGGACAACTGTCATAGCTAACTACCATGTGGCAACTCAAAATCTACAGCAAGAAGTTGCAAGTAAATCTCCAAATCAGGATGAAACCACAAACCGCTCATTCCATGCTCCCAATGAGGACGATAATTCTCCAGATCAAATTAAAACATATTGTGAGGAGGGAACACCAATTTGCTTTTCAAGGGTTAGTTCTTTGAGTAGTTTGCACAGCAGTGATGCTCAGGATCGACAAGCTGACAGTAGTAATAAGTCCAAGCAACAGAGTGGATTACACAGCATTAATGAAAATGACAGCAACAAAACTCCACCCAGGGAGATCAAAACCTTAAATTCAATCATGGCTCCACCAAGGTTCACATCGCACGGTGGACGTCAGAAAATACTCAGCGACTCTGATTCTCATGGACCAGACAGTGCCGAAAAGGAGCATAAGACCGTTACCTTTAACGATGATCACCAGGTCGAAGAGACACCGCTAATGTTCTCACGCTGCAGCTCACTAGGGTCTCTAAGTAGCTTTGATGCTCATTCTGTTCACAGTTCTGTAATAAGTGACTACAGCAGGAGAGCAAGTGAATGTGTCTCACCATCCGAACTTCCAGACTCTCCAAGTGAAACCATGCCAACAAGTCCAGCCAAAAGTCCAGAACCAGGTGATGAGAAAAAGGCAAAAAAAGGAGATGGTGGAACTCCAGATCCTCCTAAAATAGGAGATATAATTGCTGCTACACCAGAGACAGTTCTCTACAAACCAAAACCTACAGTTCCTGAAGAGGATGTACCTAAAGTTAAAAGAGGAGTAGAAGAAGTTTCTACTGTAAGTTGTGATGAGGCTCCTGTTATTTATGCAGATGAGGGTACCCCACCACATTTCTCAGAAACAAACAGTATTCTCAGTATGCTAACAATTGATGATACAGACAAACCAAAGACAGAACTGAAAACAGAATCTGGAAGTTTGAGTACAATAGATGGACAAAATGCAGACAAAAGCATCTTAAACCAAAGTGATGATAAGGAAAACTCATCAATGTCTGAAGTCTCGGAAGGTGAAGAAGATATTCTAAAGCAATGCATGAGCTCAGCTATGCCACGGAAAATGAGAAGAAGCTCATCAGATAACACTATAAAGAAAAAAGTTGTCAGTGGTAAAAATGAAAGCCCCAAAATGAAAAATGGTGTGAAATCATCCCAAGCCCAGAAGGGAAAAGTGGTCCGTTCGCTTCATGCCTCTATTTCAGAAAGTTTTGGTTCAGAGGATGATACAGTACGGACTTATGCATCTGAAGACATACCAGTGGTAGAAAAGCCTAACAAGGTTCAACAACAGATAAAACACCAAAGCAGTAGGACTTTATCAACGGGAGGTAGTGTTGAAAATAATGGAGATAGTACCAAAGCATTTGCAGAAGAAGATGCACCATTCAAAGAAACAAACCAACCACCTTCTAGACCTGCTTTGAAAATAGTCAATCCAAAACCGATACCTACTATGTCAGTACCAGATGATAATACAGATACTATCAAATCATATGCTAGTGAGGGTTTTCCACCAACCAATCAAAAACCAGCCGTTAAACCAAAGCCGTTCAGTAAAATTCAAGAGATTTTGAGCGGTAATGTTGAAGCTCTTGATGACTATGATGATACTGTTAAATCTTACGCTGAAGAAGGGACACCTTTTACCGGATCTGCTCCAATGTCACCTAAGATTAATACCACAAAACCAAATTTCAATGTACCAGGTGTCAAATTCAATCCGGCGCTATTGGCCCAAATGGACTTCCCCATGGACGAGGATGCCCCTAAATCTTATGCTATTGAGGGTACACCTTACAATATGTCAGAGCCAACATCCCCCAAAAGCACAGTTAAAAAGGCGCCACTCGTCCCAGAGAAACCAAAGCAGGCAACTTTAGCTATGAGGGGAAATATAGACTCAAGTGTTTTAGCAAGAATTCAGGATGTACCTATAGAAGAAGATGCAGCTAAATCATATGCTATTGAAGGAACTCCTTTTAATGGGTCTGAATCTTGTTCACCGAAAAATAGTGCCAAAAATATATCAACTAAAGAAATTGTTCCTGGACAATCTTATTCAATTCCTAGTTTTCAGAATATAAATTCAAATCTGATACCACAAGACAACAATATAGGAGAGGATACAATCAAAACCTATGCTACAGAGGATACACCTGTAAGTTTTTCGCATGCCACATCACTAAGCGACCTTAGCATAATTACGACAAATGATGTCATCATTCAGAATGATGAGGACAATGAGGAGAAAGATGATCCGCCTCCACCTGAGGAAGAGGAAAAATGCAGTAACAAATCCCTTGATGATACACATTCCGATAATTCATCTTTGTTTGATGACAATGAGGAACTTCTGTCAGATTTGATTCAGTCTGCAATGCCCAAGGGTAAAGGATTAGTTGTCAAAGGAAATGTCTCCAGAAAGCTGGATATGGATCGTGCAGCTGAAGGTGCTGAGAGCAAGGAGAGAGTTGCTCCTGGAAGGATAGGATTTCATCCACAAAGGACTTCAAGTGTTGCACACTCTGGTGAACAACAGATGGGCCAAAATCTTATCAAAGGGGACCAGTCAAAAAATGGCTCACTTGCTTGGGGAGATGCATATAAAACATATGTTGTGGAAGACACACCCAATAATTTTTCATCCGCAACATCACTCAGTGACTTAACAGTGGAATCTGATATGCCTTCAAGAATTGATGATGTGTCATCAAATGTATTGACCAATCAGATATCTGCAAGCCAAACTGCCACCAGCGGGACCACGACAACAGCAGATGAATCTGTATTTTGTCACACAATAGATACCTCAGATTCACTTCGAGTGTATAACGTTGAAGGTACCCCTACAACATTCTCCAGAAATGACTCTCTCAGTTCACTTAGCATGATGGATGAGGAAATTCGGGAATCCAGTCTAGATAAGTCAAAAAAAGAAACAGACTCTGCAAAAAAGATGCCACCTCCAACATTGCCCATGAAACATTCTGTAAAAGAAAAATCCAAAAGCACTGGAAGCTCCGATTTAGAATTACAGAGAGAAGTGGAAGGTCAGTCAAGTGATGAGAAATCAATATCACTTAGATCTGACTCAGAAAGCAGTTTGAAAAGAAGATGCATCAGTGAAAATGAGGGAAAATGTACTAGAGAGATCATACCCAATAAAGAAATTGATGCCTCTAACTCCAAAAGTAGCAGTGATGAGGATTCAGATTTGGAGTTGGAGCAAGCCTTATTGGATGAATGTATGAATCTAGCTTTACCAAAAAGTAAATCAAAGACATTTGACGAAAAACCTAAAACTACTTCTAAAATACCACGTACCAGTCCCAATGGAGGAAACTCCAGAACACATGCTGTAGAAACTAGAAAACTTTCTGGCAGAGTATGTTTGGACACAAGATTTGAAAACGATTTAGAAAGTGGGGCACAGGGGCGAGTAAAGAAAGGGAGAGAACCCTTTCATGATTCTGATTCTCACAGAATGACTAGGAGTTGCTCTTCTGCAGATGAATTTGAAAAGCTGAATCACACTATAGGGAACGTCATCACACATGAATCCAGATCTTCTCAGTGGAGAAATGAGAAAGATCATAATATATCAGCAGATTTTGTGTTTGCGAAACCTTCCAACGATTATCGAAGGCCCCAGCGAGGATCATGGAGAAGATCGAGATCTCAAGACAGTGACGGTTTTCTGAAACGGCAGAAAGATTCTTCAAATATGGAGATTGCACAGTCTGGGGGAAATATGCCCCAAAAGTATAGGAAATCTGAGCAATCGATTCCGACTTATGTCGAAATTTATCAGGACAACAGAATGTTGGAGGAACATCACAGGGAACAATATGAGCACCATCGTAGAAAGTCACATGACAGAGATATAGAATTTGACAGTAGAGATGAGAAAATCGATCATGAAAAAGCTGACAACAGGCAGTACATGCAGAAAGAATATGACAACAGGAGAAGGCATTACAGTGACAACACTAAGGCAGAAAAACATAACTTATACGCACACAGAAATGAATGCGATGCAAGACGCAGACACCATAGTGAAAATGTGGATGTAGAATTTCATGAACGCTATGTACACCAACAGGAACATAACAATGATGCTATAATGTATAACTGTGGTATTGATAACTATGGATTTGAAACAGGAGGGAGCAACGAAGACGTTGATAATGTTGACAGTGCTGAAGTGACAATTCTAGAGAAAAGTGGTAACATAACCATGACTCTTGAAAATATGGCCGACATTGAAGCAGGACTTTATCATAATATATCTATGCATCATGGTGATAATTCATTTGAAGAAGGATTTTCACCAGAGGATGAAAAGGCATTACAGCTTGAGGCAAGCATGGTTGTGACAGAAATTCAAAATAACAGAATGGTAGGAAGCGCTGTGGATGATGATATGTTTATAGAAAATGAGACGTTATCTTTGGTTTCAGGAGGATACATGTCTGACACAGCATCAGAAGTGTCTATCACCTGGTCTGCTAATTCAGAAAAAATAACAGGAAGTGATTACTCGGAGTCAACAATTTCCCAAAGTGAAGATATGTCTGTTGCGAGCAGTGGACCAAGAATTGTCAAGCCATCAGGAAGGCAACAGGAGCTGAATTCCAAGGGAATCAGAGGCAGACGCAAGCCTCTTTATAGTCCAAGAAATTCAATCTCCCCAGTGGTGAAATCAAATACCTCAGTCAAGACAGAACCACAGGGTAAACTGAATAAACCATCAATACCTACTAAAACAGGGGCTCCATCAAGGGTTTCTACAAACAATGTGACGACTCGTAGAGTACCAGTCACTAAAACTCATCCACAAGCCAGTAGCACGCCTACAAAAAATAGTCCAGCAAAATCAAGATTACAGAAACCTTCACCTCCACAAACTAAACCAGCTGTGTCTAATAAACCTGCAAGTACAAAAAATAGTCCCTCAAGGCTTCCAACTGCCACTTCTCGAAAAGGAATTAACTCTGTTGAAAGACCAAAACCCCCTGTTAAGCAAGGAACATTTACAAAAGAATCTGCTTCATCTAAAAATGCTCCAGTTATTATTGACATAGATGATTCTCTGACAGATAAAAATCGACATAGCTATACAAAAGATACAGCTGGTGTTCAAATGAGGCAAAAGAAGGGAGATTACTCATCAGAACAAAGAAAGTCACAGGACTCAGATGGAAATATTTCGCAATCTTGGTCAAAAGCTCTTGGTTCTTACAACTTTGTTGTTGAAAAGTCAACAGATGACAAGAAAGAAAATCATACCCCCAACCGTCGGCCATCTGGCTCTACAAATCTGAACACCAAAATGTCAGGTAGTGGCAATAATCTGGCCGGACAGAGAAATAAACCCACTGGAACACCTGTAAATAAAGGTGGTGCAAAAGTAAATAACAAATTTGGTAGTGGCAGTAATCTGAAGAAAACATTCAGTGGGACATCATTGACAAAATCAGGGAGCGGGGCATCATTAAACAAGAGTGGTAGTGGTGTGTCTCTAAATAAATCTGGTAGCGGACAATCTCTCAATAAATTTGGTTTGAATAAATCAGGTAGTGATAGAGGCTTAAACAGAGGTGGATCAAATACTAATCTAGGTAAATTCAATGGCAGCAAAGGTGACTTAAAGAAATCGGATAGTAATGCAAGTTTAAAGAATAATTCAAGACCTTCGACTCCTGTTGGTAGGAAAAGTTCTTTAACTGCTACATCAACAAAGAAAGGTGAAACAAAGCAAATATCAAATCAGGATGACAAGAAGGCTAGTGTTACTTCCTCAGGGAAAAAACAAGTGAACAGTAGAATAGCAGGGTTGTGGAAAAGAGAAGATTCAAATCAATGTGATAATACCTCACCAAGAGGAATGGCTTCCAAACTTCCGGTATCCACCGGCACTCCCAATCGTTCACCTAGAAACACTTCCCAACTTACTGGGCGAAGTCCAGCAGGAAAAACAAACACAACAAGAGTGCAAAATAAGGCAAATAGTGCAAACACTGATTCACCCAGAGAGGGTGTAAGTCGAAGTTCAACTTACGACAAATTAAATTCAATCAACGATTCTAGTCAGATTCCATCATTGGATGATCAGAATGATGAACAGAATGTCACCATCGAAGTTTTGCCACCAAAATCTCTCTCGTATGATCAAGAGGAAATGAAAGGGGATTATGTGCAACTGAGAATTGTACAAGGTTCAGAAAATGGATTTGACTCTGATGGAAGTATTATCATTAAAAGTCCAACAAAAGACAAAAATCTTGGAGAGTCATTTATCATTATTAGTCCAACTAAGAGTAATAAAAGCGAGAATGAATCTATAGGAAGTAAAGCAGGAAGTTTGACAAAAAGCTATCGAAGTGAGGATGACTCTATAGGTAACAAATCAGATACTTCCTCAATGAGTAGATCAGGAGATGACTTTGATCTTAAATCTTTGGAAAAACGAATTGATTCTAGCACATGGAAAAAGAAGAAGTCCGATTTAGATTCCTCATGGCTGCCAAATGCCGATGACACTAGTAAGTCACTCGCTGCTGTGAAAGCTGTTCTGGATGCATCTGTGGTAAATGAAAGTGTCAACGATACGTTTTCCTCTATGTATAACTCTTCTACAGTAGAGGGTAGCTATCTGAGTCAGGG
This sequence comes from Atrina japonica, assembly GCA_030159075.1. Lineage (NCBI taxonomy): Eukaryota > Metazoa > Mollusca > Bivalvia > Pterioida > Pinnidae > Atrina > Atrina japonica. Next base: position 179,195 of record BROG01000392.1, read on the forward strand.
CAGTAGAACAGTCAGTGGCTCCACCTGGAGGCGATACAGAGAGGACTCTTTTGCTAGTGTAGATCACAGTGAAGATGAGGGAGAAAGTATTTGGGTGCGACGTGATGAGAGTACATCAAAATCAGAACCAGAGCTGAATAAACACATGTTGAATCCCAAAAAGTTTAAAAAAGAGAAGGGAGAGAGTCGTAGCTTTCTACCTATCAAAGCAATGAAAAGCATGTTTAGTTCATCAAAGAAGGATAAAAGTTCGAAATCAGGGTCCAAAATGTCACTAAGTTCATCTAAAGAAAGTGTATATAGTCATAAAGTGGACATGAATGAAATTGTGAAAGCAATTGAAAAAGTGAAAGAAAAAGAGAAAAAGGAAAAGACGAAAGAAAAGGAGAAAAAAGAAAAGGAAAAAGCAAAATCTGAAAAGGAAGCATTGAAAGAAAAAGCAAAATTGAAAGAGAAAGTCAAAAACGAAAAAGAAAAAGCTAAGAACAAAGCAAAAAAAGAAGACAGTAGGAGAAGTTCAGTCAGTAGTGTTGGAAGTAAGTGTAAAATTGAAACTGACGATATGAACAGTAGCAAAATTTCAAATGCAGAATCTCATGATATAAGTGACAAGTCCTCAGTGTTTAATTCTCAGGAACACACTTTAAGTATGGTAAAGACAAGTCCCCAAGCAGCGCTAGTGCCACCTTTCAATTATACGCCAAAAGAAAACACAAAACCAGCAGAAAATGGTGAAACAAAAGAAGAAAGTGACAAATTTGTGAAACCGTTGCCAAAGAAACCTGTGACATCATCAAATACTAGTGCAAATAGTTCACAGCATATGACCAAAACAGAGATGTTGTTAGCTCGGCGAAGGCAATCATACATGAACAATTTAAACAAAAGTTCGTCACAAGAAAGCTCAGCGGGAGAAGTTGACGGATCCGGCCAAAAACGTCAGGGGTGTATGGTAACAACTGTTTGAAATGGCAATGGGATTAACATTCTCCCTTACTGAAGGATAGACAGATGTGAACGGTGTCAAAATGTGAACACTGGTGGAAAAGAGATAAAACACCTAAATTGTTCTCTAAAAAGTGTGAGAGCTATTCAAACAATCATTAATTTCCCAAGTGAGAAAAAAAATGATAAGGAATTTATAACGTTAATACCATAGACATTATACAGAAATGAGTGCATTGTGGGTAATTATGATTCAGATGGTCTCGTACAAGAAGCAAGATAAACTGCAATGACAAGGCTTTATAGGTTGTTCTGATCAACTGCTATACAGAGAAACCTCGGTATTAAGACCACCTAACTGCCCAACTCAAAGTGGTTTGATTATTGATGTGATCTCTTGAATGAGGTGGTCTTTATGCGAGGTTCCATTGTATAGAATATTTTTTTCATCTTTATATTACCTGTATAGCTAATGTTTTTCTAGGGGGAACAGGGTACATTAAAATCTATAGTTTTCTTTTCTTTTTTGGAGGGGGTGTTCCTTGTTACATTTCTGTACAACTCTGAATCACTTGCTCTGCTAAGACATAGAACACTTAAAGATCACAATGTCCTTCCATCTTTCAACTTTTTGTTTTACCTGTATTTTAATCATATAGGTACATATGTATAGTGTATGCTGTGTGCAGGATCTTTCCAATTGTAACAATATACATGAATATGAAATTGGCAGACACTAGCATTTTACAGGTGACCTGTTAGCTTGGACAACCTTACACACACACAGTGTAACCTAGCTGTATCAATGTTGTGGGGTAGAGTCCATTTTTGATGGGGGGTGATGAGTAAATTTTTTGAAACAGTTACTATAGAAACTGGACTGTATCTACACATTTATAAAAATCTACAGCAAATCAGTTATTTTGAAATTGATTGTATTTTCTGTCGTCTGTCAATCAAATGTAGAAGGTAATTGCTAGTACTCTGCTTTCCAGATATTACTATAATGAACAACTTTACCTTTACACCCCTACAGACCATATTAAACTATTCTTAACCAACAGAAAGGAACATACCAATCAGGTATGCAGGGGTTATAGGGTTTGTTGATTGAGTTACAAGTAAAATAAATTAAAAGGGCTGATTAGTTGTGTTATTCTCAGTCTTGGTACATGTTGTAATACAAATGTTGCAGGGGTTTTTTTTTTATATTTTAAGAAATTCTTTCTTAAGGTAGTCACAGTCATGGTAATGATAATGGAATCTCACGAGCACACTTATCACTATGTTTAGTGTCTGTTTATAATTAACTCATCAACCCCTGAAAAACAATGGACTCTCCTGTAAATCAATGACTTAGGCCATTTCAAATGTGTCTTTAGAGGTGAATGGGTTAAGACAAAATATTTATGATAATTATAACATTATTGTTTCTAAAACAGTAGTTCTTTTTGATGTATGAAAATATAACTTCAGTTGCAGCAGCAGCAATAAAACTAACTTTTATACTCACATACAATATTGAACTTCTCTAAATGAAAAAGTTTAGACCTTTCCTTGTCTGTCAAAATTGGAATCATCTGTCCATTGAAGTTAGTGTATCCTTTTTTTTGATGATACAGTTTTATCACAGGGATATTTGTCTTGTTAATGGCTGAGATAAAGTCACACATTTTGTTTTATGGTGTTGATGGTACTTCTCCTTGTGACAGTTACCTCCCTTTATATCGGGTCACTGGAATATTTAACCTTATGAAGAGCTACAGGTAATACTACACATAAACATTGGAACATTTTATACTACTGAGCCAGATGCCTTCATATTTGGTATCTAGCAGTTGTTTCTTAACTTATCCCTGTTTTGTATATACTTCTGCTGTTTACAAAATTTTGAGTTTTATGATGGAAAAAATGTTGAATTTTTGTCTCAGCTGGTCTCCAAATGTGTCTTTATAAGAAGTTTATAACTAAATGTCTTGTCTTTTTTGTCTTTGGACAATGTTTTGTTCGCAGTTTTAAATGAGACGAATATAACCAGACGATCAATGCAAATACAGCAAACCATTTATGTCCATAAATATTTTGTAAAATGTTGTATCTCACAAGTGCAATATTCTTATTATTTTTAAACATATTTCATCATGCTTTCAATATTAGCTGTTGACCTGTTGACGCATTTCTGTGAGTTATCTCCCCTTAGGAATTTACTGTGCAGTAGATTTTATGAGGAATTTGCCAGCTTATTAGCTGTATTTCAGGCTACAACAACTTGAGAATTTTATTAAATCCGAGAGTTTATCCCGTGGGATCATCTGACGCCTCTACATGAATGTAGACTAGTAATGTTTACCTGGAAGTGGTATGACAGAACTCTTATATTATTACATTGGATAATTAGGAATTTGTTAATTGTTTTTGTATCTGAACAAATCCTCTTATTACTCACTTCTAAATCATTCCTTTCTGTATTCATGTATCATATTATATACAACACAGTTGTCTAGTTGTGGGCCCACAGCCACCAAATTTATCTCATACCCAAGCTCAACTATTATTTTGTAAATGTGACATAATATTTGTTTGTACCTTTTAGGGCTCATCAAAAACTGGGGCAAATTTATCATTTTTCTATAAAAATTATTATGCCTTACTACAATATTTGAATAGATCCTCTATATTCTCTTAAGTATTTTTCGCCATTTCTTTTTTTTTTTTTTTTTCAGATGAGCATTACATTCACCATTATTTCCAGTTGTATGCTATAAATATACAAATTGTCCAGACACAGCTTACATTATGTGTGTTGTTGTGTTAATATCATAAAATAGTACTTGAGCTTGAGTACTGAATGAAATGGTGACATTGTCAGTTCAGTGTAAGGTTCTATAACTCTTGTCAACGAAATTATCAGTAACAATAACCCTTGTTGGCTAAATTATCAGTAACAATAACCCTTGTTGGCTAAATTATCAGTAACAATAACTCTTGTTGGCTAAATTATCAGTAACGATAACTCTTGGTTCAACTGTTTATCATCAGTGACTGGGATGCTGTCTTGTAATTGTAGTAGGGGGAAGTAACAAAATTGTTTCATGGTGAATTCAGTAGAGTAATAACTTAGAAATTAAAATCAATGAAGGTTTGGTTCGTCTTTCCCTTTTTTATCTCAAATCAAAATACTACAATTTTCATTCTACAAATATTTATTTACAAAATTTCATTCTTTTTCAATCTTCTCTTTAACATGCATATATTGATAGAGTGAAACATCCAGATAACCCAGGCCTTAATATGTAAACGTTAAGGTGACCCAGACCTTACTAAGTAAACATCTAGATGACCCTAACCTAAATGATATATGTCTAGATGACCCAGGCCTTAGTAGGTAAACGCCTAGGTGACCCAGGCCTTAATATGTAAACGTTAAGGTGACCCAGGCCTTACTAAGTAAACATCTAGATGACCCAGGCCTTAATATGTAAACGTTAAGGTGACCCAGACCTTACTAAGTAAACATCTAGATGACCCTAACCTAAATTGATATATGTCTAGATGACCCAGGCCTTAGTAGGTAAACGCCTAGATGACCCAGGCCTTAATAGTTGTTGCTGCCTTATATGTTTAGTAATAATATTTATATGATTGGTACACCCTCGTCTCCACTTTTCTTTTCATTTTAAAAGTTGACAAATTAATATGATCATGTCAATAAGGTGCTTTTAAAATACAAATCATTAGTCGACCAATGAAATGTCATTTTGTTGAATAACTGAATCATGTGACAGTCGGTTTAGTTCAAAAAGAAATGTATGGAGATATGTTCATTTGAATAATGATTTTTGTTTGCGTATTTTTCGATTTTTTATTCCAGTGTTGTGACAAAATATTTTAACAGTAAACACAATTCATATTGGTTTATTACACATGTATTTTGTACAAGTAGTGCAATGAGCTTTTCCGTATGTTTTGTTTAAATGAGTACAAAATATGCTTATAAATGAGTTTAAAATATGCTTATAAATGAGTTGAAATATGCTTACAAATGAGTTAAAATTGTGCTTATTAATAAGCAAAGTGACGATGTGTGTACATATGCTGGTGCATTCTCATTTCCTGTATATATCCATGATCTATACAAACATTACTGTCAACAAAGTTCAAGCTTTAATAAATGCATGTGTACGATTTATAATATATGTTTTCTGGTCATTCATTCACATTCTGACTGTACACGTGTCTGGTCTGAATAGCTATATATACGTGTCTGGTCTGTATAGCTATGTATACGTGTCTGGTCTGTATAGCTATGTATACGTGTCTGGTCTGTATAGCTATGTACACGTGTCTGGTCTGTATAGCTATGTATACGTGTCTGGTCTGTATAGCTATGTATACGTGTCAGGTCTGTATAGCTATGTATATGTGTAAGGTCTGTATAGCTATGTACACGTGCCTGGTCTGTATAGCTATGTATACGTGTCAGGTCTGTATAGCTATGTATACGTGTCTGGTCTGTATAGCTTTGTACACGTGTCTGGTCTGTATAGCTATGTACACGTGTCTGGTCTGTATAGCTATGTATACGTGTCAGGTCTGTATAGCTATGTATACGTGTCAGGTCTGTATAGCTATGTATATGTGTAAGGTCTGTATAGCTTTGTACACGTGTCTAGTCTGTATAGCTATGTATACGTGTCTGGTCTGTATAGCTATGTATACGTGTCAGGTCTGTATAGCTATGTATATACGTGTCTGGTCTGTATAGCTTTGTACACGTGTCTGGTCTGTGTAGCTTTGTATATGTGTCTGGTCTGAATACCTATGTACATGTTCGGTCTGTATAGCTATGTACACGTGTCTAGTCTCTTATAGCTTTGTATATGTGTCTGGTCTGAATACCTATGTACATGTTCGGTCTGTATAGCTATGTACACGTGTCTAGTCTGTATAGCTATGTATACGTGTCTGCGTCGTGTTTCTATCTATGTGTGTGCGCACTTTCTCTGTGCGTATGTGTGTGTCTGTGCGGGGTGTGTATGTGACTGCATTATCAGCGTAAGGTTAAGGGCGTATGACCTATATGAACATAGGTTAACGATACATAACTTGTGTCGATAGATTGATAGTTCTTCAACATGTCACGGGAAACCTTCATCTTGCGAGACACGCCCTGTCACCACGCAATTTGTAATAAAGACGCAGTCTGTAATACTTCCGGATTCCTGGCAAATATAGGAGGTTACGTTACAGATGGCTGTGTCAAGACGCAATATGACCAATGGATATTTTGAAAGTTATTACAAATTGCGTTGCCAGTGCATTTTTTCAAGACAACCAACGCAATTTTTAATAAATCTCCAAACCTTTAATATTATCGTCAGTACCACCTACAACCCCTAGATCTGCATATTTTAACGCATATTTTGACCTAATTGCATGATAAGTAATCAGGCAAGGGATTTTAAAAATTTGTTACAAATTGCATTGATTTGCATTTTTCAAATATGACAAAACCGACGCAATTTGTAATAAATCTCCAATGATTCGTTTCCCTTGGAAATCTGCCTTACAAGAATGGATCTGTCTATTTTTATTTCTAACTTCGTGGTAGTCTCCAGACCGATAGGTCTCGGGTTCGAATCCCGGCTACGGCATGAATGTTTTTTCCAGTTTTTCGGATGAGAAAGCAAAAACCGAGTCCCCCTGTCTAAGTATGTGTTGGCACGTTAGATATATCACCCTTGGGATTCTACCCTAGCTTGTCATGGACTTTTTTAAAGAAAGGAAATAAGTTTTAAAAACACTTCATAAGGGTCTGATTATTCTTGAATCATCTAATAAGGTCTTAAAATATCTAGATCTGTGAGTTGTAGGTTGCGTTGATATATGTTAAAATATCTAGATCTGTGAGTTGTAGGTTGCGTTGATATACGTTAAAATATCTAGATATGTGAGTTGCAGGTTGCGTTGATATATGTTAAAATATCTAGATCTGTGAGTTGTAGGTTGCGTTGATATATGTTAAAATATCTAGATCTGTGAGTTGTAGGTTGCGTTGATCATAAAATCGAAGTTTGGAGATTTATTACAAACTGCGTCAGATTTGCATTTTGCGAAAGGTTGCATCAACGCAATTTGTAATAAACTTCTAAAACTTATATTCAAGGTATAAATTTAATTTCAAGTTATCAGTTGAAAGTTAGCCTAGTCTAAGAATGTAGACACGAAAGTCGAGATGTAGATCTTTAGGTTGCATAGGCTCCCAGAGCGCTGTTAGAATTCCAGTTGGGCTGTCTAAAGTGTAGACATGAAAGTCAAAGTGAATGGGTCGCTTAGGTTCCCACAATGCTTTTAAAACTGCATGCCTCTGAAAGCATACCCAGTTGTACCACGGGGAAACGGTACGCATCGGGCTTCCAAATTAATCTACCAACAAAATTTTTAACGATAAAGAGGACATAATTCAATATCTGAAGGATACTAAGCCGAAATTCTGTCCCGAGTTTTAAGTACAAACTTCTTTAGAGAAGCCAGGGTAATCAATGTGATTTATTAGCGGATTGTTAGGTGTATCATGCGTCTACGGGCTTCCAAATTTCAAAACTTCTCTGAAACATGCGTAAAACCCTATCCCTTAATAAAATATTTCCTCGCAATTAATCCAACACTCCGAAATATGTGCAGTGGCCAAGGAGAGCGTGCCCTTTAAATTTGATAAAGTAGGTATAAAACCTGTAATTTTTCTATAGGAAGTCGGAAAATTAAAACCAAGTTTCTAAACAATCTCGCCCCTCGCTCCGCTCGGCTAATACATTTTAATTTTGTCCACCACCACATTATACCCCCACTCTGAGTAGGTATACGTTGCATAATCGCTTTAAAAATTATAATTTTATGTCGCAAACCTCGAACCTATTCCCTTTTCAAAATTTCTAGGTTCGCAACTGTTGTATATATTTATTACATAATCAATATGAAAACATTTTTCTACCGGGAAAAAACAATTTCATAAAATATATATATATATATATATATGGGTGTGTGTGGGTGAGTGTGTGTAAAAGACAAGTTGTAAGAGCCTATAGTACTGCCAGAATCCCTGATAGGGATGTAGACACTGCTAGTGGTGGTCTAGTGGTCTAGTGTTCCTGGGTCATACCAAATACTTTTATAAAGTGGTGGTGAATGTTCCAAACGTGTGGCATGTGCTTTGAGTAGTCCCGCCGCACATTTAATCAACTGTGACTTGACTTAAAACTTAAAACCAGAAGGCGTGTCACGTAAAAGAACTCCCGCTGCATCATTGATACAATTCATAGGCGTCGGAACCGGGGGGCTTGAGGGGGGGGGGGGGGGGGGGGGGGGGGGGGGGGGGGGGGGGGGGGGGGGGGGGGGGGGGGGGGGGGGGGTGGGGGGTGGGGGGGGGGGGGGGTGGGGGGGGGGGGGGGGGGGGGGGGGGGGGTTAGCCCCCCCCCCCCCCCCCCCCACTTTTTTGGCAAAGATAGACATAGGTGTTAAAAATTGGGCCTTAGCCCCCAGACGTTTCTGGCGTGTGTGTGTGTTTTAAGTTGGTTTAGCCCCATCCACTTTCAATTTGCTTCCGACGCTTATGCAATTGAAATCGTTGATGAGCTAAATGAGAGCTTTGCCTCATCGTTGTTAAAACCTCGGTCGCTATGCCTTTTTCTACATAAATGCATAGCGATTCCGGACCGTGGTTTTACGACGATCGCTTTGCTACTGTGAAAGCCGTAAAAAGATGAAAATCACAGCTCACACGTTCTGTATACTTGAGCATTTTCGTCCCGTTTTATCCTCGGACGAAAGGGCGAATTTAAGATGAAAGCGAAATTTTCAAGCTCTCTCTCTCTCTCTCTCTCTCTCTCTCTCTCTCTCTCTCTCTCTCTCTCTCTCTCTCTCTCTCTCTCTCTCTCTCTCTCTCCATGTAATTGGAGCATGGACACATGGACACAGATGCGATCCCTGAGACAATGGTGATTTAGGGAAAATTTAACATGGTTTTTTTTTAGCTCACCTGAACCGAAGGTTCGAGTGAACTTTTCTGATCACCTTTTGTCCGTCGTCTGGCCGTCCGTTAACTTTTCACATTTTCCGCTGAAAGGATTTTGATGAAATTTTACTGGAAGCAAGTACTCAAGGTCCTCTAACAAGTTTGTTCATTTCGGCCAGATCGCCCCAGGGGTGGATCCAGAGTGGGCAAAAGAGGCCCCAGAGGTTACCCCTCTTTAAAAATCTTCTCCTTCAAAACTGCTGCATGGATTGAAAAACAAATTTCATCTGAGTGATCTACATAGATGTATGATTCAAGTTTGCTAATTTCATTGAAACCGGAAAATAAATTTTTGACACGTTTTTGACGTCTTTTTAGACTTTGTTATTTTCATTCATTTTTTGTATTTTTCTTTTATTTTCTCCCCTTTTATTCATTGTGATGCATTCATTTTAGGTGTTTTACCTGTAATCAGCTAGAGAAATGGTTTCTTGAAACAATTTTGCTGAAATATTTGTTTTTTAAGTTTTTTAAATGATTTTTTTTAAAACCACAGAAACAGGGGAGGGGCACACTCGATTTTCCTCTCTAAAACGACTAAAAGGATTTTGATGAAACTTTATAGGAAGCAAGTATTCAAGGTCCCTCTACCGAGTTTGTTAATTTCGACCGGATTGGTCAACAGTTGAATCCATGGTGGAGAAAATTAGGCTCCAGGGGGTACCCCTCTTTAAAAATCTGTTTTTGATTAGGTATGCATTGTATTTAATCAGTTTAAAAAAACTTAAATTTTATGTCACCAGCCTCAAATTCCTATTAGTTATTCGACTAAGAATGATTCTATATGAATGATGATTGATTGATCCTTCACTGACAAAAAATCAAGCCTGCTTCAGAAAAGGAAGATCATGTATAGATCAGATTTTCACATTATGCCAGATCATAGAACAGTGCAATGGGTGGAATGCCACAGTCTATGCAAACTTGATAGATTCCCAGAAAGCATTGATAGAGTTGTGGAGGAACCTTGCCGATAATGAGATACCTGAGAAGATCGCCCGGCTCATCCAAATGCTATACACAGACTTCATCGCCAAAGTCATCTGTGGTACCACCCTCACACTAGAAAAACTTTTTCATACCCCTTCCTATGAATTTGCTTCATACGCCACTGAATCGAACGCACTAAAGTTATTCACTGGCGAGTGACTGGTTTGGATTTAACGGCAGCACCTCAGTGGTCCATAATGTTCTCCCATTATCACTCTAAAACTTCCTTGCAACATCTCATTATAAATTATGGTAAATGCATGAAGCAGTTTAATGACAGAGTATACAACTCGTAAGCAGGGATTTCGGTAATGGGTCATACCTAAGACTTTTAAACATATGTTGTGACTGTTCCTTCGCCACGCGCTCAGCCAGTCTGTGTACGAAGTGAATGAGATTAAAAACCCAGGTCCCCTGTTACACCTGCCGTGACACGTAAAACTCCGCACTGTACTGGACAGTCCATAGCACAGGTCAAAATGCGTGACAATACAAGTAGAGCTGCACATAAGTGAACATTTCTTGATGGGATGTAAAAGGACAATAAAGTATTTGCTATATTTGGTAAAACGAACATTTTGTGTATCATTATCCCCTCAAATTCCCTTCTTTACGGTGGAATGATGTAATTATCACGATCATTCTTACTCAAGATAAACATTTACATGTCCTAAATATAGTGTGTAGAACTCAGAATTTAAAAATCACAGAAACGTGAGTATATACCGTCATGAGGATCACGAGATAATATATAATTTTAATGAATATTGGACAAACGGGTGGGATCAGGTGCCACGGAGGAGCATCTTACCGGCCACATCCGCCTTGAGTGCACTGCATCCGATAGCTTGTATAAATGACATGACTGCTAAAATTCCAAGTACAATTTAAGATGAAAAAGTTCCAGGTTAGTGCCTGGAAGCAAAGAGTTTTTCCTTTTGGAAGAAAGGTGTGTTCTTTTACTAGACGGTGTTTCAATTAAAGTGGCCTCCGAGAGTCGCTCAAATTTCATTTTGGATAACTGACTTCCTTCCAAAATCTTTTGTTTTGCGCAGCTAATGAAATTCAATGAAATATATCATATTGATTTATTATTTATATGATGTATTATATTTATTTATTATTCGGGTTCGGTATTCCCATTACTGCAATCCTCGGGCACGGCCTGAGATCAGTGATCGTACTAACTACGTGACCTTCACAAAAAAAGAGAAAATGGTTCTGGGAACGCTCTCACGATCTTTGTCCAGGGTTTTAGCACCCAAACGTAGCCTTACTGTTGCGTCTCGTAGAAATATGGGAGGAAAATATGACTTCCAAGAAGGACATCCTGGACAGGTAAATGACATTTAAAAACAGACTGATCTCCACCTGCATGACTCCATGAGTGTGATGTGACCCAAGTCATGCCGAGGACGATGGTCGGGTGGAAATGAAGGGTTTATCGGGAAGTTAATGAACGATTTGAAATAAATGTGTGCACATACATTATGTAAGATCAAATAGAAAATATATATATATATTTAAAAGAAAGGGGCCTGTAGACAGTACACATGGCTGATCATGGTAAAGTTTTAATCAGGCCTGGCTCTCTGCAGTCTCTGGTTAATTTCAGGATTAAAAAATGTGGATGGAAATAATTCATTATTTCAAGCCTTATTTAATATATTTTTTTAAGTTTCTGCGTAATCATATTTCAACTGTATTTCTATTCAGTAACTTAGTAAGTAAGCTTGATTACTTTGTAATTTTGTGACATCAGATGTTTGCAACTCGTAATCCCTTTTGAGATTCTTTTGTGGGTAATTTTCTTATGCGGCTTTTCACTGTGCCTCTGTCAGAATCCCTTCTCAAGCCTTCATAGATTTATTTTGAAAAATTTCATCCTCCATGACTACCTCACTTCAAGAAGACTGGTTTAAATAATAAGGCATATGTACCTGAGCCATGGAGAGGGCAAAGGTATTAGCAGTTTTACATGTTGTTATCATGTATGGTTGGTTCTCATTATTTCATGGTTACTCATAATTTTGTGGCGTGCAAAAAATGTGAAAACATTCGATTTTATTTTACATAATGAAAAAAGTTATTCCAAGCGCACCGCTTCAATTTTGCTGTAACCTGCAGACTCTCAACTTTCTTGATCCTAAAAAAATGTGGCGAAAACAAATAAATTGTTAATCTTGTTTTCCTCACCTAACAATATGATAATGTTGCTTAAATATCCCCATAGTAACCAAATATCAATATTAATTGTCATATATCCAAACCGTATTTTCACGTAAACATTACAAACTCCACAGCCAGTGTCCTTGTCAAAATCCATCATGCGGATAACCAATGTCACATGTTGTTCTGTATTAAGCGGGCCCCACGAAATTATGAGAACGTTGGATCAACTGAAGGCACTTGACATACGAAGGTAAACAGTCGTGTTTTAAAAAAGTAAATCGAATTATGATATTTTTTTTCATATAAATTGAAGAAGGTACATGCCCTTGTGAATATGACTGTTTCATAATTTCACATACAGTACGGGCCACGCGGATTCCGCAAAAGTCACGTCATCGCGGTGGTCAAATAAATCTTGCTCAATAAATTCGCCGCGAATCCGCGATCAGGCTATTGAGCTCAACGCGGGTCGCCGCAGTTTGCGATGGAAAAAATCATCGCCGCAGTTTGCGATGGAAAAATTTATCGCCGCACTTCGCGGCTGTGAACGACTGAAATTATATCGATGATTTATCAGGTTAACATTACTTTACATTTGTTAACATTACTTTGAAAATTCCCGTCCAGCATGATCTGCTAAAAACTTATCGATGTTTTGTCAGCATAAACTAACATACTGAATAGTATGATGTGGATAGTAAACATCAGATGTGTTTTTATACTGGACTTAAAAACAATTTATTCCGCTGATGAAACTGCCAACTCATAATCAATGTGAAATCACGGAGAAAAAGTACGTTTATTTTCTGTAGCCTACCATAAGTTTGACTACAATGCTGAAAAACTGTATCTCGAATCATTAGCATATTCATCATAATTTAAAATTTTACTTACGCGTCTTAAAGTCTCGCCAGTTTCATCCTGATTTAAAAACGCGGAATTCGGCAACTAGCAACAGTAAGGATCATGTTTAGTTACGCAACCTAGTTTAACAAAATATATATCAATAAACTGTTTGTTTGAGTAGCAAGCGAGTCTCATTCTTTAAAAAACGCTTACAGATACAAACATCGACCGCTACTAACCTATCGCTGAAGCTGAGAAAAATAGAGCGATTAGCAACGAGAAATACCGATACCGGAATACGATGGTCATTGTCATACTTGACCTGTTGGTCCGTCGTGCAGACAAGTTCTTATTTTTGAGTAAAAAGTAATCTTCTAACTCATGATATTTGATTTGCTTTCATAACCTGAAGTCATGAAGTCCCACCTTTTCGATGACGTATTACCCTCAGGTGATTATTTCACTCCGCCCCTACCTGTATACGTAATTTAGTTGACGGTTTGTCTGTCAATCATCGTATCAATTCATGAAGCTCTGTTGGTCATATATATCTTTAGTCGAGAGAAAAACAATTGAAACTAAATAATATATTTCCAGACCAACCTCATCTAATTGATGTTTTGATATTCGCTACTCTGGGAGAGTGAAATTGTTTGCCTTTGATGGAATTTTCCGTTTTTAAAAATTAATTTTGCTCTATCCCCATGTATCTAATTATAAAAACCAAAATGACCTTGGTTAATTTCTCGGAGTATAAATAAAAATATGTCACCGTAAACAAAACTAAAAAATATGATCAACGAACTGTAGAATATTTTCACCCAAAGAGAGTCGAGTTAAATAATTGGACAGAGGAAGATCTCGGATATCAAAATTCAAAGGATTGGAACTATATCCACAATCCAAACCGTAAACGGCTGAGAAAGTTCTGTCATTTTGTAAAATTTTACTTTACGAGGTAAATACAAAATGACAGTTCTGTGATCTATATTTGATAAAATTATAACTTTTAAAGTAGTTTTGACGATTCATATTCGCAATATCAATCAGGAAAGCGATCGCTGACAGTGAATTAAAAAAAAAAGTCGGTTAAATTAATTATTTTATACTTCTCACTCAGTCTGAAAACTGTGGCAATATTGTTAAAAAGTTTCTTTAACTCCAATATAGGTCCCAAAATATGAGTTAGCCAAGAATATTTTTTTCTGATACTTAAATCTTAAAGAACGACTGATCCAAGCTTTACATATTTCTTTTCCGAAAAAAATTCGCTGCCACCCCGAAGATCCACATAATTTGACCAAGTTACAAATATGGCTCCTCGATCAAGACCACAGATCAAAGCTATTACATAACAGGGACAAAATATCGCTTCTGAGTGAACGGGGTATCCTTACTTGAACCTTAGCGACTGCGTCATAAATCGCTGCCAAAAGATAACTCGGTTGATGTGAGTGTATATAAGGACTTACATCGACGTATGTATGTCTTCATGATCAGAGGACATTTCAAAAAAACATATTGATATCTATAAAAAAAAAAAAAAATTAGAAAGGATATATGCATTAAATATAAGAAATAGTCCCCCCCCCCCAAAAAAAAAAAAATGCCTGTTAGACTGTAAATATCGCTGATAGACTTTTCCTTTTCATAAAGTTATTTAGTCGAGTTTTATTTTAGCAATTATGTGCGACCAGACGTAGATACACTGGTGATAGTATGTTGAACAATATCAAGTGGGTATTTTTTATTTTTATCTAAACCATTATTCAAATCATCTGTATTAGGAAATGAATAGCGGTTAGGTCAACAATAAAGGCAACTCAGTATTCACGAATTTTATATTCGAAATATGATGTCACGCTAGATGCCCCTATATTTTCCCGATATTAAGACTAAATCTTAAAGTACGGCTGATCCAAATCTGGTGTTTTTGTAAAAAAAATATCTATTGCTGCCCCCCCCCCCCGAAGATCCATCTTCTTTAATCAGAGTCCACATTATTTGAACAACGTACAGTTATAATGGCTCCTCGTTGAAGACCGCAGATCGAAGCAATTACATAACAGGGACAAAACATCAAGTCTGGGTGAACGGGGTATCCATAGCGACGGGGTCATAAATCGCTGTCAAGAGATAAAACTCAGCTTTTTATGTACACAGATATACGCGCAAGTCATGAACTGTATCTAGTTCAATGGTGGTGTACCAGATGGTTATATATACGGCTAAATAAAAAAAATTATATCAAATCTATTATTAAAACATCGGGGATATTTATGCTACATGTATATTTTACCAATTTTATAACAAAATACATGTATATAGTTGTCGTTCTGGAAGAATGCGCTACTGAGTTAGGATGGATGTAGATATACAGAGATTATGGACCAAAATTTTATTTTAAACTGTTAAAATATAGCTTGCATTAATTTCATATGTTTTATTTTCAGATTCGAAATCAATTATTAAATTGTATTGTTGGATCAGTAGACGCGCCGACATTGAACTCGGTCACAAACAAGGGACATAAAACGTCATTTACTGTTTTAAATGATTTCAAAGAGCGTAAAATACAATTTAGTACAATAAAATAATTAATGAATATGTTTGCATAAAATTAATATAACCATTTAGCTATATATATATATATTATATATATATATATATATATAATATATATATATATATATATATATATATATATATATATATATATATATATATATATATATATATCCATTTAGTACTTTAGCGTACGGTTACTTACTCGGACGGTTTCTTCCAGTCCGTAATTGATTCTAGATAGTTATACTGAAAGGAAAACACGCAAAATTGGTAAATAAAAAGTCCGTTAAAATGCATGTATCATTCTGTGTCCTTTCTTATGGGACGTAGTCAATACTTTCAGCCATCTTCCATCCAATCATTTGATTGTGTAGACAGTAGTGTGTTGTCATTGCATATTTCGTGTCACCTGATATATGATTGACGGAATTCATCAGTTTTGATCTTGAATATGTATGTATTGGGTGTGATTTGCAGCAATCATGACTCACTTGTGATTGAAGATTTTCAAAGAGGGGTTGAGCAGTCTGTGGACTGGATATCAATCTGATTTTTATTATTAACTGTAATATACAAGTTTAAATCGTGTTGTATATTTTATTTAAAAAAAAACACCAATCAGACTATTTAACCCCTGTGCAGTAGTTGACGATGACCAGAATCATAATTCCAGATTATTTGGCATATGAAAAAGCAGACACGACTTATCGAAATTAAAACTTGTTCAATTTTGATCAGCTATCGCTTGTTAGAGCACATGTTTGATCGATGTTGAAATCGATTTTCAAACGTAGTTTTACTTGCAGGAGGCCTGTGGTCTCCCCGGGTACATTGTGAAAATATATCATAGATTTTTTTTACATATGCACTTTTGCTTTGAATGAATAGAATATCCCGGCGATTGGTATTCCTCCTAATCTGTAAGAGTTCATTTGTTGGTATTAAAATAAGTTTTTGAAACCTGGGGAATTTTACTTGTATAAAGCATCGAATGTTAAAATCTTAAAAAAGACCGTGTAAAAAAGTTTTACCCACGTGAATGGATAGTATGTTTCGAATAACGAAATCAGATACAGATTTTCTTGAACTTTTGATAACTTGCTTCAATTTATCATAAGCTTATCGGTAATTAAAAAAGGGTACACATATATACCGTTATACTTTACTTTAACTGATGTTCATGTTAAAGTCGGGTAGATAAAGGTATCAGCAACCCAAATTCAATTACATTAGGTTTAGCATATAATAAACATCCGGTAGTTTAAGTGGAATCGTCAGGAGACCAGGAAATTCTATACCTTTTTACTAGTATCGCATACATGATAGTTCTATTGATGTAAACCTTTTCTGTGATTTTAAAGTATGATTAAAACGGTATTTTCACATATCTTATTTTTTGGTGGGAAAATGAATATTAAAAAGAAACGATTTTTCTCCTAAAAATGAATGCTCATCATAGGTACAAGTAAAAACAGCTTTAAATAACTTCAGACAAGATAATTTCGATATATAACTTTATTTTTCTTTAAAACTGTTGTACGTCACATAGGGTAGGTCTAGTGGTTTGGTTATCGCGTCCCCAAAACCTAGGCATCTCTTGGCTCTAGACAACAATCAGTTCGGGACCGCATGAACCTTGATTTTTATTATGGAGCGGGCGTTTACTTTGCGGAAATTTATTGTTTTCGGGTGCCCTGAACTACGATTTTATCGTTTTAACTTGAGAGAGAGAGAGAGAGAGAGAGAGAGAGAGGGGGGGGTATCTCAGAACTTCGATTTTTTTTTTTATTTTTAAGTGCCGTCACAAATTAGGTTTGCAGTGTTTGTTTGAAAATCTGTTATATAAACCAGATACGTAGATAACCAAACGTTATACGAAGTAGGTAGGATTGAAAGAAAATAAACCACGTTAGGATTAGTCGAAGTTCCGTTATTTCTTTTTGTCCATATTTTAATAGATGTCACAAAAACATACGATGTGTAATATCACGGTTACGGATAGTTGAAAAGCGATATACATGTAAGGTAGAAAGAAGGTCCCACGTGTCCAACTCTGTGCAGAGATGTGATTACATTTCACGCACGGATAACTTTGACTTGACGGCTTGGGTAATCAATTTCATTACATGACGTAGAAGAACTTAGGTGTTTGATGCAAATATAACAGTTAGAACTGTTGAACAAAGTGAAAGTCGGGGGTTATTGTTTGGTTTGGGATCAATTGGAAGGTACATATTTCGGGTACTAAGAAGATAATGGTCGCATTTTAGCGATTAGTAATGTAAATTTGTTATTTAATTAATAGACTGAACACGCATAAAAAAAACCATAAAACAAAAACAAAACAGAATTCCGTTCGACAATTCCAGTAGTATACGGAGATCAGCAGCCGCTATTTGCGACGATTTTCAGCAGCCGCGATTTGCGATGATTTTCAACAGCCGCGATTAGCGATGATTTTTATTCATCCCCGCGATTTGCGAGGAATTTCAACCGCCGCGATGACGGGGACTGCGGTGGATAGCCGCTATTTGAACGCGGACGACTGCTCATTACTAACCCCGCCGCGATGACGTGACTTTTGCGGAATCCGCGTGGCCCGTACTGTATTACTGACATTTGCTTTGCCGCGAAAGGGATTGTCCCACTGAATCATGAGAAACAAGCATTAATGTTCCATTGCTAAATAAGTAATCATATGAACTACGACAATGCTTTGAAAGCAAACAAACTACGCAATCGCTGTTTTTGGAAAAAGCATACTTTGGGAGTCTATCCAATCTCGCAGGGGCAACACCTTTCCCTCAAAATGATGTTGAAGTTTAGTATGACATCATTTATTTAGAACAATATTTCTGGTAAATATGTCTCCAAACCGTTTTATTTGAATATGTTGCTGATAAGAATTGCTGGTCAAGCATCAGGTAGAAGTTGCTGTAGTTTCAACATTTTGTTAATGCTACACGTAAATTCCCTACGTGAGCAATTTTTTTTTCTTTGAATCCAATGATGTTTTTGTTGAAATTCCCAAATAGAAACTGAAATATCACAGAACATTTATTTATTTTTTCTGACTGACACAATCTTTTCACTCGGACTTGAATGAGGACTTTACATCATGTGATCATCTAAACTGACAAAGAGACTATTTAGTCTATTTTAGGTGATTGTTTGATAATGAGAAAATCTTGGTGAACAAAGTACAATTGTACCTTATTGGATTACACTTTTAAGTTAGTAGCAGATAAATGATTTGTCAGATAACTTCCTTGAAAAGACAGAAAAGAAAGAGTTGTCAGTGTGGTTGACTTATGTAATCTGATGCCAGCAAAAACTTGAAAAGGACTTAAAAATCTGTCAGACATAAACAGAATCTGAACATTTTCTTTCAGCTACTTAGGTCCAGGACTTTCCCATTAAATTTTGCTTCTGTCCAGTCCTCTTACATTTGTACATAGGAGTCCAATCACAATATCTAGATTGATAATATAGCTGGACTTGAGGATTACTTTTGACAAAGACAGTGGTGCAGAAATTACAGATGATTGAACTACATTGTACATGTAAATGTAGTAAACGGGGAAAGTTTAAAATAAAAATGAAAGAATAGATATTCACTAATATCTAGACTTGTTACTGATATTTTCCAACCTCCTGAATTCTGGGTAAGGGATAAAAAAAAAAAATTGGGAATATACCTTTTTTTAACTGAAACAGAAAACTTGATCTGATACATTTAATTACTTTGAAAATACTTTATTCTTAATCATTGTTTTTGAAAATTCTAAATTGGGAAATTCCTGAATATTTTGGGAGAAAAATACAAGCAATTTTTGCATTAGGAATGGGTCTTGTAACTGGACCAAAAACTGGCTTAGGAAAATGTCTGGACTCACATGGCTGAAATTTATCAACACAGAGTCCAAAAGTAAAATATATAGGCCCTGGACCTGGAAAATATGACCCATGTTCAGAATTTAGAGGGCTCAGTATTTAGAAGTTATTTTTACTTAAAAATAGAAGGAAAACATCCAGACTTCGATAACATGATCGGTATCGGGAAGTGATCAGTTTTTAGAAGCATCACTGTATATAGACATATTAGTTTTACCGTATTCGACCCATGAAGCATCCCTATTTATGTGCCCCTCCTCCTTTTTTAAATCTGATCAAGAATCTTTTCTAGCTGGTTTACAGGAAGATGTGGACCCGAAATACTCTTAAGTAATAGTTTATCTGTACTGAAGTGCCCCCCCCCCAAGCAACAGCATTACATTGATAGGTGTCCTAGGTAATAACTATAACAACTTTACCACTGTGCCTTATAAAAACGTTAACCATTTTACGTTAATTTGATTATTAATTGGTTCCATTAAGCCCTCACCCCTTTTTCTTATTTTTTTGTAGCTCCCTGGGTGTTTAATGGGTCAAATACGGTAATAATACATTTTACCCCCGTTATAACGCCCTCCGTTGTAACGCCAAATCCGCATAACGCCGCTATTTCTTGAAGAAAGGATTTCCTCCCATATAATTGCCTCGCAACGCCAAAACCCGCATACCGCCATCTGTCGCTAATTCTCCGTTACAAATGGTCATTTTTACATGTTAAATCCCTCAAACATATCACCAGACCAGATGAAAAAACAGGTGTAAGTAAAACTGTAAGCCGACGGTACTTTGTTTACTTCATCCTTCGACTGCAAAGGGAGATAACTCGAATATCAAGTGTCATAAACTGGTGTCCAGTTGCATGAACAAAGTGTAGAAGTCAGACGGGGACCAGCTAACGAGTGTCAAATTTTACTACCGTGAAAGTTGAGGAAAATCTACACGTCATGTGTATTATCACATGTCAAGAAATAATCATGAGTAGATGAGATATATAAACTAAAAACCTTTGTATTACCGGCCTGTCAAAGAGTTATTTTAAACAAAAAACGATGAAAGTTAACATTAGAAATGCTTCCGGGTTAATGTTAGAAACAGAATCTATCTAAATTTTCCATCCGTCGAATGTGTACCTCTAGTCTACATATTTTTGACGATTTATTATTTGGCCATTTTAATAGAGTTGCAAAATTGTCCAAAAATAAACAATAGACACAATATCTGAATTTACGATAGTGAATTGTAAACAGGATAAGATATACAAAAGGGCTTAAAGACTTGTCATGAAGAAAACGACTACCTCGAAATTAGTAAACCTCGATATATTGCCGAACCCATTATACCGCCAAAAATCGGGAAAACAAAAGGTGGCGGTATATCGGGGGTAAACTGTATTTATTTATATTTCATTTATAAATTCTTTATAATAATATTATACAACATTATTATGTTTTATGATTTTAAGCATATCCAGTGAATCACATGCTGGATTATTATTGTTTTTTTGTTGTTGCAAAAATGACCTTTTTTAGCCTCAGTTTTTTTTTTATGTGAAGCTTTAGAGATATATAACAACTTTTCTATTTCAGTCACTACCAATCACAGTCAAGAACAGAGTTGCGTTTACAGTAGCTTATACAATTTTTTGGATGACTGGCAGCACAGCTCCTATGATAGTTGTATGGTACCAGCTCAGCAAATAACTTATCTTTGATGTATGTTGTAAACAATGGTAAGTAACATAAGATTCTGTGTAAGATTAAGATCTGTAAGATTTTGTCAACCTGTATAAGATACGCTTGTCTTGTTTAAGACAGCAATGTGAATTCTGTCTTACACTATGTATTACTACGAGGGCTGTCTTTGATTTCACAGGATGTATTTTCTTTTACAATTTCCAAATTTTTCCATTTGTTTTGCTTCATGTTATTGAACTATGTTATGTTTTTTTCTATTTGTTCAATTTGTTCATATAAATTATGTTTTCTTTGCAATGGTTGCTTTTTTCATCTTCAGATGATCAAATTTACAATAAAACAACTTAATATTACAATGCATCTACATCTATTTATTTTGAATGCACTCATACAAGTACCAATTTGTTCGATTTATCGATACTTTTTACTTATCGATATAGAATTTCTCATCAATGACAGGCCTAACTACTACACTGCGAATGGTACTAAACTACTGTTTTTAATATCTACAAAATGTTGTATGTAATAAGTCGACAAAAAATCATGGAATTGTCAAATGTAATTCAGGAATTATTGTTTAATTGATTGAAATTTAATTTATTTTCAGTGAGAAATTTGTTATTGCTTAGTTTACATTCCTAGTTTATACATTAGTTTAAACCATTTTAGATATGATCTTTCTGAATTCTGATGTTGTAGTAATTTTTAAGATCCCATTGAAAATGGGAAATAATAGATATATTTTATTTTTAATGGTGACAACAGTCAGTTAATTCAGATTGAACAATGTGACAAAAATAATCATTCATTATAAACTTGTATTGGATGGTGAAATTCCACCTCAGTACCCAGACCCACGGTCTAGGACGAGGATTTCTCTAGTTCTAGACCAAGTATAGCATGTATGTGCTCCACTTCTATGACATTTGTTATTTTGCAAGCTCAAGTTATAAGTTTTTAGTTTTTGTGAGGATTTTAAAGAATGTTTAGATTATATATAGTTCTACCAAGATAAATTGACACATGTTTACAAACACAAATATAAATTAGGTCATAACAGAGATGACATGCACAGAATCTTACAGCCATAGTAATGTATGGAAACAGAGCAAGGTATAATGTTTTACCTGTACACATCTAGTTTGGGGAAATGGACAGTTTTGTTATGGTTTCTGACAGATTTGTGATGTACCACTTTCTCTTTGTAGTTTTTTAGCCCACCTGGGTTGAAATCTCAAGTGAGCTATTGTGATCACTCCCGTTTGTCACCCATCTGTAAACTTTTCATATTTTCGATTTCTCCTCTGAAACCACCAAAGGATTTTGATAAAACTTTACAGGAAGCAAGTACTCGAGGTCCTTTACCAAGTCTCTAGTTTTCAGTCAGATCAGCTTAGGGGTGGATCTGATGCAGGGCAAATTAGGTCACATAAGGTACCCCTCTTTAAAAATCTTTCTGAGTAATATACATGAATGTGTGATTCATGTTTGTATTTTTCATAGAAATCGGAACATAAATTTTTTACGTATTTTTGATGTCTTTTCAGATTCTGTCATTTTCATTCATTCTGCCATGATTTCCTCAATTATCTCCCCTTGTATTTACTTTGCATTCATGTAATGTTTTACTTATAATTTGGTGAAGAAATATTTTTGTGCAAGAATTTTGTCGAAATTTAATTTCTAGAATGTTTTATGAATTTTTAAGACTGTACAAAAGAGGGGAAGAGGTACATTTTTCACACTATCAGCTTTAGTTTCAAAACCACTGGAGGAATTTTGACAAAAGTTTACAGGGAGCAAGTACTGAAGGTCCTTTACCAAGTCTAGTTTTCAGCCAGATTGGCCCAGGGGTGAATCTTTGGTGAGACAAAATAGGTCCTAGAAGGCACCCCTCTTTAAAAATCTTCTCCAGACATGCTGAATGAATTGAAAAACTGATTTTTTCTAAGTGATCTACATGGATGTATGATACTTTGTATTTTTCATAGGAATCGGAATATTAATTTATGGTGTGTCTTTAGGTCTTTTCAGAGGGAGTGGGACATTTTTCATACTACCAGTTTTTTCAAAATAAATTTTTTAAGACTGAAAAAGGGGAAGGGGTAATTTTTTCACATGGTCAGCTTGTTTTTGGAATCCACTGAAGGAATTATGAAGAAACTTTACAGGAAACAAATACTCACAGTCCTGTACTAAATTTGTGGGTTTTTTTTAGCTCACCTAAGCTGGACCAGTCCAAATGTGTCTCTATGGGTAAATAGGTTAAATGAGATGCAATCTCCTGTCACATGTTTCTAAACGGATGATGTACAAAATTTTATTCTTCTTTGTTTATTGATTCTTATCAATCATATGTTAAAGATTTTGGGGAATTAAAACTATGGTAGATTTTTGTTGGAAATGGTCATATTTGATATTGATTCAGGAAATCTTACAAAGTCTTTGAGGGGGTGGAGTTTTGCTCTTCCTTGAGTTTTATCTAACTCTGATGTCTTCTCTTTCAGTGCTATGGAATCTTAATATGAAGTTAAACAAAAAGAACTGAACTGCAATGGATGATAGGAGCATTGTCAAATGAAAACTGGATTACAAATTGTAGAATTTGAACTCTGAACTGTCCAAATTTGGAGCATAATAAGATTGATAGCATATATTCTAGATGTCACGTTGAATTTGTCTTTCCTTTCAAATAAATCATATAACTTGACTACAACACATTGTTTTAGTAATCTTAATTATTCGTCTCAATATACAGTACGTTTCAAAAAACATGTTCCAACTTTACAAGTTATATATCAAACTAAGGGATATATCGTATTAAGGGATGTTTCAGTTCAAATTTATTGGTATATATAAAACTGTGAAAAACAATGAAAACACATTAAATATTATTCACATGAGCAATATGCTTAACTAATACATTTTGAAAATATCTCAATTAATTGTGATTTAATTACACTATCTAAATGTCCGTCTTTCTCTGTACCAGTAACTATAGTAACATGTCCAGGAAGTTCTCTGTACCAGTAACTATAGTAACATGTCCAGGAAGTTCTCTGTACCTGTAACTATAGTAACATGTCCAGGAAGTTCTCTGTACCAGTAACTATAGTAACATGTCCAGGAAGTTCTCTGTACCAGTAACTATAGTAACATGTCCAGGAAGTTCTCTGTACCAGTAACTATAGTAACATGTCCAGGAAGTTCTCTGTACCAGTAACTATAGTAACATGTCCAGGAAGTTCTCTGTACCAGTAACTATAGTAACATGTCCAGGAACAGTAACTATAGTAACATGTCCAGGAAGTTCTCTGTACTAGTAACATATCTAGGAATTTTCAGGTCACATTTCCATGTGTATCCAATGGAATCTTTCCGATTGTTCTCTTTAAAGCTTATTTGAAATCATTAAGATTATTTGGGCATGTAGAGTACACTCAAAACAAAGTTTAACAACATCAGTATGAAGGCTCTTGTTGTCCTCATTTTGGTAGTAAAACCAAATGATGCTATTTGTGATGATGTCATAAATTGAATTGTGTCTGCAAAGTGTTATTTAATCACAAATCATTAAATAAATACTCTCTCTAATGAACTTTAATATATTATCATGTCCCATTTTAAAGGTATAAATGTTTGATGTTGGGACATGTTTTTGGAAAAACACTGTATGTAAATGTTTGATTGGCACAGAAGTCATTTTGTAATAGTCCTCCCACTTTTAGACCTAACATCACAGACAAGAGGATACTGATACCTGTTCTGGTTCTAACTATTCCTTCATAACACCCAGAAAAAGAGGAAATTAAAGCAGGTTCCGACTGTTCAACTGTCACACACCCAACATAAGAACTAGTTAAAACAAGTTCTCACTGTTCAGTCTTCACACAACTAGAATAATGAATAGTTAGAACAGGTTCAACTGCCACACACTCGGAATAATAAATAGTTTAAACAGGTTGTGACTTCAACTGTTACACAACTAACATACAAAGTAGTTAAAACAGGTTCTGACTGTTCAGCTGTCACACATCCAGCATAAGAACTAGTTACAACAAGTTCTGACTGTTCAACTATCACACATCCAGCATACAAACTAGTTAAAACAGGTTCTGACTGTTCAACTGTCACACACCCACCATAAAAACTAGTTAAAACAGGTTCTGACTGTTCAACTGTCACACACCCACCATAAAAACTAGTTAAATCAGGTTCTGACTGTTCAACTGTCACACACCCACCATACAAACTAGTTAAATCAGGTTCTGACTGTTCAACTGTCACACAACCACCATACAAACTAGTTAAATCAGGTTCTGACTGTTCAACTGTCACACAACCACCATACAAACTAGTTAAATCAGATTCTGACTGTTCAACTGTCACACAACCAGCATACAAACTAGTTAAAACAGGTTCTGACTGTTCAACTGTCACACAACCAGCATACAAACTAGTTCAAACAGGTTCTGACTATTCAACTGTCACACAACCAGCATACAAACTAGTTCAAACAGGTTCTGACTATTCAACTGTCACACAACCAGCATACAAACTAGTTCAAACAGGTTCTGACAATTCAACTGTCACACAACCAGCATACAAACTAGTTAAATCAGGTTCTGACTATTCACATGTCACATACAAATCACAGTTTGAAAAGGTGAGAAGAACAGACAACACAAAGTGTTAGTATTACTGACAAGAACAGACAACAAAGTGTTAGTATTACTGACAAGAACAGACAACACAGTGTTAGTATTACTGACAAGAACAGACAACAATTAGTATTACTGACAAGAACAGACAACACAGTGTTAGTATTACTGACAAGAACAGACAATACCGTGTTAGTATTACTTACAAGAACAGACTACAATGTTAGTATTACTGACAAGAACAGACAACAAAGTGTTAGTATTACTGACAAGAACAGACAACAATGTTAGTATTACTGACAAGAACAGACAACAGTGTTAGCATTACTGACAAGAACAGACAACAAAGTGTTAGTATAACTGACAAGAACAGACAATGTTAGTATTACTGACAAGAACAGACAACAGTGTTAGCATTACTGACAAGAACAGACAACAAAGTGTTAGTATTACTGACAAGAACAGACAACATAGTGTTAGTATTACTGACAAGAACAGACAACACAGTGTTAGTATTACTGACAAGAACAGACAACAAAGTGTTGGCATTACTGACAAGAACAGACAACACAAAGTGTTAGTATTACTGACAAGAACAGAAAACAAAGTGTTAGTATTACTGACAAGAACAGACAACACTTAGTATAAATGACAAGAACGGACAACACAAAGTGTTAGTATTACTGACAAGAACAGACAACACAGTGTTAGCATTACTGACAAGAACAGACAACAGTGTTAGCATTACTGACAAGAACAGACAACACAGTGTTAGTATTACTGACAAGAACAGACAACACTTAGAATAAATGACAAGAACGGACAACACAGTGTTAGTATTACTGACAAGAACAGACAACACAAAGTGTTAGTATTACTGACAAGAACAGACAACACATTGTTAGTATTACTGACAAGAACAGACAACACAGTGTTAGTATTACTGACAAGAACAGACAACAATGTTAGTATTACTGACAAGAACAGACAACACTGTTAGTATTACTGACAAGAACAGACAACACTGTTAGTATTACTGACAAGAACAGACAACACAAAGTGTTAGTATTACTGACAAGAACAGACAACAGTAAGTGTTAGTATTACTGATAGAAACAGACATCACAGTGTTAGTATTACTGATAGAAACAGACAACAAAGTGTTAGTATTACTGACAAGAACAGACAACAATGTTAGTATTACTGACAAGAACAGACAACAAAGTGTTAGTATTACTGACAAGAACAGACAAGACAGTGTTAGTATTACTGACAAGAACAGACTACAGTGTTAGTATTAATGACAAGAACAGACAACACAAAGGGTTAGTATTGCTAAGTCTGTAACACACGACTTCAAGCTGAGGAGACAAAACCATACATATATTTTTATTAACTTGAATGTTTTTATGTCACACTTAACAACTTTTCAGTTCTATGGACATATGGTGAGGTTAGCGTTTAGTGTTGGAGGAGAGAACCCGGGAAGAGACCACCGGTCACTGAAATTAAACTGTCAATGTCTCCAACAAAATCAGCTTAAGATTCCACCCACTGATACGAGATGAAAGACGTCTAGGTTAAAAGTGTGATGCTCTAGTCACAGAAACTCTCAGTTAATTTTTTTTTATTTTAAATGTTGTTTTATGCCACACTCACAAATGTCAGTTATATGGTGGCAGTCAGTTATATGGTGGCAGTCAGTTATATGGTGACAGTCAGTTATGTGGTGGCAGTCAGTTATGTGGTGGCAGTCAGTTATGTGGTGACAGTCAGTTATGTGGTGGCAGTCAGTTATGTGGTGGCAGTCAGTTATATGGTGGCAGTCAGTTATGTCAGTTGGGCAGTCAGTTATATGGTGGCAGTCAGTTATATGGTGGCAGTCAGTTATATGGTGACAGTTATATGGTGGCAGCAGTTATATGGTGACAGTCAGTTATATGGTGGCAGTCAGTTATATGGTGGCAGTCAGTTATATGGTGGCAGTCAGTTATATGGTGGCATTTTTTGGTCATGTTTTAATGGTGGAGGAGAGAACCTGGTTACAATGTATAATTTTGAGTATGGCGTAAAACAAAACTTCAAATCAAATATTTCTGTTTCTCACTGATCTCGCTCAGTTTAAATTGAGATTTTAGAACCGAAGATCATAAATCAAATGGAATTAGTAACTTCAAAACACTTATATTTTATTTTGATATATTTGAAATTTCTAAAAGTATGCTTTCAATGTTAATACGAAAAGTTTAAATTTATCATTATGCATTGTAAATGAATATCTTGTTAGCAAATTTATATCGGCAGCGAAAAAAAACCCCGATTATTTATGCAAGTTGTCTCCCCTACGCTACTAGTGTTATTTTCCTTGAGTAATTTTCCCGACATTAGGCTATATTCTAATACCAACACACATATCAGGGTGTTAACATCAGATAATATAATAGTCTGGTTTGTTGTCGACTGGATTGCCTTTCTGTCTGTGTCAATAATTGGGGTTAGCCATTGCACTTCGCAACTTGTTTGGAGTATCATTTTGAGATTTCATTTGATGAAGTTTAATCAATATATGACCTCCATTTTTACTTAATCTTCATCCTCGACCTTGAAATTCAATTTCCAAATGCATCGCTTCAATTATGATTTCTTTTTGCTCATCTTGAAATGAGAAAAGAATTTGTCTGAAATATTGCAACACATTTCAACAAAACAGAAATCACTTCGACAACAACGTGAATTCATACATCTGGCATTATATCTATGTCTTTAATTTTAACACAGTGTCCATGTGATCACGTACAAAAGCTGAGAATAAAATTTAGATTATGCATGTCATAGCGTAGATCAACATGTGCGACAACTCAACTATATCGGGTGACGTCACCTTAACACAGGTCAACATGTGTGACAACTCGACTATACCGGGTGACGTCACCTTTACACAGGTCAACATGTGCGATAACTCGACTATACCGGGTGACGTCACTTAACACAGGTCAACATGTGCGACAACTTAACTATATCGGGTGACGTCACCATAGCAAAGGTGAACGTGTGTGACAACTATACCTGGTAAAGTCACCATAGCAAAGGTAATTTTTTGGTAAATGTCACCGATACGTGATGTCTCGTCCATATACATTAAAAATATTAACTCTTCCCGATATGTAAAACTACAATTTAAGTCAGGCATTACAGGCTGTCATCTAGTATTAACCTAGAGAAAAATATCTCTTACGTAAGACTTATCTTCTCCTTCGCAGGACTTATTATCTCCTGTGTAGTCTTACGTAGGAGATAGTAAATCTTACGTAGGAGATAATAAGTCCTACGTAGGAGATAATAGTTTTATGTAGGAAATAGTAAATCTTACGTAGGAGATAATAAGTCTTACAAAGGAGATAACAGTCTTATGTAGGAAATAATTTTCTTACGTAGTAGATGATTGTCTTACGTAGGAGATAATAGGTCTAACGTAGGAGATAATGAGCCTTAGGTAGGAGATAATAAGTCTTACGTGCGAGATAATGAGTCTTACGTATGAGATACTTTTTTCTAGGGGATACTAATACGCTGCCATATCTAGTTAAACCCAATTTACTAACGTTGGTGATGGTCCTATAACGTCTTGACTAACATTGATGATGGTCCTTTAACGTCTTGACAAACGTTCATGATGGTCATATAACGTCTTGACTAACGTTGATCATGGTCATATAATGTCTTGACTAAGGTTGATGATGGCCATATAATGTGTTGACAAACGTCCATGATGGTCATATAACGTCTTGACTAACATTGATGATGGTCATATAACGTCTTGACTAACATTGATGATGGTCATATAACGTCTTGACAAACGTTGATGATTATCATATAACGTCTTGACTAATGTTAATGATGGTCGAATAACGTCTTGACTAACGTTAATAATGGTCATATAACGTTTTACTGACGTTGATGATGGCCCTAAAACGTCTTCACTAACTTTGATGATGGTCATATAACGTTTTACTGACGTTGATGATTGCCATTTATCTTCTTGACTAACATTGATGATGGTCATATTACGTCTAGACTAATGCAGGTCTTGGTCATATAACTGTTGACTGACGTTGATGATGGTTATATTAAATCGCGGCTAACTTTGAGATGATGGTCATATAACGTCTTGACTAACGTTGATGATGTCCATATATCTTCTTGAATAACATTGATGATGGTCATATAACGTCTTGACTTACGTTGATGATTTTCATATAACGTCTTGACTAATGCAGGTCATGGTCATATAACTGTTGACTGACGTTGATGATGGTCATATAACATCTTGACTAACATTGATGATGGTAATATAACGTCTTGACTAACGTTGGTGATGGCCATAAAACGTCTTGACTAACGTTGTTGATGGCCATATAACGTCTTGACTAACGTTGATGATGGTCATATAACGTCTTGACTAACGTTGGTGATGGTCATATTATGTCTTGACTAACGTTAATGATGTCATATAACGTCTTGACTAACGTTAATGATGGTCATATAACGTCTTGATTAACGTTGATGATGGTCATATAACATCTTGACTAACGTTGATGGTGGTCATATAACGTCTTGACTAACGTTGATGATGGTCATATTATGTCTTGACTAACGTTAATGATGTCATATAACGTCTTGACTAACATTGGTGATGGTCATATAACGTCTTGACTAACGTTGATGATGGTCATATAACGTCTTGACTAACGTTGATGGTGGTCATATAACGTCTTGACTAACGTTGATGATGGTCATATCATGTCTTGACTAACGTTACTGATGTCATATAACGTCTTGACTAACGTTGATGATGGTCATATTATGTCTTGACTAACGTTAATGATGTCATATAACGTTTTGATTAAAGTTGATGATGGCCATATAATGTCTTGACTAACGTTGGTGATGGTCATATTATGTCTTGACTAACGTTAATGATGTCATATAACGTCTTGACTAACGTTGATGATGGTCATATAACGTCTTGACTAACGTTGATGATGGTCATATTATGTCTTGACTAACGTTAATGATGTCATATAAAGTTTTGATTAAAGTTGATGATGGCCATATAACGTCTTGACTAACGTTGGTGATGGTCATATAACGTCTTGACTAACGTTGATGATGGTCATATAACGTCTTGACTAACGTTGATGATGGTCATATCATGTCTTGACTAACGTTAATGATGTCATATAACGTTTTGATTAAAGTTGATGATGGCCATATAACGTTTTGACTAACGTTGATGATGTCATATAACGTTTTGATTAAAGTTGATGATGGCCATATAACGTCTTGACTAACGTTGATGATGGTAATTTTACGCCTTGACTAATGCAGGTGATGGTCATATAACTCTTGAATAACGTTGATGTTGGTCATATAACGTCTTCACTAAAGCATGGTCTTTTGAAATCTTCGTTACACACTATTTTTTTTTTCTATTTTCACAAAGCATTTGAGGTAATTGCAGAGTCACAAACATTACGACATGATGGAATTATTCATTTGTTCTACAACAATTTGAATAATTAAAATCTAACTAGATGAGGAAATATTGTTAACTCATAGCAAAGTCACCACTGTTAGTTTACCTTGTCATTTAGCGAGATCAATATTGCCGTTAACAAAGTTTTTGTACACACAATTGTATTTCCCAATATTTCATCTAACTCGATAATGTAGCGGAGAAATGCCGCGCGAAGCTTTTTGTAGTAATTGATGCTTGCACTAGAAATATTATTGTATTACTTGGGTGACAAATACACGGTACGTCGTGATATAAAGCTGAATCTCTTCTTATCACAGATAAACCACAGAGAGAGAACTGTATTGACCCTGTTGTGTGGCTGTATTACATAATAGTTACCTGTGATATAGACCACAAATGGCCTTCTGAGAAAATATTTATTGTAAAATTAATCGAAGTGTAAACAGACAGGTAATCTATAGGTAACTGTTGATATGTGTTATAATTAGATATATCGAGGGTTAACAACGCGTGACTATGTGTACCTTTCGTCAATAAACATTGCTTGCAATCTAAGGGCGAATTTGTTCTACAGAAACTGGTTTTAGTTTTGAACCAGTTTTGTAAACTTTCCATTTGTTACATAAACCGGTTTTAAACTGGTTCTAAACTAAAACTGTTTTGTTTGTTTGTTTTATCCTAAACCAAAACTAGTTTATCAAACCATTCAAACAGCCTCCTGGGGTGGTTTAGTAGGTTTATGCAAGTTTGTTGCTACAACAACATGGCGGCGACAACATGGACCAGTACTAGTATCGGATACCTTTTATGTGTCTTCTGCACATTTTATGTACGGGGGCAGAAGGTCATAATGACAGAAAGACGTTTTACAATATTAAAACGACGAATTGATGAATTCAGACTCCAACTTGATCAGCTATCGATTGTCATTTTGTTTGTTTTCACGTTTTTTATTTAACATGGAAATTACCATAGAGCGATTTTTGATTTTTAGCATATTAACTATCAGCAATTCAAAAAGTGGAGACATCATAATCAGGGTTAATAAATATTGTAATAAGATTAATACTCTTTTTGTATAATTGGTATTATTTTCCCATTTATTTTTACATCTTATATAAAAGAGCGACTGTTTACTTCTTTCTTTAGGCCTACCCCATTTTGGTAGTTTAAACCATTTATTTGTTTAGCCATAGGAAATCATTTTTAGTGTCATAACTGGTTTGCAAACAAGTTGTAAACCATAAACCAAAACCGAAACTAGTTTATTTGCAACAAGTTCGTGGCTTTAACTGGTTTAAAGTTCGAAAACCACCGAGTTATGTCCCTTTTTATCGTCATCGCATCATGTATATACATGTAGGCCTATATGTAGATCTATCGATCCGTATAACACTCAACACTTCCAAAATGATAATAAAAAAATGTTCGGATCTTTAAATTCAAAACGGTTACAGATGTTTGAAATTTCAATCATCTAAAATTCTACGTTGGATATTTTTTGTTTTCCTCCTATCTTTTCACCCAGGTATCTGTTTTATCTTCCACCTGAACCCCGCTTATGAAAGTACCCCAGTTTACTTGCAGAAGGCCGGTGATATGTTACCCGGAACACTCTAACTGGGCTCTCTCCTCCACCACTAAAACTTGTCGTCACCGTATGACTTAAAGTCTGCTGAGTGTGTCGTAAAACAGTATTCAAATTTTTTAAAAAATCAGAAGAATCCTGCTTCGATTCCAGGATTAAACCTCTGTCACACCAGGGCTGCGTCCTCAAGGCGATCCCGCGACGTTCAGGAAAAATGCAGAACGCCGATGTGCGCGCAGTTCAGTCCCCTACAGCACCACAACAACACGACGGCATCTCCAGTTGACGCGGTTGGGTCGCCTAGAACGTCATGCGACGGCGCTCACTTTGAGCATGCACAAAGTACGCGACGTGGCTCTGCGTTCTGATATACACGAAGCAGAAACGAAGGAGGGTCACCACAGCAGCGCGGTAAGGTTTTCAACAGCGCCACAAGAGCTCCGTTGGCGCGCTCAAGTGACGTACATGATCGCAGTATGGATGCAGTGGTAAGTCGACTGCGCTTGCACAGAGACCTCTCGGAATTCTTTGGGATGACTATGCGTCTCTCTCGCGCTTTATCAGCACATTGTGAACGCCGTGAACACGAAGTGACAACTCCCAGCACGTCCTGAGCACTCAGCGGAGGCGCAGTCAATCGACAATTAGAACTCCGTGGGAACACGTTAGTACGCCACAAAGGCTCCGTCAGGACGCCGTGACATTTTCATCTTGTGAAAAATTCAAATAGAATTGCACATTTTTTTCTGAATTCTCCAGCGATCCCACGGCGATCCCAGAAATTTAACAATGCCGTGATAACTCTGTGAGAACGCAACCTGGTGTGACAGAGGCTTAAAATCATGTTATAAAAAATCTCATACACAGAATTTCAAGAACTTTTATCGTGAAATATACAAGATAATTGCGAAACATCAATTATATCCTTCGTTAATTAAATCCCTAATTGAGACTCATGTGCTGTTATGTTTTAGAAAAAAACAAAAAAAAAACAAAAAAAAACAAAAACAAAAACTCGAGCAGAAACTGACTTCCCGAAATCTCGGCGAGATGAATGACAACAGCAACAACAAACTTAACCGGAAATGCAGTGATGGGGAGCCTTTAAAGGGGCAATAGCTATGGGTTTTGTTTTTTTTTTCATTTTTTCCCCTTCTTTCCTACTTGATGTACATGAAAATTCTTAAATTTTTATATACATGCATTTTGGGGGGAAAAATGCTTGAGAAACCCTGGTTTGGCAGTTATTAAATATTCGGCGAGACGAAGTTCAAGGGACCACCTAGAAAAGTTCGCGACATCAGGGGTGTTTATGAGGAGGACAAGAATTGTCATTGGGTGCTTTAATACATATGTAAATTTTGACTAAGACTTATTTGTAGGAATTTTCGATGTCTTTATATTAATTTGTATTTGTAAAAAATTGAAAAGAAATCAAAATAATTTCTAGGTAAACACAGCTTATGCCTCTTTAAGGAATTCATTTCTTTTATTACTTACGTCAGAACTCTTGAAACCTAAATGTATATCATGTATACAATGACAATGTCTACGTGACATTTTTCAATTTACTAGAAAAGATTATTTGAAAACATACCTTTAATAGATTTTACATTGCGAGAGAGGGAAAGTCTATATATTGATATACTTGACACAAGCATTATCTAAATATGAAATGACTCCGCGAGATGAAAAGTCAACAAACTAAAACCGCTCTGAGATGAAATTGATATCTGTAATTGATTGCGGATAATAGAATCGTTCTTCATGAAAAACCTCTCTCTTTCTTTCTCTCTCTCTCTCTCTCTCTCTCTCAGTATAATTTTGCCTTTGTATAGGCTATTGTATTTGTTTCTGGTGCCATCTGTACTGTATAATTATGAGAATTATAAATTAAAGTTTACATCCCGTGTACACAAAAACCGGAGCTGTGTGTATCTTTGACATATAACATTGTCATATTAAATGTGCGTAGGGGTGATATATATATATATATATATATATATATATATATATATATATATATATATATATATATATATATATATATATATATATATATATACATGTGTGTGCCAGTGTGTGTATGTGTATTTTGTGTGTGCCTAGGTGTGTGTGTGTGTTCTTCGTTTCACTTCTATCTTCAGTGTTGTTTTTTTTCCTGATCTACCAGTCTTAGAACT
This sequence comes from Atrina japonica, assembly GCA_030159075.1. NCBI lineage: Eukaryota > Metazoa > Mollusca > Bivalvia > Pterioida > Pinnidae > Atrina > Atrina japonica. The sequence goes on from BROG01000392.1 coordinate 214,346, forward strand.
TTTTGATCACGTTTATATATCCATCTCGGATTACGATTACGTCAAGTGACCGAGTTAGTCTACCTGGCGTGTGCCACTTCCTCGCTTATATAGTCATGATCCGTGGGATGCCGTTGTGACCTCGTGGGCGGGGTGACGTAAGACAGGATAGTCTCAGAAAGGAAAAATTATATTTCAGCATCTAAAATAATCAATAAGTAATAAAACTTATACGAAAATCTATTTTTATCCAATAAGTTATATCAGTATCTAGTTCTCGGTGGTGACTTGCATTCAAAACGTATTGATTTATCATGTAAATATCTACGGGCAGTTAAACCCGTTATCGATGTTGACAAAAATTAACAATTATAAGAACTAACTTTATTTAGAATATTAATCATTTGCGCCTGGGAAAAGGTGTGATCCTTTGGACATTTGACCGATTTTCGTTTGAGAACGGTTTAATTCTTCTCGGACATTTAATTGATAAAACAAATGATATACATCTTGACAATAATTATATAACAACTTGCCAAATTTTGACGAGAAAAACAAACACGCCGCATTACTTTAGTGTGTGTTGGCAGCTTTCAGATGAATGCACCGTCAGCAATACACAATATATAAGCCCAAACTTTAATACAGCGCTCGACTTGTATTATTTTAAATAAAGGTTTAATTCAGGTGCTTAGTGGAGAGGTGAGAATTTAAATGTATATGTCTTTATGTACCTTTTACAATAACGACATACCTGATTCTGTTTATATTCCGGTCATCATTAACGTAGAGAACGCGGCGTAAATATTAAACCTCGCCTGTTTTCAGTTTTAAATGTATACAGAACGTAACGGAGTAAAAGTGTTTGGACCTGAAGTGTCCAAAACAGTGGAATAGAAGACAAGTGAAAGCTGAGCAGGTAAGGTGATAAGTTTTTATATTCGTGTAGTGTTTATGTAAATGATACACTTTCTACAGGCGTTTTAGGGAAATGAAAATATCATTGATTCTGTGGCAGGCAAAATCACGTTAATATGTTTAGGTGTTGGAAAAATTAAGACAGATGAGGCAATCGACGTGAATTACTTTAATACTACATGGTCAAGTACTAAACTCCTTGTCAAGATGATATATCAAAATTATTTAATATTTAAAGCATGCAGCGTGTTTATATATATTTAATGAATCTCTCTCTCTCTCTCTCTTTCTCTCTCTCTCTGTTGTGATGGGTAGTCAGTAATACATGTAAATACATTACACGTATGTGTGTATTCATCGGTCTTCGCTTCTGTAGAGCTGATATGATTATAAATGTTAAATTTTTGCTAGTTGCTCTCTATTTATCTATCTATCTATCTATCTATTTGTCTGTCTGTCTGTCTGTCCGATCTATATGTAGACTAAAACACGCATTAAATATATAAAATCCCTGGTCAGAACACTCGATTTAATCATACAATTTTGCTGTACTTGGGCACATTGAAGTATTGTTTTGTGGAAAACAATAAGTCATATAGATGCATGTATTGACGAATCTGTCTGGATTGGTTTAACGTCGTCTGTTATCATCACATATCACACGATATCACATATCTAATGTCGCCTGTCATTGTCAAGTACCAATATCGCCTGTCATCGTCACGTGTCTAATGTTACAAATGAAACGTCACTTGTCATCGTCATTTATCTAATGTCACAAAGTTAACGTCACCTGTCATCGTCATTTATCTAATGTCACAAAGGTAACGTCGCCTATCATCGTCATTTATCTAATGTCACAAAGGTAACGTCGCATGTCATCGTCATACATCTAATGTCGCTTGTCGCCATATATTTAAAGTCAGATATATAATGTCGCCTGTCATACAAGTACCTGTCATTAGGTTCATCTGTCATACAAATACCTGTCATTAGGTTCATCTGTCATACAAGTACCTGTCATTAGGTTCATCTGTCATACAAGTACCTGTCACTAGGTTCATCTGTCATACAAGTACCTGTCATTAGGTTCATCTGTCATACAAGTACCTGTCACTAGGTTCATCTGTCATACAAGTACCTGTCACTTGGTTCATCTGTCATACAAGTACCTGTCACTAGGTTCATCTGTCATACAAGTACCTGTCACTAGGTTCATCTGTCATACAAGTACCTGTCACTAGGTTCATCTGTCATACAAGTACCTGTCACTAGGTTCATCTGTCATACAAGTACCTGTCACTAGGTTCATCTGTCATACAAGTACCTGTCACTATGTTCATCTGTCATACAAGTACCTGTCACTAGGTTCATCTGTCATACAAGTACCTGTCAGTAGGTTCATCTAACATGTCACAGTCTGTTATGCACAATGGCTCGGACATCCCCAGGGGTCTCCATGGCTGACTAGTTAGATTACATCATCAAGTCTCTTACATCTCTTGTCAGTGCTGGTTTGAGCCTTTCTAGAATCTAACAATGATTTTGTGAGACACTTTACCAGTTACCTTGCGGAAAGCGGATTGCACCTTCCCGGATGCATCAGACTCTCTTCTCCATCAATAAAAACCGGCTGCCATCATTTTCTGACACTATGCCATCATGTCCTGACACTATGCTATCAAGTTCTTACACTGTGTCATCATGTTCTGACACTATGTCATCATGTCCCGACACTATGCCACCATGTCCTGACACTATGCTATCATGTTCTGACACTATGTCATCATGTCCCGACACTATGCCACCATGTTCTGACACTATGCTATCATGTTCTGACACTATGCTATCATGTACTGACACTATGCTATCATGTTCTGACACTATGTCATCATGTTCTGACACTATGTCATCATGTCCCGACACTATGCCACCATGTTCTGACACTATGCTATCATGTACTGACACTATGCTATCATGTACTGACACTATATCATGTCATGACACTATGCCACCATGTCCCGACACTATGCCATCATGTCCTGACACTATGCTATCATGTTCTGACACTATACCATCATGTCCTGACGATATTCCATTATTTTCTGACACCTGTCATCATGTACTGACACATGCATCATGTTCTGACACTAGGCTATCGTGTCCTGACGCTGTCATCATGTTCTGACACTATGTCATCATGTTCTGACACTATGTCATACTCGTATATTATGACACTGGGTCATGTCAGTCAAGACTACTGATAATCTGTCTCTCTACTCACACGCTAACAAAGACACATTAAAGTGATATATATTTCGTATTTGACATGATTTCCATCTTTTATTTGAAAGGTTAACATTGTGTTACTGCATATACATTACGTCTAGTCTATATAAGGGTAAATCTACCCTTGTAAGTTGCACATTCTTTTAAACATTTTTATTGTTATATTAAAGTTCGTTCTTTATTGTTATAATTAAGTTCGTTGTTTAAGAATTATTGCAACATATTATATTGTTCTTGGTTGGATCTTATCGCATTATAACTTTGTGTTCAATCAATTTTACAGCATTAAAACTGTAAAAGTTCAAAGTTTCTCGAAATCAATACAAGTAAAGAGAATCGTTTGTGAAATCTGTATCACGCACTGCACGAACCCGAACCCGAAATACATATCAACTCCATCTCATCAGTTTAAAGTGGCAGGTAAAGATATATCACACCGACAAATAATAAAAGCTTTGTAGATCGGTAGGCGTAGTCGCCCAGGTCATATTAAAATTTGATATTTTATTTGCGCACCGGGTCGTTTAATTCGAAACTTTCACTCAACAAAACGCTATCAGGGGAGCGTTGGTTTTATAAAACGCAATAAAAGTAAATAAGAAAATATTGTGAATAATTGATTTACACAGGTGTACGTACGAGGTTGCGAATATAGATCTAGATAAATTATTGTTGTCACAGTCCCACCTCATGTATATTGTGGATTGATGATCTCGATTGAGAAACTCTCCGAATTCCGGTCTTTTTGGGTCCGGAGACATTACAGTGTTCAAACACCTTTACCATTTGTTTGTTCCGAGAGTTCTTGCTCGAGCTAGATTGTCTCCCTTTGATTGGGACATAAAACAATAAGTATTGACCCCGGGGTCTGCGGTAGGCAGGCAGGTCGGAATATTTCATTTGTGTAAATAGTTTGTGAAGTCATGTTAGGTCCTCTGAGACCACCAGGAATATTGTATGACCCCAAACAAAAAACAAACTAACGAACGAAAAAATAATCATGGATAACAAAATGGATATATTTTTTTTCCATGGAGACCACACGATGACCTGATTAGATCTTCATTTCATGTACATTTATTATCTTTTTCACTCTTCGTTCAGACAAATTCTGACTTTCTGATATCTCTGAACATTATTATTTTTTCCACTGAGACCAATTCTGACTTGATTAGATCTCCGTTTATCTCTCCTCATTTGATCTATTTCTGTCATTGTAAACAACATAACTGTTTGAGATGGTTCAACAATAGCTACTTTTCTCCACTCAATGACTTGAGGGTAAAGTTCGACCCCTATCTCCAGCATAAGTGCTAATATTCATAACTGATTTACTGACAAATGACTGGTCTGTCTTTTCGTTGAAATAGAATAGGATGTGATGTTCTTATCAAGTGCTGTAATTAAATAAAGATTTGAGGTTCCGTATAACTCCGGGTGTAACAGGTAAAATATAATTTTGACTCCAAATATAGAATAAATTATTGCTCTTCATTGATTGTGAGGGATATGTGTAGAGAATTGCAAAACTTTAATGTTACATATATATATACTGTACGTGACGTACGTTTGTCGAGTATTTTTATTGCCACATTTCAGGTTTCTGTGATGTAATTGATTGAATTGCCAAAATAGGTTTTTAAAACTGGTAAACATTTTGATTTTCTCTTTGAAGGCAATGTAAACTTGTGTATTAAGGTAAATTAATACGGGGTGGAGGTCTAGGATCTATTACCAAGAATCCATATCTTTACCTAAATAACATTCATTGACACATTTTGTTTTGAGAATTCCATGTTAAATATTTGGATATATTATATAGGTCACGTGTGACATGTATCTGAATTTAAAATTCTTTTCAACTTGTGTTCCAAATGCAATTATAATACGAACAGAGCCTTCTTACCATTAAGTAAACACGCTATATCATTGTTAGGTCGATAATATACAAATAATTCGTCAGTGGATATAAACAGCTTACAGTAAGAATTTAAACATTTATATTTCTTTATTAACAGAAATGCAAACACATTGGGAACAAATGAGTACAGTATTATCAAAACCTGTAAACACGTCCCCCCCCCCCCAAATGTTTTATAACCTTCAGATAGGGGAGCCGAGATATATGTTTACAAGTTTAGGGGTGAAGACCGAGACGAACGGACATTTCGGGAACGAATCTATATATAGGACCATTACAAAGCATAGATCAGATAATTATTATGTCAGAATGACAAAATATGTAAAAAGGCATAACGAAAGCACGTGCATCGATGGAATACTTCTGGTATCTTTCGTTAATACCTGTTTTCACTTTTGTATATAATCCATGGTAAAGAAAAAGTATTAACATGATATTATTATTTATCATGGACAAAATATTCTACAACCCTATTGTGATTCGCCTACGTATTACAAAAATTCGTTCTGTTTTCAAGTAGACACTAGTTTAGCTTTACATCTCGCCGCTACATTTTCACTCAAATGGAGTTATCACCAGTTATCACCAGCTCTAAGTGCCACAAATTTTTACTTCTGCCATGGACTAACACAAATTCAGTAAGGATTCTTTTACATGCCACTTTCACTTTCGACTTTATACCGAACACTTGCCCGAGGAACATCTACTACAAGTTAAGTATTTGGTATGACCCGATACAGGGAATCTAACCCGAGGGCTCCCGCTTGTGAGTCGAACGTTGTACCACTAGAGTGTCGTTTTAGAGCGCTCATCGCAGTAGGCCTCTGGTTCGATTACAGGCATTAAGTCATACATAAGGCATCTTTACAGAAACTAGCAGCTGTTCCTCAGTCAATCTCTGGGCATCAGATATCTAATGTCTCACTGGACACCAGATATCTATATATGTAACTGAACATCAGATATCTATAAATGTAACTGGACATCAGATATCTATAAATATAACTGAACATCGGATATCTGTAAAGGTCACCTGGCATCAGATATCTATAAATGTCATTGGGCATCAGATATCTTTAAATGTAACTGAACATCAGATATCTATAAATGTCACTGGGCATCATATATCTATAAATGTCATTGGGCATCAGATAGCTATAAATGTAACTGAGCATCAGATATCTGTAAATGTCTTTGGGCATCAGATATCTTTAAATGTAACTGAGCATCAGATATCTATAAATGTCACTGGGCATCAGATGTCTATAAATGTCATTGGGCATCAGATATCTTTAAATGTAACTGAGCATCAGATATCTATAAATGTCACTGGGCATCAGATGTCTATAAATGTCATTGGGCATCAGATATCTTTAAATGTAACTGAGCATCAGATATCTATAAATGTCACTGGGCATCAGATATCTATAAATGTCATTGGGCATCAGATATCTATAAATGTCATTGGGCATCAGATATCTATAAATGTCAATGTGCATCAGATATCTATAAATGTCATTGGGCATCAGATATCTATAAATGTAACTGAGCATCAGATATCTATAAATGTCACTGGGCATCAGATATCTATAAATGTCATTGGGCATCAGATATATATATATATAAATGTCACTGGGCATCAGATATATATAAATGTCACTGAGCATCAGATATCTATAAAGGTCACCTGACATCAGATATCTATAAATGTCACTGAGCATCGGATATCTATAAATGTCACCTGGCATCAGATATCTATAAATGTCACCTGGCATCAGATATCTATAAATGTCACTGGGCATCAGATATCTGTAAATGTCATTGGGCATCAGATATCTTTAAATGTAACTGAGCATCAGATATCTATAAATTCCATTGGGCATCAGATATCTATAAACGTCATTGGGCATCAGATATCTAAAATGTTCCTTGTCTTTCGGATGAGACATTAAAGAGAGGTTCAGTAAATGACAGAACGTTAAAAACTCCCATACGGGCCTCATTGTCCAGGTGGCTAGAGCATCGGGCTTTGAAACAGGAAGTCTCTCATTTCCTTTTAGCGCAGTTTCGAGTCATACTGGAACCTAATGGCTGATCTTTGTGAGAAAGTCTGCCAGTTTACTTGTGGGAGGCAGGTCGTCTCTTCCAGGGTACATCGAAACCGAGTTTTCTCCTTCATCATTATAAATTGTCCCCCACCATATAACTGAAAATGTTTGAGTTAGACGTAAAACCCTATTCAAATTCAATAAACCTCATTGCAATGTCAGAAGTCCATAACACAGGTCAAAATCTGCGGCACTTCTGTTCCTAGTGACGTGAAATACACATACAAAACACAATACAAAACGCTCGATACACCTCGATGATTATTCAAGGCAAAAACTAAATATTATTGATTTAAATATGTACATAACAGTTAATTTAATTCAAATCGATACAATCAGTTTGTTTATATTATATCTTCATCACGCTAGGCTGCTAAAGTTATGCATCGTTCTATAACCAGATTCTGTATCCTCGCTATTAAAATATTTACGATAATTTAATTACCAGATAAATTTCAAGGTTTTCCATTTTAATCCCGTTTTTATGGCAATGTACTTGTGTGTTCACGATCGTTTAGCGGAGAGAGACATGGACAATACAGGTGTGAACAGGTATACAAAGTCCATGTGTTTGGCGGCTACATTGCCTGGTGCCTCTCAATATGCCATTCTCTGTGTATATCACCCATTCTCTATCTGTACTGCCCATATTCTCTCTCCATTTCGAATTTCAGCTCCTATTCAATAGGCTTACTTGTAAACCAGTACAGAGATATTTTGCCATCAATAGCTTGTATGATTGATCCTATAGTTTGGAATCTCTGTCGATAGAAAATCATTGTAGAAAACCAATTACAAAAAGATAATCAAGTGATATATTTTGTACGTTAATGAATTAGTCAGCCGTTTTATATCTTCATATAGCATCTCATTTGTCATAAACTCTCAGCTTTTTGCATGATTAGTGTCTTTTAACAATCACGGAATTGATCACCAATACACTTCCGTTTCAGAAGTGAATAACATATCTGAATTTACGCGTTCGTTGTCACCGACGCAATTCTCTACACGACAGAGCAACGGAACAAGAAAATGCATTAAAACATTCATTTAGCACGTTATCTCTTAGAGGGATCTTATCAAAATGCAGATTGTTGGTAACCACTTTATTATTTATACGTTTCCGGTTTATACAATATATTTCATTCATATAGAGGGCGCTGTACATTATAGTTGGTCTTTAAGTGGGGATTACGACTTGGTGCAACTTGGTATGAATACGTTTAGCAAGATGGTATGCACAGCAGACCTACCGTCTCTCAAACTAGGGTCAAAACTGAACCCAACCTCCTCTGACCAATGCAATGGACACCATCATAGCAGAGACAGAGATAAGTTATCGTTTAAGGAAAAACCCCGAGGAACACATGAATGAATATTTGATATTTGTCAAGTCATTGGGGAATCTCTTGCACAGAATTTTCGGTGCTTACATTCCTCAACCGTCTCTGTCAACGTCTAAAAGAAGTCCCAAAACACGTGGTCATGTTGATCACAGATATATAAAAACCAAATTACACGGAGTAAGGAAACTTTTCGCAAAAATATAGTCCCTATATTTATATCCATTTCTAAAAAGTTTTCTCGCCTCAAATAGTACTTTTTTTCTATATCAGCACTAAAAATATACATGTAAAAAGACCGATACCTCATAAAGAGCTAAATCTGTAGTAGATTTATATAGATTTATATGGCAAAAGTCGAGACATTGAAAGCTATTGTTGAGGTGGGCAAGGACCGATAACTCTGTGTAAGAAATTAGTCGTCGGGTTATCATAATGTTATAAGGTATTAATGTTTTGAGTCGGTCCATGATTACGCTAATTTGATTTTTCCGTATCAAATGTATCAATTTTGTCACTTTATGTTTCTAGGTCAACGATTCTGTAAAACGATACTCAGATAACGAGCTCAGTCATACCGTTAACATCACTGAAATTTAATGTAAATTTAGGAGATATGAATTCAAATAAAACGGAAATAAATCTATACAAAGTTTTGATAAGCCACTGCTGTACAAAAACTAGTCTTTGAGGACTGCGTGATGTGAAAGAAGATGACTAATTAGTTATCACGCAGTCATGTTGCTTGTTATTGTACTGTGTGGAGAGAGAGAGAGAGAGAGAGAGAGAGAGAGAGAGAGAGAGAGAGAGAGAGAGAGAGAGAGAGAGAGATGTGAAAGAAGACGACTAATTAGTTATCACGCAATCATGTTGCTTGTTATTGGAGAGAGAGAGAGAGAGAGAGCGAGCGAGAGAGAGATATATAGAGATGTGAAAGAAGAGATGTTGCTTGTTATTGGACTGTGTGGAGAGAGAGAGAGAGAGAGAGATGTGAAAGTAGAGAGACTAAGAGTTATCACGCAGATCATGTTGCTTGTTATTGGAGAGAGAGAGAGAGCATAGCAACACGTAGGAAAACAGAAAGATAATACAAAATAGCAACATGTAGAAGAATAGAAACATAAGATTAGGAGAACACTAATTACATGTAGGAGAACGCAATATATATTGCAACTTGTTATATATGGACATGTAGGAGAGAGAGAGATAGAGAGCAACATGAGGAGAACAGAGATATATATAGAGAGAGTAGGAGACAGAAATATATATAGCAACAGTAGGAGAACAGATAGCATAGCAACATGTAGGAAAACAGAAATATATATAGATGTAGGAGAACAGAAATATATATAGAAACATTGAGAACAGAAATATATATAGAAACATGTAGGAGAACAGAAATATATATAGAAACATGTAGGAGAACAGAAATATATATAGAAACATGTAGGAGAACAGAAATATATATAGAAACATGTAGGAGAACAGAAATATATATAGAAACATGTAGGAGAACAGAAATATATATAGAATATGTAGGAGAAACATGTAGGATAGAAACATGTAGGAGAACAGACATATATATAGAAACATGTAGGAGAACAGACATATATATATAGAAACATGTAGGAGAACAGAAATATATATAGAAACATGTAGGAGAACAGAAATATATATAGAAACATGTAGGAGAACAGACATATATATAGAAACATGTAGGAGAACAGACATATATATAGAAACATGTAGGAGAACAGACACATATATAGAAACATGTAGGAGAACAAGCATATATATAGAAACATGTAGGAGAACAGACACATATATAGAAACATGTAGGAGAACAGACACATATATAGAAACATGTAGAAACATATATAGAAACATGTAGGAGAACAGACACATATATAGAAACATGTAGGAGAACAGACACATATATAGAAACATGTAGGAGAACAGACACATATATAGAAACATGTAGGAGAACAGACACATATATAGAAACATGTAGGAGAACAGACACATATATAGAAACATGTAGGAGAACAGAAACATATATAGAAACATGTAGGAGAACAGAAACATATATAGAAACATGTAGGAGAACAGAAACATATATAGAAACATGTAGGAGAACAGAAATATATATAGAAACATGTAGGAGAACAGAAACATATATAGAAACATGTAGGAGAACAGAAACATATATAGAGGCATGTAGGAGAACAGAAATATATATAGAAACATGTAGGAGAATAGACACATATATAGAAACATGTAGGAGAACAGAAATATATATAGAAACATGTAGGACTACACAAACATATATAGAAACATGTAGGAGAACAGAAACATTGACATGTAGGAGAACAGAAACATAAAGGAAGTGGAGAATAGAAACATAGAGACGTGAAGGAGAACAGAAATATTGCAACATTTTATAATTCAAAATTTGCTATTCTACGGTAAAACCATCTTCCCAAGTCAAGGTTTTCTGACCCACTTCGTTCCTCATACACTTTGACAGATAACATTTCATATTTGTCGATTACTGATGGCGACATCTAGTGCCGACCTAAACTTTCACTTTAATTTACCCGACACTGACCCCTGGCATTCAGCTAATTAAAAGACTTGTGGCATAGCCTGCACGTCGCCATTATTCTGTGTCTATGTTCTTTCACCGTATCATGTGGTCGAAGCGTGATCGATTGTTAGACGCGGTCTGGTTGGTTACAACTGACAGTAGCTGCGGTCAATGGAAATCAACGCCGCGAAGTCACAATATACATGCCAAATCTATCAAGGAATAAGAGGAACGAAGTGGACTAGAAAAACTTGATTTGGGGAAGATGGGGTAAAACTCAAACGACGTATAGATTTGATAGACATTGATTTGTGTATTTTCTGTGTGATATATATATATTGACCTCAATATATTACGCCATTTTACTGTATACGACATCCGGGCTTACTTACTGTTGATATAGGAGTGTTTGATTTGTTTACTTTGTCGTGTTTACTTATTTACTGTCGTAAACTTGGAGCTTATAAATAAAAATTGAAATTCCCGAGGTTTCTAAACATACTTATTTATCTTTAAGTAAATGGACGACATTCGTGCCATTGATTCTTTGGATAGAATGAAATACGAAAATAAATATTGGGTCTTCTGTAGTCATGGTAACAGTACTAAAATAAATTGCGAGACAAAAATAGAAATATTTTTTTACTGACAAAATTTATGTTGATATTTACACGGGAAAGTTATGAATACAGTTTAAATCCATGTAGAGACCAAAATAAATACCTATTATTTGCTCTTTTTGAGTCAGTATTTGTTTTAGTTGTTTAAATTTACGTACTAACTCGATTTTAATTATGGTAACTGAATTGATTCTTATTAGAAGCATATGATTTATAATTTGTTTACGATATACAAATATCAACACGTACTGTCGTGTAGATAGATCACGTGATCAGCAAATAGTATTGTGCGGAATGTTCAAGTTGTTTGTTATGTATATTTCAAGACTTGCTTCGAGGCTAACAGAGTAGCATGAGTGACGAAGGTCGTATGATGTATACATATCGAGGGCGATTAAAAATGATGAAGGATATTGGGTGTAGAGGCAATGAATGTACGGGGAGGGGGTACTATGATTTATGTATACATGTAGCGAGGGTTTAGAGGCGATGGATGTACGTGGAAGGAAGTATGATGTATAAATATATATCGAGGGCGATTAAAAATGATGGTGTATGTAAGCATGTATGGGGGTGTAGAGGCAATGAGTGTACGGGGAGGGGGTACTATGATTTATGCATATATGTATCGAGGTTCTAGAGGCGACGGATGAGTGGAGAAGTTAGTATGATGTTTACATATCGAGGACAATGGTTATATGGGGAAGGTGTAGGCCTATGATGTATGTAAGCATGTATGAGGTATAGAGACAATTGATGTATGGGGAAGGTCCTATGATTTACGTAAACATGTATCGAGGGGGTTAGAGGCGATAGATGTGTGGGGAAGGTAGTACGATGTATGCATTAAGGGATTTATGTAAATGTATACTGAGGGTGAAGAGGCAATGAACGTCTGTGAAAGTTAGTAAGTAATTCTGGTTGAGAAATCTCTGTCTACACGTGCATTGCATACGATGACAATTATAGAAGATGTGTTAAGATGAGTGTAAAGAGGTAGATGATAATTATTTATAAGGTAGTGTCTATGAAAAAGCATTGAAATTACACAAATTGGCCGAAAATGCTGCATATCTCCGGTGGCTCGTTGTTGGTCTGTTTCTTCGTCAAGTGGACAGTTTTGGGTTAAAACCTTGTCAGTCTTGAGTTTAATTAAAAACATAGAGACAGTGACAAAACCTAAATATCCTGAGAAAAAAGTAAACGTAACCCGTTATCTAAATGATATTTACAACCATGGCGCAGTGTCATGGTAGGCTTGGCATATAAAACCGGAACTCTCATGGCTATGACTTGGGGTCATACCAGGGGCGGATTCAAATGGCGGCGCAGCGGGAGTGCGCTCCCCTTAGTGTTTGCTAAAATTGTGTGAACACTTTATTTGTTTATAAAAAGGTGGAAAATCATACCATAAGTTTCGTGCCTCGCTACGCCCAAGGATACTCTTGGTTTTCGCCCCTCTAACTTAAAATCCTGGATCCGGTTAAATGTCGTGAGCTTCACGTTAAGATCACAAAGTCCCGACATGAATCTAAAATATCACTGATACAAAAAAGTTCTATAATGAATACAAATATTTCTGTATATACTGCTAAAGCGGAAGCAGCCTGTATTATAGATTAGGCTTAAACCCCTTAGAAAGACGTGCTCATTGTTTTTGGACGGACCTGTAGTTGCCAGTTGCACATGCATGTGTGATATCAACTGACAGACTCACTGAGTGTTAAACGATCAGAGAGATAAAATAACACAGAGAGAGACGAGGTCTTAATTCTCGTGTAGGATTTATTATAGTCGGATTTTAATTTACAGGTAAGACGTGTCAGGAGAGAGAGAGAGAGAGAGAGAGAGAGAGAGAGAGAGAGAGAGAGAGAGAGAGAGAGAGAGAGAGAGAGAGAGAGAGAGAGAGAGAGAGAGAGAGAGAGAGAGAGATAGATGTAAACAAAAACAATAGAAACAGATATGATCAGTGACCGATTCTTGCTAACTTATAAATTCACTTGAAACCTTTACTCACCAGAAACACGGTACTTGTGGACGGGAATCTCTTAGTGCCCCTTGCCCACTATAATATAATGTAACCACATTTGGATGGATTCCGTTGGTTGACCACGTACCCTGATATATCTTAAAATTATAATGTTTGGAAGAAAGGAATAAAAAATATAGACTATAAACAAACAAGGGGTTCATGGGCAAGGGATATTAAGAGTGTCCTGTCCACAAGTACCTGTGATCAGAAACATGATAACGATGTGAAATATCACTTTTTTAAAACGTCTAGTACCCTTGTTTAATATTCTAACTCCGCCATCATCATTTAAATCCAAGGCGGGTCCAGCATTACACCATTCAAGGATGAAATGCAGAAATTTATTGTATAATTTTCAAAGATGTTCAAATAACTCTTTATTTTTTTCTAAAGGGGAAGTCGATATAAGGCGCTACCCCGTTCTCCTGTATCATGTTCTCACTTTTTGATTTTCCAGAGGTTTTACCTTAATGTTAGAACGTGAAAGTAATGTTCTAAGTTTTTGGTAAACATATCGCCATCGTAGAGGTAGAAGAATTTTCAATTTTTCATGAATTTTTTTTTTTAATGTTAACATAAACTTGAACATATTTGGATTAAAAGATAGGCTCTATATATAGTATAGGCTCTATATATATTATGAGAATGCGCACAAGCGAGAGCAACTCGTTTTGCTTCCGGCGCAAAATATCTACAGGATAAGTATTTTGACAATTATAATCAAGCAGTGGCAAAATATTGACTTAGGCAAAAAAGCGGGCTCATCTCCGTTATCTTTCAAATTAGACGCATCTGCATAATGTATTTGATTAGTATGAAACGATGGTAAATTAACATTTCGTGACATTTTCACGTGTCGCACAGAAAAAAATAATTGACAATCATGTCACCATTAATGAATTATAACTTGTACAGGAAAATGGCCAATAAAAGTAACGTTTAATCGAAATGTCGTGCCTGTCGTCTGCTATATGTGCATAAGATTGGAAGTTAATGGAAATTTTATCTCGTTGTATTGGAAATCGGTCTGAAATTACAAGCGATATCTGATAACGATTTGGTGAATTATTGCCCAGTTTCTCACAATAAATCTTTTGGTACATAATAATTCGTCCGGAATTTTCTCTTAATTTACGGGTTGACATGAAATCTAAATCTCTCTAAAGAGAGAGAGAGAGAGAGAGAGAGAGAGAGAGAGAGAGAGAGAGAGAGAGAGAGAGAGAGAGAGAGAGAGAGAGAGAGAGAGAGAGAGAGAGCTCTTGGGTACATGTATTTAAAACTTATCACGCCGACACTTCAGGATTGGTTCGGTATGTTTTACCCTAGAGATGGGTGTGGGCGGAAATGTATCCAAAACAAAGTAACGTCATTGTTCAAAATCTCCCAACACACTTGCAGATATATACGATATAGATACACGACATGACGTGAAGCCATGTTTACGACTTCTGTTTTGTGTCCAGCAGCTTATCAGACATTTCCAGGATTGTCGTTCTGGATTCACTTTTACGACCGATATTTATATATCGTTGCTTTTATTATGGTATTTAAAACTATATGTCGACAGTAAAACGTATTTGTACCACCATTGGCATAGGAATCTGTACAAAAACAAATTTACAATAAAGAGGAAAACAATTAAATACACATCAAATATTTATAGTCAAACAGTAAGGTTCGATGCATTTTTAAAACTTTCTTTTAAATGTGAAAACCTAACCTCGTTTTGGACTTTTTTCCATTGCTTACCTTCGAAGATAACTGAAAAAGTGATTTAAAACTTATGATAAGTGATAGAAAATGATGTCAAACTGTTTCATCATGCATAGTCATCGTAAAAAAGCAGACGACAGTTTGTGACAGAAAGGGAACGTGAAAGATCAAGGAGCAGACGACAGGTAAATGGTTTTAAATGGGTAATATTTGTGAAGTAATCTATACGATAAGTAAGCAGTTAATTTTGATATGAGTGATGTACAGAGCCGAGGAGAAGGCTATAAAATGTATTGATGCTTCGGTATTTCTTGATGCATATTTTAATACATCACTAAATAGACAAATGATGCGTGCGAGTGAAGAAAATCTTACATAGACAAATAAGCTGCGAAAAGCCAGAAAATGTACATACGATAAGCAAAGCCATCTATGTATAGGCAAATAATATATATATATATATATATATATATATATATATATATATATATATATATATATATATATATATATATATATTGTAAATCCTGACATTTTCGCGATACCTAAGTTCTAAATTTATTCGCGTGATGATATTTTCGCGATTTCGAATGCCCATTTAGATATACTATTAGATTTATCATACTTCATTTCATTACGGGATAATTTTAATGTTTTGAGTGAGAGATCTTGCGAAATTACGCGTTAATAAATTTCTCGCGAATAAACCCGGATTGACAAAATATATATAAACAGTGGAACAAGGCTATTAGGAACACCTAATTGAATGTCACAAAGAGGTCTGATTAGAAGTAAGGCACAGGACTATGTTTCCATTCATATGGCGACAACACTAGCTACTTGAACTGTGGATCACAAATTGTACCTGTGACATTAAGATCCACACCTCCTGTAATACCTGACATCAGTTTCATCCTCCTGAAGTGCTGAGTGCGAAGTAATATTAAAAACCCTGATGAACCTATGACCTATAATCATAGAAATTGAGATATCGCGAGATATAGAAGTTTATATGCTAGATTTAGATAAATCCAATAAAATTCAATGTCCTCCAAAGGCAAGTATTGTTATGCGAAAAAAAACCCAAACAAACAGTAAAACACTCAACATTCACAAATTTTCGGACCCTTTGCCTTTGTCAAGTGAAAGATGACAATATCTATATTAGTTACATAGTATTTAGTCTACGCAATAAAAAAAGTGAATATTTCACTTGATAAAGGCCAATGGGCCAAAAATATGTGACTTTTTATAGATCTAGATAGATTAAGTCACTGGAGAACTCATTTTCCACAAATATTTTGATGTACAGTAGTATTTAAAATCGTATCCGTCAGAAGTATGAAATTGCCTTTTTATGTAGTTATATTTTCTTTAATTACCTACAAAACGCATAAGAATTATTGTAGATCTTTTCACATATCATTACAACCATCCTTTATGCATCATCATCATTATCATCATCATCATCATCATCATCATCATCATCTTTGCCTGTTTTTCTGTCTGCCTTTCTAACCGTGTCTATCTAGGCTATCTTTATGTCCGCCTATCTATCTGCGTATGTATGTATGTATGTGTATGTATGTATGTATCTGTCCATCTCTCTCTCTCTCTCTCTCTCTCTCTCTCTCTCTCTCTCTCTCTCTATATATATATATATATATATATAGTAGTGTATCATCAGTCCTACGTGATATTTTATTCGTCTCTGTAGATTTTATTTATCATTTACATGCCTGTCATGTTTACATTGTTGTTTACATGTGTGTTGACCTGCTGCGATCTGACAGTAACCATGTAAGCAGTTTGTGATGTAAACAGTTGGTGAATACATTGGTGACTGCATACAGCTATGTGTAACTTGTAGGTAGCCTATGTTGAGAACCAAAATACCGGTTTAATTGTCAGATATATCTAATGAGTAGTGAAGATTTTATATCAGTCCCCAAAATTGGAAATGAATAAACGACATGAATGTGTATACGATTATCAAACCACAGGAACGAATTCAAAATGAAGATATCACTGCAGGACTTGAAGTATAAGATATTATAAATAGTAACGTTTTGACAAAGCTATTTACATCATATGGAATTTAAGGTTACAATTTGGAGCACTTTGACGGAATTTATAGATATGAAATTACTGGTTTTTAATTTCTATTTTGAGGTACATATAAAAGGGTATTGACCTCATTGACGTAGATCCATATATTTAAACCCGACACTTAAGTAGACCAGGGCTATGACACATACGTAGATCAGGAATATGACACACGTAGATCAGGACTATGACACATACGTAGATCAGGAATATGGCACACGTAGATCAGGACTATGACACACGTAGATCAGGACTATGACACATTCGTATATCAGGATTTTGATACATACGTAGATCAGGACTATGACACATATGTAGATCAGGACTATACCACATAGGTAGATCACAACTATGACACATTCGTAGATCACAACTATGATACATTCGTATATAAGGACTTTGATACGTAGATCAGGACTATGACACACAAGTAGATCAGGACTATCACACTTTCGTAGATCAGGACTATGACACATTCGTATATAAGGACTTTGATACATACGTAGATCAGGACTATGACACATTCGTAGATCAGGACTATGATACATTCGTATATAAGGACTTTGATACGTAGATCAGGACTATGACACACAAGTAGATCAGGACTATGACACTTTCGTAGATCAGGACTATGACACATTCGTATATAAGGACTTTGATACATACGTAGATCAGGACTATGAAACATACGTAGATCAGGACTATGATATACATGTGGATCAGGACTGTGACGTGTATGTAGATCAGGATATGACACATACGAGATGAAGACTATGACACACATGTAGATCAGGACTATGACACATTCGTAGATCAGGATTATGGCACATGCATGTCATACGTAGATCAGGACTATGACACTTACGTAGATCAGGACTATGATACACATGTAGATTAGGACTATGACACATATGAAGATCAGGACTCTGACATACATGTGGATCAGGTCTCTGACACAATGTAGATCAGGTCTCTGACACAATGTAGATCAGGACTATGATACACATGTAGATTAGGACTATGATACACATGTAGATTAGGACTATGACACATATGAAGATCAGGACTCTGACATACATGTAGATCAGGTCTCTGACACAATGTCGATCAGGACTATGATACACATGTAGATTAGGACTATGACACATATGAAGATCAGGACTCTGACATACATGTGGATCAGGACTCTGACACAATGTAGATCAGGACTATGATACACATGTAGATCAGGACTATGATACACATGTAGATTAGGCCTATGACACATATGAAGATCAGGACTCTGACATACATGTAGATCAGGTCTCTGACACAATGTCGATCAGGACTATGTTACACATGTAGATTAGGACTATGACACATATGAAGATCAGGACTCTGACATACATGTGGATCAGGACTATGACACACATGTAGATTAGGACTCTGACACAATGTAGATCAGGACTATGACACTGACAGTTAATGAGTACATACATAAAATTGTTCATTGATTTTCCTATTCGGAAAATATCGTATTCCTTTAATTTCTGGAGAGATTTCAGTCTTCTAAATATTTGTGTACCGGTATTATATCTATGTATTGCCACATGTATACCACATACGTAGATCAGGACTATGATACATTCGTATATATGGACTTTGATACGTTGATCAGGACTATGACACACAAGTAGATCAGGACTATGACACATACGTAGATCAGGACTATGACACTTTCGTAGATCAGGACTATGACACATTCGTATATAAGGACTTTGATACATACGTAGATCAGGACTATGAAACATACGTAGATCAGGACTATGATATACATGTGGATCAGGACTGTGACGTGTATGTAGATCAGGATATGACACCTACGAGATGAAGACTATGACACACATGTAGATCAGGACTATGACACATTCGTAGATCAGGACTATGGCACATGCCTGTCATACGTAGATCAGGACTATGACACTTACGTAGATCAGGAATATGATATACATGTAGATCAGAACTGTGACATGTATGTAGATCAGGATATGACACATACGAGATGAGGACTATGACACACATGTAGATCAGGATTATGACACACATGTAGATCAGGACTATGACACACATGTAGATCAAAACTATGACACACACGTAGATCAGGACTATGACACACACGTAGATCAGGACTATCATACACATGTAGATCAGGACTATGACACACATGTAGATCAGGATTATGACACACATGTAGATCAAAACTATGACACACACGTAGATCAGGACTATGACACACACGTAGATCAGGACTATGACACACATGTAGATCAGGATTATAACACACACGTAGATCAGGACTATGACACACATGTAGATCAAAACTATGACACATACGTAGATCAGGACTATCATACACATGTAGATCAGGACTATGACACACACGTAGATCAGGACTATGACACACACGTAGATCAGGACTATCATACACATATAGATTAGGACTATGAAACATACGTGGATCAGGATATGACACATATGAAGATCAGGACTATGACATACATGTGGATCAGGTCTCTGACACAATGTAGATCAGGACTATGATACACATGTAGATCAGGACTATGACACATATGAAGATCAGGACTCTGACATACATGTTGATCAGGTCTCTGACACAATGTAGATCAGGACTATGATACACATGTAGATCAGGACTATGACACATATGAAGATCAGGACTCTGACATACATGTGGATCAGGACTCTGACACAATGTAGATCAGGACTATGACACTGACAATTAATGAGTACATACATAAAATTGTTCATTGATTTTCCTATTCGGAAAATATCGTATTCCTTAAATTTCTGGAGAGATTTCAGTCTTCTAAATATTTGTGTACCGGTATTATCTCTATGTATTGCCCCTTACCTTACCTTATTTAAGGTGTAAATTTGTAGATTAGGACATATTGTAATCTTACTAATTCTTTTTTTTCAGTAAAATCTCAGAAGAAGGCAATAGAAAATAAACATGCCTGTTGAAAGACGTCACGTGACGCATAATAACCATGGAAATCACGGGAATCATGGTAAACATGACCACTCGTCTTCCAAAACTTCAGTTACCAAACGACCTGCATCATCGGCTAAAGGGCGCCGAACACCAAATAATGCGACAAAGAAAAAAGATCCCGAAACGGCATCGATCAACTCCGTAACCTCCGTAGACAAGGAACGTACCAAAACTCCAGAGGATTCCGTACCTGTCAACACTGAACAAGTTTTGACGGAAAAAGAAGAGGTGCGTTCGAATGGACAAGAAGAGGATATTCGAATAAAAACTGAAACCGAGGAAGTGGTTGTGTCGTCGGAAGAAAATACCGATACGCAACGTAACGGAAATGAAACTAAGGTGGAACCGGAATCGGAAACAACAGATGAAAAATGGGCAAAAAAGTCGGTGGATGGTGATGGCTTCAATATCCGATCTTTCAATGATAATATCTTGGAATTTACAGAAATATTTGATTCTGATAAATATCAAAAAGTTAGTGATGATTATCCAGTGGAGGAACTGATTACGGTGGTATCACAAATTTCGGACACGATCCAAGAGTTCAAAATTCAAACTCAAAATTCTCAGCAGCAACTAGAACGTTTGCGGGAAAAAATGAAGAATGTGAAGGAAAGCATCCATTTCAGTGTTTCACGGAATGCGTTCGAAATACAAACAGGTAAGTTCAATTTACTTTATCTAATCAATCTAGTTAAGGTTTAATCTGCCACATAATATGGTAACATTTGGTTTATTAAGGTTTCACCATATCAACACATTTCTGTTAACTGTAAAAATGTCATTTATTAATTTACATGTATGTGTAACCATACAGTAATAATATATAGTTCAATCCGCCCCTTTTGCCTGAACTAATTTTCTAAATGTAATTCCACCAACCCAATATTTGATTATGTTGTTAAAAAGTAATGAATTCTAAATATAAGTACGCAATTAAATATATAAGGGAAATGTAATAAATACAAAACCTCACAAATGTAATATCACTACCATCAGACTGCACTTGGTCGTTGTAGCGGAAGGATTCAATGCTCTCGTTGAATCATTCGGCTAGAATATCACATGTTAACTGTACTTCTGTGTAGCTCTGTCTTGTTTCATCCCTAGTTAGGACACAGGAGAGGTAAAAGATTACTACGGTATTGCATGGAAAATACCTTGTTAATATTGTCATGTTGTAAATTTGGAATTTACTGGGTGGGTGTAAATACAAAATTAATAACATGACAATATTTTCGAATTGTAAAACGAATTCAGAAAATAACACATCATAGGCTTGTATTTTTTTTGAATGATTTAAGCGGCAGTGATCCAACCAAAGCAAGCCTTATGACATATGACCCAACAATATGATAAATGTCTCCTCTAGTGTCGGGAATGTCATCAAACCCAAACCAGTTCCTGTTTTCTTGTCTTTTTTTTTGTTTGTTTTTGTAATGACTTTTGGAAATCAGATTGTAGTTTACACACGTGCATGTGCGCTTGTAATTATAATGCCTTATACATACATGTGTTTGTAAAACGTGTATGTTTTCTGAATTGTTATAACTGTTATGTCCCCGTGGATATGAAAATGACCCCATAAAATTATGGTCAAGGGGACATAATGACCCCAGATCATTCAATCCTGGTTGAACCACTGAAGCGGCCTATATAGTTACATGTATATTCAACTCATTATGTAAACGACCTCCAAAAACACCAGCAAAACAACAACGTATCTCCGTGCGAATACAATTTAGCGCTTGTTTACTGAAAAAGATAGTGTTATAAGAGGTTATGTCTTGGTTTTGGAAGTTCGTAATAAGGTTAGTTACTTCTTAACATTGTTTTCTGTATTTACCCGATTGCTCCTTTAGAGAGAACATTATAAGGAAATTGAGGTCTTTAACACTCACCCTTAAATTAAATCTGAGCCGAATTAACCAAATTTACAATTAATTGAATTATAACGGGTTTGATATCAATAATATTGATATAAATTTTAGGCAGGTGACGTCAGGTCACTGGAATATCGAACGAGTACGAGTTGTTTCAAGTAAGGTCAACGTTTGCACGAGTACAGCATACAACATGCATTGGGTTTAAAAGCAATATAAGCTCTCCTCGATGTCATTTTCAGGGCAATTACCAAATGACCTGTAAATCATTTTGATACAATAAAAGCTATATCTAAATACGAAATTATCTTCACTTATCTTTATCAAAACCCCACAGACTCTGTTTTCAGGCATGAAAAAAAATACTATATTGCTATAAAATATTATATTTCTGACGTAGTCGTTGCATGCAAATGACCTCTAATTCAAACATTGGGGAAGCATTGTTTAAAAAGGCTCAAAGCTGCATTGCATATATACTGTCTATTTTTCGCAGGAATTTGAAACAAATACATTGTAAGCATTTACGTCCAATTCATTATTCGGTAAAAGATCGTTTACTACAAATCGCATGAATTTCCTTGACACTCGGTAATCTTCGTAGAAATTACCGAAAATTAATTTACGATGGTCAGAGAGATGGCGGATTCAAATTTACGGTTGATCTCTTTCTGATATATATATATATATATATATATATATATATATATATATATATATATATATATATATATATATATATATATATATATATATATATATATATATGGGATCAGCTAACCCGAATAAAACCAGTCGTTATATTTCGCCGATCTCCGATTTCTCCAGAAACGATAGTGTTTATAGGGTGCTGCAATTATTCGAGTCAGGAATCTGCATAACTTGTGAAACTAGTTTTTTTTTTTTTTGGACAAGACTTTAAACCAGGGTCCCGGGTCTTGACAGGCGTACGCGTGATATCTAATTAATTAGCTCAAAGCGCATGTCTAAATATATGGCACTTCCGATACGGCTGGTGATTACTCCTTATAAGTAATAGAAAATATTGGCGGGAAATAACCACAGTTATAACAGATAATTAGTTTTTTGTTTTGTTTTGTTTTGTTTTTTTTGTTTTTTTGGACAAGACTTTAAACCAAGGTCCCGGGTCTTGACAGGCGTACGCGTGATATCTAATTAATTAGCTCAAAGCGCATGTCTAAATATATGGCACTTCCGATACGGCTGGTGATTACTCCTTATAAGTAATAGAAAATATTGGCGGGAAATAACCACAGTATAACAGATAATTAGTTTTATTAGATTATGGAAGCTATTTTCCATTTATCAGGGCTTTGGATTCCTGAAGTTTTAAAAAAAATTGTAGGCCTATTTTATCATAACATCCATGTTTCTAAGTTGTGAAAGTATCGTAAACATTTCGAACGTAGATTTAATTTTGATGATCGGTAACCAAGGTATTGCCGTAGTCTCAATATGTAAACATTACCTGCAAATATTTACTTTCTGCTAAAAATAAACTTTGTGTGATCGGTAAACACACTTGTTTACAATAAATCACACTCATTTATACACCGGAAATTGAGTTGTACGATGAAAATGCGTAATTTGATATACATATATATATATATATATATATATATATATATATATATATATATATATATATATATATATATATATATATATATCAAATTACGCATTTTTGTTGGTAAAATTATTTAAATGGTGTACTCATTTTGTACTTAGAAACAAACAACTATATGATAAAATTATGAAATAAAAGTTCGGTTTGATGACCTTGGGCCCTAGACTGGAACCCAACACTTCCCAGTTGTTATATGGACATTCGATCAATAGTCAGTCGAACAGAAGCATTCTGATAAAAGTTTTATAAAGTCTTCATTTTATTTGTTTGTTCGACTGTTGTTTTACTTCTTTTACATGACAGCTTAAAATTAAGTGCTATAAGTTTTGGTGTGTGCTATGGACTGACAAAGGAGGGTTCTTTTACATGACAGCTTAAAATTAAGTGTGGTAAGTTTTGGTCTGTGCTATGGACTGACGCAAGGAGGGTTCTTTTACATGACAGCTTAAGATGGAAGTTCTACAAGTTTTGGTCTGTGCTTTGAACTCACACAGGGGGTGTTCTTTTTCATGACAGCCTAAAATTAAGTGCTTTAAGTTTTGGTCTGTGCTATTGACTGACGCAAGAAGAGTTCTTTTACATCCCACACGGGATTTCGGTTTTATGTTTCATTGGAAAGTCGTGTAAATTTGTAAATTGAAACACGGTACGTCTTTTAAGGGGCCGGTGTGGTTTAATATCATACACATAAAAGAAAAATCAATTTCACTACCGAAATTGAAATAAGAGTAACTGTAGTTAAAGAAGATAAAATGACCAATGTTAGTGTTATCTATAACCAAAAGAGGTTGTAAAACTCTCCTAAAACATCAAAGTTTACCGCGCAGGTAGAAAGTTTAAGGACCTATAAATCAGTCGATATTACCTATATCGGACCGGAGTAACATAACATTTGATATATCAACGGAAAGTAATACAATTGATAACGATCATAATATCTAATCCGGCTTTTGTTTATCTGTCAATTCAGTAATCCGATATGGGTTCTTAATATTAGATACAACCTGAAAGCAAACCTGCTCTAGACTAGGGATTAAGTATTTTGTAAAATGACTTTACAGTGGAGAGAATTGTCATTTTCTTACGTCAATAAATACCTGAAGTAGGCTCAGTTGAATAATAATATAAATTAGATAATCAGAAATCCAATTAAATGTTGAGTTATATAGCCTCGTAAAATGTCAAATCGCCCTGTAAGCTGAAAGTGGGATAGAGCAACATAAAGTTAAAACAATCAGTCAAATCAAGATACCACTTACAAAATCTGTTGGAATATCCTATTTCAGTCACTTTGATAATTTGCGAAAATCTATAAATATCTAAATTCACATTTAATATGGGTTGTGGATTTGGAAATTAACAATTTTGTAAGATAATTGCAGTTTTGAAATGTTTACCAAGCATAAATTTGATCATTTCTTATCGACACGTCTAAGTGACGTCAGTAACACCAATTTTTCAAAATTCCTGCTTAATCATATTAGATCTATTTGCCATTAAGATAAATGTTTACTTGTACATTGGATGTTTGTAATGGTTAAATATTGTGTAACAATTCCGGGTGACATGTTCATCAGGACAGGTTAAGCTAGGGAAGTAAAATTGTTTATAGTTTGAGATACGTAGCCAAGTTCACCGTAATTTTGTCTTTACATGTTTACATCTGGACAACTCAATTTCTTACTAGTAAGTAGTTCAAACATATAGGGTCTTTACTGGTGTAAACAATACATATTAAGTTTTTACTTACATGATAACAAGACATCTCACTAGTTTAAACATATCGGGTCTTTACTTAAGTAGGTAACACAACATCTCACCAGTTCAAACATATCAAGTTTTTACTTACATGATAACATGACATCTCACTAGTTTAAACATATAGGGTCTTTACTGATGTAGACAACACATCATCTTACTAGTTCAAACATATCAAGTCTTTACTTACATAAATAACACATCTCACTAGTTTAAACATATCAGGTTTTTATTTATGTAGATAACAAAATATCTCACTAGTTCAAATATCAGGTCTTTACTTACATAACGAACACAACATCTGACTAATTTAAACATATTAATTTCTTATACCGCTAGAAATTTCACTTATTTGAACATATCGATAATTTATATATCTAGACAGCATTTGAACATATCGATTCTGTATATACATGTATCTAGACAACATATTACTTATTTGAACATATCGATACTTTATATATCTAGACGACATTTGAACATATCGATTCTTTATATATCTAGACGACATTTGAACATATCGATACTTTATATATCTAGACGACATTTGAACATATCGATACTTTATATATCTAGACGACATTTGAACATATCGATTCTTTATATATCTATACACCATCTCATTACTTTAAACAGTCTTGACATGTTTAGACACTGCAACAATGCACTTGCTCACTTTCACGATTATATCCTTAATGTGATTCTCAAAGAAATACTAAATCTTATTTGATTGTTAAGATTCACGTGTTCACGGAGTTGTGCAGTACAGTTTGTATTGGTTATGTAAAGATTTCCTATCATGGTTTGATATTGGCTACGCATTTTGAACCACGTATTCTACGTGTTCGTGTCACGGGCCTAAGAGGATTTTTTGTGACAAAGTGGCTAGTTTACGCACCGTGCTTTTCTCGGGTACATTGTAATGATGTCTCCCCACTTCCTGTCAGCGAACAGGTTGTCGGGTGTAAAAACAATACTCCAAATAAAACTCAAAGTGTTGTACCTGTTTAAGATGATGTTTGTGGTGAAATACTATGTTCCAGTGTACAATCGCGGAAGGTCTGTGGTGTAATACTATATTCCAAATAAAACAATCAAAGTGTTGTACATTGTAACCGGTTGAGTGTGGTGTAATACTATATTTCAAATAAAAAACAACAAAGTACACGTGTTTAACTGGCCTCCACCATAGAACTGAAAAATTGTTGAGTGTGGTGTAATACTATATTTCAAATAAAACAATCAAAGTGTTGTACACTTGTTTACGTGATGTTGAGTGTGGTGTAATACAACAATCAAAGTGTTGTACACTTGTTTACGTGATGTTGAGTGTGGTGTAATACTATATTTCAAATAAAACAATCAAAGTGTTGTACACTTGTTTACGTGATGTTCAGATAAGTGTGATGTAAATATTGCGGATGAAGTACCCGGTAATCCGTTAAGACACAAGTTGATCAAGGGCTCGCCACGACGTGAAGAATTCAAAACCTGTTTTATATATAACCTCTCTGTATGA
This sequence comes from Atrina japonica, assembly GCA_030159075.1. Classification (NCBI taxonomy): domain Eukaryota; kingdom Metazoa; phylum Mollusca; class Bivalvia; order Pterioida; family Pinnidae; genus Atrina; species Atrina japonica. The sequence goes on from BROG01000392.1 coordinate 241,825, forward strand.
TGGAAATTAAAGGAACTCGAGCAACGAGGTCTCGTGTTACTGTGCAACAGAATAACGAGCGATGTAAAATGATAAACCTTTATATGACTTGTGTATTTTAGAAGTGATTTGTCTTACCCTCCAAGTTGTAATAATAAATAATGAACATGTATATGGTGTGTTTAAATCTATTTCACTGTTTTGAAAATTGATTTTAGATGACAAACGTAATCGTGCAGGATTTAAAATGCATTATTGAAATACTTACATGTATGGATTTCCCTACAGTTAGTGATTTACTTGACGATTTGGCCACATTAAAATACAGCAAAATATATATGTATATACTTATAAACTAGATTAGATTTTATTGACAATAGATTCGGCCTCATGTGACTCTAACCACCCAGCCACAAAGGCCATATTTGTTGTAAAAAGACATACATGTTTTGAAAAATAAAACACATTTACAAACGCTATAACTCTGGTAAAACAATCTGTCGTGACAACATTGGACTGGTATGTAATTATTATATATCAAACGGTGGTTTTAAAAGGGGTCAGGTTTGAGGCTGGAGACATTGATTAAACTTGTTTTCAAACTTTAAACTTAAATTAAAACTGTTTATGCAATGCATACCTCATCAATAGTAGAGTGATGATTTCCGAAGTTGGAGTGATGTACATCTTAAATAAAGTCGCCGAGCGGAGCGATGCGCGAAAATGTTTGTAAATTTGTCTTTTTTTTTTACTACTTTACTACGTCAAAAAGTGGGGGCCTCCCCCCTAGTTTCAAAAGTGGAGGCACGTGCCCCCTTGCCCTTGATAATAAAAATGATACAGACACATGTGTATACTACATTTTATTTTATTGTCATTGTTTCGTCCTCTTGTGGTTAGAGCATCGCGCTTTGAACCATGAAGTCTCTCATTTCTGGACAGCGCAGGTTCGAGCCCCACTAGAACCTACTCTGATTTTAGGGTAAGAAAGTTTGCCAGTTTACTTGTGGAAGGGCGGTGGTCTATTCCCCATCATTAAAAACTGGTCCCCACCATAGAGGTGAAAATTGTTGAGTGCGGCTTAAAACACTATTCGAAATTCAAATTCACAACAAATATTTTTTATTAAATCATGGCAGCCACTTAATATGTTGAGAACGTTTTGAGAACCCATCTCGATCGCTTGTTCCTATCAGATATTATATACATGTATATTATAAACATAATACCAATGTTATAATTTTCAAGACGATCGTTTCTGTCAATTAGACATCATCAGTTGAGCTTCAATTTAAAACAGATTTTCTAAAGGGAAAGAGGTATCATACAAGGCCAAATAATAATTCTGAATGTTTTATCTGCCAGTGGTTATACCAAAACGTTGGTGCTCCGTGTGGTTAGAGTATCACGCTTAAAATCATGAAGTCTCTCATCTCCAGTCAGCGCAGGTAAGAATCAGAACCTAAGCTGATCTTGTGAGAAAGTTTGCCATAGACAGACAATAGACCCTTCCATTTAATAGGAATTACAGTATGCAGGTGACCATTAGGATTCATTTTCTATATATAAATCTGTTTAACGTGAAGAAAGTTCTATTGATTAACAAGTGTTGATTTAAGCGTTATTTTTTGCGTTCTGTCAGTAAATTGTCTGATGGAAATAGGATTTAGATTTGCAATTGCAGAGACACACAATTTTACATTAGTTAATCAATGCATCACTATTTATTTTGTTATCACTCAAATTTGGTACAAAGTGCATGTAAATACAGTTACATTAAGGCAATCGCTTATTTTAAGTGCACTATTTCTGTACTTCGGGTTTATTTCGGAGGTCAACAAGTCGCGGCCGAGATAATCTCAATAAAGTGTACACTGGCATATTAAATTGTGTATATGACTGTTTATAACATGCTCTGTCCATCATTACTTTTTATAATACATAAAATATAATAATTTCTTTCAAAAATTACAGTTTTGCCACAGGGGAAAAATGAACGGTTTTAAGTGAAATGTGGTGGGCGTGTACCTGTATAAAATATTAGAGTCTTCCAATTTAAACAATAAAAAAACGAAGAAAACTTTTCACTTCAGTTGTTTGTTGCTACTTTTCCCTAAAAAATTAAAACTTTTGGAATCAGCTTGAAAGTCAAATTTGTTCACGGGAATAAACATTTAACATGAAATTCACCTGATTTTTTTTTTCATATGAATTTATAGTATAGACTCGATTAATGTGAAATTCACCTATTTTTTTCACGTTAAACTCGTGTTAATTTCAGGTGAAACTCGTGTGAACAAAATTTGCCCGTGTACTCAAAACAGTTCTAATTTCACATAAAATGTTGTAAATTGTTAGTATTTTAATTTTCCACACAATTTCGGTTGGGATTTTCTTTTTTTTATTTACTGACGACAATGTAAGATTGTGCCCACAGTATATACCAGTTCAACAACGTAGGAAATCAAAACCATTAAAGATAGTGGTGGCTAAAGATTACAAATATTTGAAAGAAATAAAATGGCACCAATATCAAACAAACACAACGGAGTATGTAAAGAAAGGATCTTTATCATTTGTTTACTGACAGGAAAGTAAATAAACACGTGCGTGAAACAGATCATAAACTATCCAAAGCTTCTTGAACAAGAAGTATAATATGTTTGTAACCACGTGACTCCTCGTTGGTGATCCTGTCTATCTGTCTGTCTGTCTGTCTGTCTATCTATCTATCTATCTATATGTGTTTTTATGTCTTTTTGTCTCTTTGTCTTTGTGTATTTCTGTGTATATCTATTTTTCTGTCTGTCTGTCTACATATCTATCTGTCTGTTTCTGTCTATATATGTGTTTGTATGTTTTTCTGTATATCTGTTTCTCTGTCTGTATTTCTGTGTCTATCTATTTTTCTGTCTGTCTGTATATATATTTATCTGTTTCTATCTATCTATATGTGTTTGTATGTCTTTCTGTCTATTTGTTTCTGTGTATGTCTGTCTGTCTATATATCTATCTATCGGTTTCTATCTGTCTATATGTTTGTATGTCTTTCTGTCTTTTTATTTCTCTGTAGTATTTCTGTGTCTATCTATCTGTCTGTCTGTATGTCTCTCTCTCTTTGTCTGTTTCTCTCTATGCCTATTTTCTGTTTGTCTCTCTTTGTGTCTACCCTCCTTCTGTCTTTTTTCTGTCTGTATTTCTGTGGCTGTTTCTCACTCTGTCTTTCTGTCTACCCCTCGACCTGTCACTCTGGCTGCTGTCCCGCTTTATGTCTCTGTCTGTCTGTCTCTCTGTCTGTTTTTCGTCTGTTTGTCTCTGTCCCTTTTTCTGTATTTCTGTCTGCCCCTCGACCTGTCTCTCTGGCTGCCTGTCCCGCTTTCTGTCTCTGTCTGTTTTTCGTCTGTTTATCGCTGTCCCTCTTTCTGTCTCACTGTCTGTTTTTCGTTTGTCTGTCTCTATCTGTCCATCTTTCTGGTTTTTGCCTGTCTATCTCTGTCTGTCACTCGATCTGTCTCTCTGTCTGTTTTTCGTCTGTTTGTCTCTCGACCTGTCTCTCTGGCTGCCTGTCCCTCTTTCTGTCTCTCTGTCTGTTTGTGTCTCTCTGTCCATCCCTCTTTTTGTCTGTTTTTCGTTTGTCTGTCTCTCTCTGTCCCTCTTTATGTCTCTTTGTCTGTCTATCTCTGTCTGTCCTCTTTTCTCTCTCTTTGCCTGCTTTTCGTTTGTCTATCTCTCTCTGCCTGTCCCTCTTTCTCTCTCTCTGTCTGTTTTTCGTCTGTCTATCTCTGTCCCCTTTTTGTATCAGTCTGTTTTTCGTTTGTCTATCTCTCTGGCTGCCTGTCCCTATTTCTCTCTCTTTCTCTCTCTCTCTCTCTCTCTCTCTCTCTCTCTCTCTCTCTCTCTCTCTCTCTCTCTCTCTCTCTCTCTCTCTCTCTCTCTCTCTGTTTTTCGTTTGTCTATCTGTCTGTCTCTAACCACCGTGTAACATTGACTAACTAAGACGATTCGAGGAGGATCCTCGTTATAAACAGGACGTGTGTATATGCACGACTGATGTCAAAGTTGATCAAGTACAATGTACATGTAAGTAGCAAATGTTTCTCCACACGACTGATGTCAAAGTTGATCGAGTGCACTGTACAATTAGCAAATGTTTCTCCACACGACTGATGTCAAAGTTGATCGAGTACACTGTACAATTAGCAAATGTTTCTCCACACGACTGATGTCAAAGTTGATCGAGTACACTGTACAATTAGCAAAAGTTTCTCCACACGACTGATGTCAAAGTTGATCGAGTGCACTGTACAATTAGCAAATGTTTCTCCACACGACTGATGTCAAAGTTGATCGAGTGCACTGTACAATTAGCAAAAGTTTCTCCACACGACTGATGTCAAAGTTGATCGAGTGCACTGCACAATTAGCAAATGTTTCTCCACACGACTGATGTCAAAGTTGATCAGGTACACTTTACAATTAGCAAAAGTTTCTCCACACGACTGATGTCAAAGTTGATCGAGTGCACTGTACAATTAGCAAAAGTTTCTCCACATGGGCAGCAATATGAAGCAAATTACACGTCAAATGATCCTAAACTCCCGCAGAACACGATCTATGGTCAATATAAATAAATAATCTGTTGCATTATACATAAAGATAAACCGAAATGACGTAGTTTAAACAAGAATTACTATATCTAATTGTAATAGACAAATCCTTGTCACGATTTCAACAAAAATTATGCAATTTTGTAGATATTCCCGATTTTGTATACAGACTAGAGCGTACTCAGTTAAGGCGTATCGTTGGGTTTCTGGGGATAGTTCAAATAGACTTAAACACTTTGTAAATAACAAGCGGCTACCATCAACGAGAGAGAGAGAGAGAGACTCCGAGTACGTATAGACAGGATTTCAAGCTTGTCTCAAAGTAGAGTTGTCTCGCTTTGATACAAAACTACTCGTACACATAGAGTTACTCGATACACTTTACAGAATTCCTTTAACGGTTGAAACTTTATAATCTGAAAATAACAAAGTTTCAAATTATATAAACAAAGTATCAGGCTGCTGAAAACAAGTGCACTTAAACGTTAATATAAAAGTTTATTGTCCGAATATTTTCTAGAAATGTGACATATGAAAGAAAAAAGGAGGATGTATCACTTAATAATGATTATAATAAAAACAAAAACATTGGAATAGAGAAAAGATATCCCTGTTATAACAGGGGAAATCGCTATAATGGGTCTAACTGGGGGAAAGTGAAATACTTAAAATGTATAAAGCTATACTATGGTGGCATATTTCTGCCATCGGGTTGCCGACTTATGACTTAATGATGTCGACATAATTTTGTTATTATGTCGACATAATATGAGATGTCGACATCATAGGAAAAGGTGTCGACTTTTTAAGTCAACATGCTGAGCTAATAACGTGTAATGGAGTCTTATTTGCTGAGTCTGTATGATCAACACACACACACACACACACACACACACACACCTACACACACACACACACACACACACACACACACACACACACACACACACACACACACACACACACGCCTATTCCGTTTATGTTAGGACATTGAGCGCATTTTTAATTTTTTGTCAATATACCCGTTTTGGCCGTTCTGTTCAAACACAAGTGTGTTTATTGTCATACATAATTTATTAGAAGTTCTCAGACTGAAGACTACAGTTTACTCTGAAAAATAAACATGTTCTGTTTTACATTACAATTGTTTGTTTTAATTATACATTTTATTGATTTTCTTATGACTTGTCAATCGACCAGTAACCATGCGTCGGTGAAGTATTATATATTTTTTAATGTGCTTCATTTTTGTCCGTGAAGCTGAATTTGATCAATATAAGTTTTTTAATGCATATTCATTCTCTCTCGCTTTATCTGCCTTTCTCCGTGTATAAATGTCATGTTGTAAATTTTGAATTACTGTGTGGGTGTAATACAATATTAACAACAAGACACATATCTCTATTTTTGTTTGTTTTCCTTTCGTTCTTTCGCTGTTGCGTCACCTCTCTTTCTTCTTGCCTATCTGTATTTCACTGCATCTTTATTCAGTTGTTTTAGCTCACCTAAGCCAAAGTGTCAAGAAAGCTATTGTAATCACCCCACATCTGTCCGTCCGTAAGCAATTTTGACGTTTTGTATGAAGTAGTTTGTTGTTTTGGGTTCTGAAATAATTTTTTTGGCGCATTTCAACGTCTTTTTGTGTGATTTAAGTAATTTTCCCCTTTCTAATGTAAAACAATAATTATATTCCGTTTCCGAGTACATATGATTTGTCATGTACCGTATTTAGTTGAAAAGGGAAATGGGTGCATTATGCGAGTATTGTAACAAATTTAACTTCCTCTCTAGAAACAGTGAGGGATTTCTCTCTCTCTCTCTCTGTCTGTTTCTCTGTCTGTTTCTCTCTCTGTCTCTGTCTCTCGCTCCCTGTCTGTCTGTTTCTCTCTCTCTGTCTGTCTGTCTCTCTCTCTCTCTTTCTGTGTCTGTCTTATGTTTATTAAGCAATTTTTTCAAAATATATATTAATTTAAGAATTGTAATGTCTTTGAATATCTCTTTTTTGTTATTGTTTATCAATCTAAGCAATCCAAGTAGTGAAAAAGGAAAAAAAAACCTACAGCTAATGCACCTTTAAACACACAAGTATGATTTTCATCTCTCTCTCTCTCTCTCTCTCTCTCTCTCTCTCTCTCTCTCTCTCTCTCTCTCTCTCTCTCTCTCTCTCTCTCTTGGCCCCTTTGATTCATTCCTACTTGTATTTGTTTTCATTAAGATAACGTGTCTTGTCATTTCTTTTAAGGTAGATTAAACAGGCTTGGTGACTCAATAGATATATAGATAAACACAAACCGTTTCATTTCTAGATAATCTTTTGTATACTAACTACACACGGTAATTGTTGTATATTATCAGTGTTCGTGATGCTTTGAGTTACACCAATATTTCGTCGTTGGGTTTCAAACTATGCTTATGTAGACCATTATTGGCATTAAGCGCAAAATGAATCAATATAAGATCCGTTATTGTCCGGTCCCGTAAATACAAGCTTGTATGCAGACTAACGCTTGATTGTTTTATCCAAGTTTACTGTCCTATTGAACTTTACATAATAATATTTGTTTTATGAGTTCCTTTTTATACGGGCAAAATGAAGTTTGGGAGACATCTTGTGTTTGCTCTGTTTTCTTCTTCTTATTCTTTTTCTATATTTCCGTGATGAACTTCTCAGCACATTTTTTTGGAAACTACTTGACCGATTCTATTCACACTTCATATAATGATAGGTGTGGGTGTGCAGATGTGTACTACGTATGTGGTGTCTATGGAATCTTGGCTTCTGATTGGTCAAAACTTGTCCACCTGTTTTCTCTGAAATTACCGAAGGGACTGTAATGAAACTTCATATGATGTACAGATGTGCACAATGCATGTTATGACGTCATCAAAAGATGGCGTCTGTGGCAAACTTAGGCTTCTGATTGGCCCAAATTTCAACATTGTCCGATTTCAATGATTTTGGTTTAGTTGCGATCTTTGGAAAACCGAGGCTTCTGATTGTTCGAAATTTTAACATTATCAGATTTTGATGAAAGTTGGAATTATCGGTATCAAGGGGTTGCAATTGGTTTTGTTGCCGTATATGGTGATTTTGATGAAACTAAGATTAACTGGTATCATCGATTGCGATTTCAGCCTTATGGCTTTTATTCCCCAAAATCTGTGAGGAACAATTGCAGAATGGTGTGTAATAAATTCTGGTTGATATCAACACAACTTGCTTCACCCTTTGGGAACATCATGTAACAGTACCCTGTTACAATTAGACCTTGTTCAATTTCGTCCGACTATTTTATTGACAGACATCTTAGAGCGGGCTAAGAACAATAACTATGTGGGTTGTCAGTCGATACGAGTTTTATAGTATTTATTTTGATGACTGGACGTCACAATGTAGAAATTCGAAAATATATTTAATGTCCTGTTGACACGCACATTGCAACTGATGTGAGAAAAATGCAAACATACTGCCATGATCCGGCTTGCAATTTTATGCCTGTTGCCACGCTTTGTTCCGTTCCGTCAAGCTTTGTCATAAATGTAGGGCAGATCACTTCCGGTTACGCAACATATCATACATATATGAGTTGAGATATAAATAATAAGTAGTAATAGTTCAAAAGCAGCCTACAGGGAAGTGATGTAACTTGTTATTGTTACAAAAGAAAACATTTATTTAACTTTTTCGTCGTACATAAACTCAAACATAATATCACTGAATATATTCGAGACCGGAAAGGGACCTTGCCTGACACTGTTTAAGTCACGTGATCTGAGAACCCCCTTATTTTGACAAAAACAACTCAAACAAAGCTAAGAGACGTATAGATAACAATCTCAACAGGAACACATTCACGTGAAAGTGCACAGAGTAGATCGGTTGCACGTTTTGACTGAAAGTGAGGTTGATAATTCTTTGCATTCATTAAAAAGTTCAATATACACAAAATAAAGTATATTTCAATAAACGCAAATATACACATCTTATCATAAAATCAATGCACTTTCCATTTCATATTATCATTCTATCAAAATGCTGGTCCGTTGCATAATTGACACCTAAGTTTAAGATTTAAAGATAATTACTAGGAGAATGTTCATATATAATCAGTACTTTTGATAGTGTGAAAGATGAGAATAGCAGACCTTGTATAACAAATGCACCTACGAATTAAATTACTTTTCAAATAAAGTGTTCTGTTTCATGTAAACAAAGTTAATCAAATTATTGCTTTGAAATTGATGCTAAGCAATTTGTTCCAATCACTCTTCGTCGTCGAGTTATTTAATTAAAATCACCCACAATGAAAGTACAGATAGAGCATGTCTAAACAAATGTACAAAGGACGCTGTGTATATCCAAATGATTTAAAAGCCGTCAGAGGAAAACTATTTTTATCACACGTGTATATTAAACTACGATTTTGATAAATTTACATCATCGAGAGGCTCCATAAGGGGAGAGACGCTTTCTTACTTACTCACCGATATACTTGACTTTAAATTTTATAGACATAATACCAAAGTTATAATGCTCAAGATTATATCGTTTCTGCCAATTAGACTTCATCATTTGAGCTCCAATTTGAAAAGTATGTGTATTTTGTAAAGATAAAGTGGTATCATACAAGGCCAAATAATATCTCTAAAAGTATAGCCGAAATCCGTCTAAGAGTAACCACAAATGACTATCTTAGCTTTAAAATTTTTTCGAATTTAAATGGTGTTAACAGTGCCAAATATTACTTTAGTATAAGATGAACAGCTGGTACCGAAATACCAGATACTAATCTAAATTAACATGATCAAATTGCGCGTTTGTCCTATTGTAGCCTACTTCAGCACGCGAGAAATTGAATCTCTCCCAATATTTTTATGTATTGTGAGTGACTTTGTTTTGATGAAGCCGCCAAATAATAAAATTGTTATACGTCTTTACGACTTTTCTAGCAGTTTTTGTTATTCTATCTTCAGTCTGTCATATTAACAGCAATTTAACCCCGCCCTCTTTCCCTGTCGAGTGCCTTGACGGATACTAATGGTAAGTCTATGGAATAGTAAGATTATTTGGCTTATCCAGGTTCTATCAAAAACAAAATTAACACTGCCAATTTTCCAGACCAGGGATTTAACTGTAAGGCATATTGCCTTGCCCCGACTCCACGCAATATTTAAAACACTAGAACACTTATTCGATCGGAAGTAATAGTTGTGGCGTGACAGACAGTTATATTGTCGGTAATAGATAATGGAGGTGGTAGTTATATTGGCGGTGATATGTAGTAGAGATGGTAGATAATTGTAGTTATATTGGCGGTGATATGTAGTAGAGATGGTAGACATTTTTATTGGCGGTGATAAGTAGGGTAGTTATATTAGCGGTGACAGATAGTGGAGATTGTACTTATATTGGCGGTGATATGTAGTAGAGATGGTAGATATTTTTATTGGCGGTGATATGTAGTAGAGATGGTAGACATTCTTATTGGCGGTGATAAGTATTGGAGATGATAGTTATATTAGCGGTGACAGATAGTGGAGATTGTAGTTACATTGGTGGTGATATGTAATATGTAGTAGAAATGGTAGACATTTATATTGTCGGTGATAGTTAAGAGGAGATTGTAGTTATATTGGCGGTGATAGTTAGTTGATATGGTAGTTATATTATCTGTGATAGCTAGTGGGGATGGTAGCTATATTGGCGGTGAGAGATAGTGGAGATGGTAGTTATATTAGCGGTGATAGCTAATGGATATGATTGTTATATTGGTGGTGATAATTAGTGGATATGGTAGTTATATTGGCGGTGATAGGTTGTGGAGATGGTAGATATATTGACAGTGATAAATAGTTGATATGGTAGTTATATTGGCGGTGATAGCTAGTGGAGATGGTAGATATATTGTAGGTGATAAAAAGTTGATATGGTAGTTATATTGGCGGTGATAGCTAGTGGAGATGGTAGATATATTGGCAGTGATAAAAAGTTGATATGGTAGTTATATTGGCGGTGATAGCTAGTGGAGATGGTAGATATATTGACAGTGATAAATAGTTGATATGGTAGTTATATTGGCGGTGATAGCTAGTGGAGATGGTAGATATATTGTAGGTGATAAAAAGTTGATATGGTAGTTATATTGGCGGTGATAGCTAGTGGAGATGGTAGATATATTGGCAGTGATAAAAAGTTGATATGGTAGTTATATTGGCGGTGATAGCTAGTGGAGATGGTTGATATATTGACAGTGATAAATAGTTGATATGGTAGTTATATTGGCGGTGATAGCTAGTGGATATGGTAGATATATTGGCAGTGATAAATAGTTGATATGGCAGTTATATTGGCGGTGATAGGTAGTGGAGATGGTAGTTACATTGGCGGTGATAGATAGTGGATATGATAGTTATATTGGCGGTGATAGGTAGTGGATATGGCAGACATATTGGCAGTAATATATAGTATAGATGGTAGTTATATTGGCGGCAATATTTTAAATGCAATAAACAAATATTTTCCCGCACGTCGAATTAATAGCTAGTGTAATTGTCCATTTTCGTGTTACCATTGTTTATGGTTCTGGAGTTTTGTACATCGTATTTTCTTGAACATATCCGAATCAAGGTCTGAAAATCAAATAAGGACACACAAAATGACTAGTAATTAAAATGATTATGTCATGTAAAACCTCGCTGTTCAAAATCTTTTCAGCAAACGTTTAACAATTGGATTTTTATCGTTTCTCCAATGGTAATATATCAGTAAATATTCGTATTACATTTTGCTTGCTGTTAATTACAATTCCCTTTATAAAGCATATCGAAAAAAGTATTGAATTTAAGCTTGAGTACTTTATACGATAGTAAATACAATTGCAGTTGTTAGGAAATGTATTCTTTAGGACGGGTATGTATATAATTTATTTTAGATACGAAACTAAATATTGCCTATATTTTAAACAAAAACTCCTACTTAAAGGAGCATTACTGTGTTTACCAAAAATATAATTTCGATTTTTTTCTACTTTTACTACTTGTTCTTGATGCACAATAACAAATAAGAGCTACAAACTGGCATAAACACCTTATATTCTTATCTATTTTGTGAATAAAAAGTCATGTCCAGTGTGGTATTCCTATACAAATAGTAAGGTTGAATTAATCAGCTGCAATTGCAAGAGTGCTAAACCTATGTTTATTAAGCAATTTTTTTCAAAATATATATTAATTTAAGAATTGTAATGTCTTTGAATATCTCTTTTTTGTTATTGTTTATCAATCTAAGCAATCCAAGTAGCGAAAAAAGAAATATATATTTTTTGAAAAACCCCTACAGCTAATGCACCTTTAAATACAAAAGTATGATTTTCATCTCTCTCTCTCTCTCTCTCTCTCTCTCTCTCTCTCTCTCTCTCTCTCTCTCTCTCTCTCTCTCTCTCTCTCTCTCTCTTTTCACATTGTTTTCCCCGGTAGACCCTCGTTAGTTACAAGGCGGCAGGTAGAGTAGAAAAACGTGTTTATGGTTCGTCGATCGATTAAATGACGGCTTTAATCTCAATGATGCGAAAGGTAAAGCTATCCATTTGTACTGATATAAAACTCTTTAGTTTTTAAATGTAACTGGGAATAAAGCAACAAAGACACGTACAGTAAGTTTAGTTTAAGATTTTGTTTTATCATATTGTTGGTGAAGTTTCTGGATACTATCTCTAAAAATTACATTTGTATTAACAATCAAACTGAATCGATGCTTAATTTTCATTTTAGTCTCTGCATTTAAAGTACATAGAGCTTTATGTTATACTACAATTATAATAGACACGTGTATATGTTGACGAGAAAATCATCTCTTCCAAAACACATTTGTATAAAGATGTCAGAATTGTCGTGAGAACATTCGTGTATATAATTATAAAACAGATATAATTGAAGCAGCAACACTATATATATATATATATATATATATATATATATATATATATATATATATCTATATATATATATACAGTAAAACCTGTATATAGGGGACACTGTATATAGACAGGTGATCTTTATATAGAGGTGGCCGCTATAGCAGGTTTTACTATATATATATATATATATATATATATATATATATATATATATATATATATATATATTGCTAAGCTTTTAAAAATACTGTCAGCTATTTTACGGTAACCTAGCTGTCTTGAAATCCTGAACCCCTCCCTGGATGCATGAGCCTATGACTTTACGTGAAAAACAAGGAGTCGAGACACCGAATTATACAGAAATATTACTGTTTTGATTTTGTCAGGTTATAGATGATAAAGATTATACAATGTCGTTTTATTACCCGATGAAGTGGGGTTTGTCGCCCTTATATTAAGTATATAATGTCATTTCATTTGGTTTTTATTCTATGAAATATTTACAATAGAAATATCTTCGTCTAACAGGCAGAATTTATATAACCTTTATAATATACATAATTCATATAATAGATTGTATCTGAGGTTATCAGTGAATGCATCAATAGCAGTTAAACGCATTCGGTTCGCATTATAAACCATCAAACTATATTGAATTTGAATACTTTTTGAATATTTCATGAAACCACGTGACAATAGATAGCTGGACAAACCAAAATATCAAAAACCGTTTTGATCGCCTCTTTTGTCACCTTCTAACTTTTTCTGAATGAGCAGTACATTCAAAATTGACAACATGAAACTTTGATTGGTTTCTCCCCATCCTTCAAATATAAGGTTGGATCTCCCCTTCAACCGAACGCTTATACGCTGAAAGTTTTTTCTTATTATTGTTAACATTGGTATTTTAAAAAGTCTAAATAAATACAAATTAACACAGAAACAGTACTACACGGACCACAACCCGCCATTGATATTCACAGATGATTGTTTCTTATATCAGTATATTTGTGAATAACGTTTGAAGTTATTACGTGTCCGATGTAATCCTACATATCATATGCCAACAATCGAAATTACGTATTTCATATTTCATGACCTTCAGACCTTTACTATAAACAAACAAAAATATCGGTCAAGTGTATGTAATTTATAAGCACCAAAGTAACAATGCAATTCACATAGTTGTAGCCAACATTTACGGTAGCCAACGGATACATCCCGTATCGTTAGTTGTTGGTGTCTTCCATGCTCGACAAAATTACAATGAACATTTTATTTGGATACGTTTTGCACAACGCGAGCTCTCCAGTCGAATAGACATGTGCATACGATTTGGAATTTGAAATAAAGATGCGGTAGTTGACATCACAGCTTCAGTCATAAATTATCATGGTTTAGGATAAAATTTAGGAATGCTATCCAACCCTTACAGATACGTACATTTTTATATGATTATCTGACCGATAAACAGGAATTGATCTATACACATATGCTTATATTTCCCTTTCTTCCCTTCCATGGTGTGATGATTTTGATTTCTTTTGTTTTGTTTTCAAGATGATGATGTTAAGAGTATTGAGGAGCGAGAACTGTCGGAAAAGTTAGCGAAGCTGAATGCTGAAGTAGCAAAAGCCAATGCAGATTTGTCCGAGGCACTCCGATTGTCTGCTGAGACAGAGAGTACTGCCGTTTACGCACAATTAGCTGCACAAAGGGCAAAAGAAGAGGCAAAACGAATTGAAGAGGAGATTGAATTACGAGCTGAACTTGCGGAAAGACGGAAAAAAGAAGAGGCCCAAAGGATGGAGGAAATTCGAAAAAAGAAGGCGGAAGAAGAGAGATTAGTGGAGGAAGCTAGAAAAGCAAAAGATGCTGAATGGAAACGACGGGAAACTCCCGGAGCCGAGAAATCTCCAGTTTGGGAGAAGTGGCCGGTTTGTGAGTAAGTATGATGAATGTCTTATTTGTATCCTGTGGAAAGGTTTATCAAATAATTGAATCATAATTATATGTATAAAGGTTCAAGAAAACATTGAACATCTTACCCCATGACTACGAAACGATGTTACCTCGTCCAATTTTTTAAAGGGGTATTAGCTGTGTTTATGAAGACTTTATTTGGATTTTTTTTCTACTTTTACTACTTGTACTCGTTGTAAGAGCTATACACATACATAAAAACTTATATTCCTATGTGTTTTGTGAAAATAAGGTCAGGTCCAGTGTGGTAGTCATATACAAATAGTAAGGTTGAGTTAATCAATTACAATTGAAAAAGTGCTAAGCACGTGTTTCTCAAGCAACTTACACAAAATATATAGGGATTTAGGAATTTGTATATCTGTGTATATCTATATTCCTTGTTACTGTATATCAATATGAGTAGTATTAACAGAAAAACAAAATTGTGAAAAAACACAGCTCATGCCCCTATGAATATTCGATGTTAAATAGCTCATATCTACAAGGTGCACCTAACTTCAAAGTTTTGAGTCATGAAAGGTGAAATTAAAGGCGTAGTTGTTACGTGTTTACTGATCAAGATGTCATCTTTGTCGTCAATTTTCAAATTAAGCAACCCCTGAAAAGCAATGGAATCTTCTATAAATCAATTACTTAGTCAAGTCCAAATGTGTATCTAGGGAGGGATAAGTTAATTGGGAAAACTTTAAAGACGAAGTTATAAATGTTTTTCGTAAAATTGAGAAAATGTACTTAAATTCTCAGGAAAATAAGTTGTTTTACTAGGAAAAAAGCGTTTAATCCATAGCTAGCCATTGTTCATATGTGTTGGTGATCGTATGATTTAACTCAATATAAACACTCGATTTTCATTATATTACTCTGTTCCCCCAATTCAAGCTCTCGTCTCTCCCGTTTTCTATTGTTTGATATATCATTTTACATAAATCCGACATCCGACATTCTTACTAATGTTGCTGTACTTTTTGAAAGAAGTACAAAACTTTCACATTGAAATTCCATTGCGGGTACATACATGTTGAACACGTAACTAAAACACGCACCACTTCTGATGTATGTTATAGTTCATATTAAAACATATCGCAACATCAATACAAACATGAGATGAAGGTTTAAGATTAAAGTGATGAATAAAAATCGATTTTAACCGACAAATGTGAAAGTTCCAAAAATTTACAACAGTGTTTATTTTCATGCGATTTAAATGCCAGAAACAACATCTCTCTAGCGTTCAAAGAAGCGACGTATTGAGACGTATAATTTTCTCGTTTCACTCAACAAAATTTTATGACGCGTGAAAATTACTAAACATTAGAGAAATTTACATTCTGTGATATTTTCTATTTCAGTATTTAAATCCATTACTCATATTGAATATTCTGATGGCTATTTTGGCTGCTTGTTTTGGATTCCTGTTTATAGTAAATATAGACAGATGACTTTACAAAGAATCTTAGATTTAAAAACTAAACTTGTTTATACTTCAGATAGTACAAACAGTGGACCATAGCTATAGTTTCGCAAAAGTGCCAAACTGAAGTAGAATTAGTTGTGAATGCATTGAATATATTGTCAAGTAGCGAGATATGTTCTATAAACTAAGTTAACACAATCTTCCTTAAGTAAAAATAAAAAATGAAGAAGTACCAATGGATAATCTAAACCCAAAAGTCCATTAGAATACGACAACTTAGATATACAAATGGTCTTAACAATAAGAGCAAGAGCGAATCCCAAACGGGATTGGAGCAGGTGTTCCGGATTTAGTTTATTGTATTTCAGGGATAGTTGAGTTAAGTAGCATTCATATTTTCTTTTACTGTATAAAGTGTGTGCACTCAGGGATGTTATCAAATTGTACATGATAATAATAATAACAACAATTTTTGTTATTCAGTCTCTGCATTCTTTCTTTATTTTTTAGAGGGTAATGGGTAGATAATATAAGAGTGAACAATAATGGGTAGATTATATAAGAGTGAACAATGTTTGGTGAAAGCAATAGAGTGGACGATAATGGGTAGATACAATATGAGCGGACGAAAATGGGTAGATGTAATAAGAGATACAATTATGATGGACATAACACATAGATACAATTAGGGTGGATAGTAATTCATAGGTACAGTTAGGATGGGCAACAACACGTAGATACAATTAGACTGGGTTGTAACACGTAGATAAGATTAGGGTGGACACTAAGACGTAGAAACAGTTAGGGTGGATTGTAACACGTAGATAAGATTAGGGTGGACAATAACTGGTAGAAACAATTAGGATTGTCAGTAACACGTAGAAACATATAGGGTGGACAGTAACTGGTAGAAACAATTAGGATTGTCAGTAACACGTAGAAACATATTAGGGGTGGTCAGTAACTGGTAGTAAAACACGTAGAAAACAATATAGGGTGGACAGTAACAAGAAACAAATTAGGGTGGACAGTAACATAAACAATTATGGTGGATTGAACACGTAGATATTAGGGTGGACAGTAACATGTAGAAACAAATAGGGTGGGGTGGTCAGTAACTGGTAGAAACAATTAGGGCGGTCAGTAACACGTAGAAACAATTATGGTGGATTGTAACACGTAGATATAGTTAGGGTGGACAGTAACACGTAGAAACAAATAGGGTGGACAGTAACATGTAGAAACAATTATGGTGGATTGTAACACGTAGATATAGTTAGGGTGGACAGTAACACGTAGAAACAATTAGGGTGGACAGTAACATGTAGAAACAAATAGGGTGGACAGTAACATGTAGAAACAATTAGGGTGGATAGTAGAAACAAATAGGTGGTCAGAAACAAATTAGGGTGGACAGTAACAAGAAACAATTATGGTGTGTAACAAGAAACAATTAGGGTAACACGGGTACAGAACACGTAGAAACAAATAGGGTGGACAGTAACAAGAAACAATTAGGGTGGATAGTAACAAGAACACAATTAGTGGTCAGTAAACAAAACAATTAGGGTGGTCACAAGTAACAATGGGTGGTCAGTAAACGTAGAAACAATTAGGGTGGACAGTAACAAGAAACAATTAGGGTGGACAGTAACAAGAAACAATTAGGGTGGACAGTAACACGTAGAAACAATTATGGTGGACAGTAACACGTAGAAACAATTAGGGTGGTCAGTAACACGTAGAAACAAATAGGGTGGACAGTAACACGTAACACGTAGGGTGGACAAGAAACAATTAGGGTGGACAGTAACACGTAGAAACAATTAGGGTGGACAGTAACACGTAGAAACAATTATGGTGGTCAGTAACAAGAAACAATTAGGGTGGTCAGTAACACGTAGAAACAAATAGGGTGGACAGTAACAAGAAACAATTAGGGTGGTCAGTAACACGTAGAAACAAATAGGGTGGACAGTAACACGTAGAAACAATTAGGGTGGTCAGTAACACGTAGAAACAAATAGGGTGGTCAGTAACAAGAAACAATTAGGGTGGTCAGTAACACGTAGAAACAATTATGGTGGTCATAGTAAATTAGGGTGGTCACGTAGAAACAAATAGGGTGGACAGGAACAGTAAAACAATTAGAAAACAAGAAACAATTAGGGTGGTCAGTAACACGTAGAAACAAATAGGGTGGACAGTAACAAGAAACAATTAGGGTGGACAGTAACACGTAGAAACATATAGGGTGGACAGTACAAGTAACAGTAACGCGTAGAAACAATTATGGTGGTGGACACGTAGAAACAATTAGGGTAGAAACATAGAAAAACAATTAGGGTGGATAACAAGTAACAAGTAGATACACGTAGAAAGAATTAGGGTGGACAATTAGTAGTAACACGTAGAAACAATAGATAACAGTTATGGGTGGACGATGATAGAAACAAATAGGGTGGTCAGTAAAATTAGGGTGGACAATAGCACGTAGATATAATTAGGGTGGACAGTAACACGTAGTAATTGGTAGATACAATTAGGGTGGTTGACAGTAACACAGTAAACGTATAACAATTAGGGTATATAACACGTAATAGGGTGGTCATAACAAGTAGGATGGACGCTAAACATGTAGTCATACACGTAGAAACAATTAGGGTGGTCAGTAACGGTAATAGGTGTGGTCAGTAACAAGAAACAATTAGGGTGGTCAGTAACATGTGGTCAGTAACACGTAGAAACAATTAGGGTGGTCAGTAACACGTAGAAACAATTAGGTGGATAACAAAGAAACAATTAGGGTGGACAGTAACACGTAAATTAGGGTGGACAGTAACAGAAACAAATAGGGTGGTCAGTAACAAGAAACAATTAGGGTTGGTAGAAACACAAATAGGGTGGTCAGTAACAAGAAACAATTAGGGTGGTCAGTAACACGTAGAAACAATTATGGTGGTCAGTAACACGTAGAAACAATTAGGGTGGTCAGTAAAGGGGTGGTTAACACGTAGAAACACATTAGGGTGGTCAGAAACAATTAGGGTGGTCAGTAACACGTATTATAGCAAGAAACAATGATTATAACGGCACAGTAACACGTAGAAACATTGATAACACGTAGAAACAATTAGGGTGTAGAAACATAATATGGGTGGACTAACAAGAAACAATTAGGGTGGTCAGTTTTAGGGTGGACAGTAACACGTAGAAACATATAGGTTAACAAGAAACAATTAGGGTGGTCAGTAACACGTAGAAACATATAGGGTGGACAGTAATTTAGGTGTTTCAACACTCAAACGAAACATATAGGGTGGTCAGTAACACGTAGAAACAATTAGGGTGGTCAGTAACACGTAGAAACAATTAGGGTGGTCAGTTAGAAACAATTATAAAACAATTAGGGTGGTCAGTAACACGTAACAGTAACACGTAGAAACAATTAGGGTGGACAGTAACACGTAGAAACATATAGGGTGGACAGTAACAAGAAACAATTAGGGTGGTCAGTAACACGTAGAAACAATTAGGGTGGTCAGTAACACGTAGAAACAATTAGGGTGGTCAGTAACACGTAGAAACATATAGGGTGGTCAGTAACACGTAGAAACATATAGGGTGGTCAGTAACACGTAGAAACAATTAGGGTGGTCAGTAACACGTAGAAACAATTAGGGTGGTCAGTAACAAGAAACAATTAGGGTGGACAGTAACACGTAGAAACATATAGGGTGGACTTAGGGTGGTCAGTAACACGTAGAAACAAATAGGGTAGTAGCAAGAAACAATTAGGGTGGATAACACGTAAAACATATAGGGTGGACAGTAACAAGAAACAATTAGGGTGGTCAGTAACACGTAGAAACAAATAGGGTGGACAGTAACACGTAGAAACATATAGGGTGGACAGTAGCAAGAAACAATTAGGGTGGTCAGTAACACGTCCTGACACGTGAAACATATAGGGTGGACAGTAACACGTAGAAACATATAGGGTGGATAGTAACAAGTAGATACAATTAGGGTGGACAATAGTAAACATTATACATAGATAAAATTAGGGTCAATAAGATATAATTAAATTGCGTAGATACAATTAGGATTGACAGTAACACGTAAATATAATTAGGGTATATAGTAATGAGTGGATACAAGTAGGATGGACGCTAACATGTAGATACAATAAGGGTGGACGGTAATGGGTGGACGCTAACATGTAGATACAATTAGGGTGGATGGAAATCGGTAGATACACTTGGGGTGGATGGTAGCGTGCTATATTCACCGTGGGCTTATGATTATCGGCACCTTTGATAGGTGTCTATGCTTATTTATGTTCTAATTCGTTTCACTCAAACGAACATAAATAATTTATAAAATAAGTCACACAAACACACTGAAAAGAGCCTTGCGAATGGCTTTATTAGATATAATAAAAATATCGGATGTCACTGTTCCTGACACGTAACAAAAAAACTGAAATTCATGTTCAATGAAAACTATTCATTGTGACATGGGTCGGGAATAAGTCAACTGACTGAAAAGAGCCTTCGACCTATATTCTATACAAAAATCGGATTACGTGTAACAAACACCTGAAATTCATGCAATGAATATTCATTGTGAATTGATGACATAAATAAAACTGACCAATAATTGTAAAACACAAGTAAACATAAACACGTGTTATTGTAACTTCGATAAATAATATATCTTTTATTGTTTTGCAGAATGCAGTTTGATGGAGGTGATCAATATGGAGGTGTCGCTTGTGTAATTCGTGGTCATCCAACAAAGTTTGACAAACAACAGGTCACGTGCAAATCTGTTAACCAATTAGAAGTCTGTCTTCCATATGGGGCACAGGAAGAGCTCGTCAGTGGTATCATGACTTTGGCGCCAAAATCCGATGACGTTAAATTGCAAGTATGTATGATAAGTGATGTTCTAATGGTAAAAGATTGAAGGAGATCAAGATATGTATTCCTCTTTTGATTACATTACTTAGTGGAGAATTATAATTTTGAACACAGTGATTTTGGTTAAAGGTTGGCCATTTTATTGACATTGTCTAGGGAAATGCAACGAATGTTGTAAAAGATTAAATATTTCTGTACCTCTGTTTTCGCCCCACTGAACATATTTTAAGTTATATGGTGGTGGTCAGTTTTTAATGCTGGAGAAGGGAGAGATCCGCGTCAAGTAAACAGGTAAACGTCTCACAAAATCAGCTTGTTCCTGCGGAGCTCGAGTCTGCACTGACTAGAGATGAGCGACTCCCTGGTTTAATGCGTTTTGCTCTAACAACTCAGCGGCCACGAAGACCCCCCTATCTCCTTGGTAACATAGAATATAACTAAACAACTTATAAATGTTGCTGCTATAATCTAGATAAGTGTTGTTTGGGTGATCTGCCAGAAGCCGTAACTTCTTACGCACAAAAAGTTGTAAATATTGAATTAAGTATTTAAGCATGTTGCCAGGGGTTTGCAAACAAGACGAAAAATGGAGAGGTTCATCATCGGTAGTCAATATTTGAAACCTCTTAAGGACACCTAGCATACATGGTTACCCGGTCTGAAGTACCTATAGAGTTATGTCTACTAGACCCCGGACTTTTAAATAAGTTACTTAAATGGAATTCCAAAATCCATTAGCGATCATGTCTTAAATGGCCCGTCATTGCGATGTTTATGGAAGATCTTGAACAGGTTGTTGACATGGAGTAGAAATGAACACAACACATATCTTATTTGTAATAAATATTGGCAATAAACAGAGAAGAATGTTGACTTAAGACTTGCTCTGTGTGGACTGTATTGAACGTGATGGATTACATTTCGTGTTAAACATTAGCGAGAGAAACCATGACATCATGACTTTGAGTTTCCTAAATGTTATTGCACATAAAACTAATTTTACGAAAACAAATAATAAATCACATTTACATGCATGTCCCTCTTTAGGAAGTTTATTTTTAACTTTTGTTGACGTCCGTTTTCCGTGCGAATAGAGCACACTGTAATTTTAGTCATTGCATTTCGTACCTCTAGTTAATGGAAGCTCTAGTCTTGTATTAAACAAATTTAATTTTGCCAGGGCATTCGATAGTTAACAAACACTAAGTGAATTATTTTTAAAGGATACGTGTATATTCATAATTAAAAGACGACAGAAACCATCTTACTCAAAATTGCACAATTTCGTTGGAAACACTTATAAATACATCTCCATATTAAATAATTACTTCTGTACCAGCCATTTTATATCATTGTGTTATAGATATAAAAATCACATGTACGAAAGTATCAATCATGAGGATGCCCTGGAAACTATGTACAATACAAGTTTTGTAAATAAAAATTACGGACCTCTGGAAATCCAGAGGTGGGATCAGGTGCCATGAAAGAATAAGTATCCCCTGTTGACAGGTCACACCCGCCGCGAGTCTACAGTCAAATACAAATGAAACAAGTGAAGAACAAAACCCCTGCCACAACTGGCACAGACGACTAAAAAACCACTACTGATCAAGCAAACCACTCAGAGAAACATAAAATTAAACAAGACCTTTATACCGACGCCATAACCCACGGAATGCCGACATCAAACGCGAAATGCATTATCGGAATCGTTGATGAGTTACCTTTAATTTAAAGAATACTTTTAAACAATATACCTCACCTCCTGTAAAGTGGTGATTGATGATAAAGTTTTGATGTTTTAAATGATATGTTTTAAGTTTTTCTCTTTTCTCTGTGCATGTTAGCAATATATTGTTATACAAAATGGAGACCGATCTCCCACAATAGCCTTGATTTAAGATGATATTTAGTTGAAGTATTGAAATGCAGTGTCATCCGTATACATTTAGAATACTCATCGTTAATCAGTCTTATGTTATTTGACCATGAAATGAATGAGTTATCAGTCAATTTCCTCTTTTGATTGTGTCGTAGTTGGTATGCATGTCGTAACAGGTGCCCGCCGTAAAACACTTTCTTCCCCGATAACATTAGACGTGGACATGTAATACAGTAATGGTTGTATATTTCTACATGACTAATGTAAAAGTGGTTACTTTAATTATACTTGTATGAATACCAGTAAATCACATAATCGACTTTCAATAACTTAATTACTTATAACTGAATTATTGAAGACAAACACATTTCTACAATTACAAGCATGACGCGCGATATTGGCAATTTCCTTTGTCTATTAAATCGCCAACAACTATTAAATTCAAAATCAGGAGATGTACGTTTCTTTAAGATGCTATGATGGCTGGGTATGATGTATGGGTGAGGGTCTAGATGATTAATGTCCACACTTTTCAGAACGTCAACATGAAAGCTAAGGATTCTTTATCAACAACATCTTTAATATGTGACGAATTTCTATATAGCCTCTAATCATTTTTAATTTGTATATTTCTAGGAGTCAATTTATGTCGCAGTTCCATTCACAATATCACGTTCGAGTGCTATGTCCAGAGAAACATTTATAAAAGCAGAAATAAATGGACAGTGGGAAGACCTGGCAAGCAGGGAAATTACTTTAGAAAACCATAAGGTATAAATCATTTATATGTTAAACTTATCTTAACATGGTAACATCAATTTAGTAGTTACTCCGTAATGAAAACTTCTTAATGTACAATGTGTGCGTATTTTAACTTTCACAGTTATGACTCATTAATCTGTATCTTGACTAATGGCTGTTAGACACTCTGTCTCTCTCTGTCTCTGTCTGTCTCTCTGTCTCTGTCTGTCTTTCTCTGTCTCTCTGTCTCTCTCTCTCTCTCTCTCTCTCTCTCTCTCTCTCTCTCTCTCTCTCTCTCTCTCTCTCTCTCTCTCTCTCTCTCTCTCTCTCTCTCTCTCTCGTCTGTTTCATATGCTGTCATCAGATACACGTTTTAGATTCCACCAGAGGTGTCACAAACTCAAGGGTTTTACAGGATTTTGCGACCCCGACGTACGACGGTGGAATAAACGTATATCTAATGACATCATATTAAAGTGTATTTTTCTCTCATACCTTTTCAGAAATACAAACTCATATCAAAATTTTTTGTCTTAAAACGTTGCCATTTTGAAAAGACCCGTAATTTTAATTTTGGAGGGGTTATGCTTAGTTGCTTGATAACAGCTGGAAAGCGACATATTTAGGTCAAACGCTAAAATGACAAAATATTACACAACAGAAAATAGTGCAAAACCTAAACTTTAAGATGTATTTTAGCATTAATGTAATTCAACAATCCTGCTTTGAAGATAAAACAATATAATTCATCCTAGAGAGACAAGTAGAGTTGAGTTTGAGATTCAATTCGGTTAGTGACGTTTCATCATACGTGTACAAGGAAAAGCTTGTCAGCGGTTTGTTGTCAAAGTGGGTTAACTTTCCATCACTATCTGAATCGTAAATATTACGCGGTATCTTTGGATTTGGACATTGTTTGTGATGTTGATGTTGATGTTATTTGTACAACTGTTAGGTACGTGTTTTTTTGTTGTCGATTTTTATCCACTGGAATTTAGATATTTGAGGTACAATTCCATGAAAGTCTTTCGGAGGTTAGTTTAAACATATTTTATTCAGCACAAGATGACAATATTACAAATAACAACACTATACATTAGCACATTATTAGAAAAAAGCACAATGCTTATAGAAACTCCTGTCCTCAAAATTCAAGTTAGGCAAACTATTATATAAAAAAATACGGAACTATTTACTGCTGAACTATTTCTGAGTGTTTTATCATATGATTTTGATTTCTTTTTACAGGACCAAAAATTTGTACAAGCAGAATTCAAGGGCTTTGGAACATTTGCAGTTATGACGAGACTTAAGCGAGATTATGTTACCCTTAGTCGAAGATCCGCAAAAATCACATCTTCTTTTGATCACAGGATAACGGTAACTGTTGCCAGGGAAACGTTTGTCAGAAAGGAACACATGATGATGCAGGTAAAATGCTTGTCATGTACTGTTTCCATTTTATATATCAAATCAAAAGTACTGAGAGTGTTGATGAAGCAATACGTATCACCTACCTACTAACCTACCGAATAAGAGACGCAATCAGAAAATATAATCCTCACTGATAATGAACTGAAATATCTTATATTGTTTGCAGTATATATAAAAGCAACTGAATACTGTATAGTGCGTTTGGGTACATATAGGACAAGGCTTTTCGCGATTTTTTGCAAAGACATATATACCGGGATCCATTAAATTACATAAATTGAATTTGCTCTTACAATATGTAACTACACATAATTTACTACATAAATCCATCCACAAGATTGAGCCCTGTACTCTTAGAAAATCTTCAAAATTTTATGACGATGGTTTAAAATAATCAACATAACAGCCTGTTTTACTTACATTTTTGTCATGTGAACATAAGTGACCAATCAGCGGAATGTAAACACGTTTACCGTATGCAATTTAATATATAGAATGTTTTACACGTGGTTAAAGAAATATGGCGTCAAATAAAATTTGAAGGATTTGTCAAAGATTAATATTGAATTGATTGGAAATGTCATTATTTCGCAAAGAAATGATAACAGAATCAAGAGTCGTTTTAGTAGCGCATTGTAGCATCTTGTGAATAAGGAAACATTTCGACAGAATTTGAAAATTAAACGTCGATTCGGAGATTTGTGGTCTTGAAAGTGCCATTTTGACATTTTGATCAAACATTTGTGTTTATTCCATAACGAAAAATTACCGAAATAGGTCTAACTTCATATTCCATATAAATGGTGTATACATATTTTTTAAAGGTTTAAAATCAAACTATATAATCGGTTCTAAAAGTAGGTCTTGTGTGGGACAATTATGCTTGATTGATTGGTGACATCTTCGGTTTCATTTGCAGATAGGTTAAAGCTGCAACATGGGTGATCTGTACACAAATCAATGTTAAAATAAATATTTTATTCAATTTTATTTATTTATTTATTTTCGTTCATAGACGGTGTTGCAAATTAAGTAGTCACGTTATCGGCTTACTTAGAAACAACGTCTTCGAAAACAGTCGGTACCTAAACAAATTATAACTGTCTTTTTTGGTGTGTTTCGCATAACATTTAAATGTATTATGTAATATTTTAGATCGCTAATCACATTTTACGTCAAATTCACCATGTGAACAAACTATACCATATTCTTTTCTAGAGGGCAAATCAATACCTCTGCTCCTTTTCTTTAGGCCTGCATTAAATCCTGCGAGACCAAAATGTCACGAAAGGCGCGACCAAGCTGGGTATCAGTGGTTTCATACATAAACTAGTCTTTCACGGAAGACCGAGGTTCAAACTATCTAAATGATTTTATAATTTTGGCTTTCTGAGACGGCCACTTTACGGTTCACAATTCATCACCCCTTTTCAATTTAGTAGATAAACATGTTAGAATAGAAGTAACTTTCGACCTGTATTTAACATTAGGTTTTAAAACCACTTTCACAACTTTGGACCCTAAATTTTGAAAGTTGTGTATAAAACATTTCAAATATCAAAATATAAATCTTTAGGATGTCCAGGACATATATATGTTGTGTAGTATATTTAGAAATATTTTTAATGTACGTTATTATTACGCATGGTTTTAATGTTCCACAAACATTTCATTTTTCTCTGTCCTGTATGAGCTCAAACGCACTGTAAAGTTGCTTTTATTCGTGGGGATTTAATTTTGGTCAACGAAAATACCACGAAATTAAATACCCGTGAAATAATGCCTCATACAGCTTACTTATGTATTGTAAGAAAGACAATACGTTACCAATCGAAATTATAAAAGTTATTGCCAATCAAAATCCACTGATTTAATATAGTCGGACATGAATCATAAATTTTTATAAGCTTTACTCGCCTTACTCACCATGGCAATAGAGCAATGCATGGGATCATCATGAATGGAAAGCAAGAGAGATAACGCCTGTTACACTTCTCTTTTGAGAACGGTATTGCACGAAATTTAATACCCGTAAATATGTTACTTTAGGAAAACCACGAAATTTTCACCCCTTAAACAACTATATAATTTATACAAATGTGTTTTATATATTTATATCAGGTGCAACCAGTGGATTCGAATTCAGTGAATGACTTGCAAGTAAAGAAACCTGAATGCAAGCACCTGTTGACATCAAGTCCTATCGTGCAAATGGAATGGGAAACATCCGAGTTCCAAAAACCGATAACTGTAAGTATAGAAATAAAATTCTACATCCAAATGGAAGAGTTTCTGTTGATAATACAAACAGAATACTGAAGTTATATGTTTGCAAATAGCCATAACAAATGCCCAAGAAAGGCGTCTTTGCCATCTATCACTTTCAGTAAACACTCAACTACAGGTTAGTTTGTAGGTTACTTTTCTACAAAATGATCGTACATTTACCAGGCTCACCATACTGGATCTAATGACAGTCAAAACATCCTTTAATGTGGAAATTGTAATTAATGTTTTCAGATTACATTGTCGTGTCCACCAAATCCTGCCAAAGCCAGAAAGATTGCGCAAATGCGGAAGTTGAAAGAGGAGAAAATGAAAAACCCACAAAGGAACATTCCAGTACCAATAGATGTGAAGGAAAAGGAAGAAAATAAAAGACAGAAAAATCAGAAGAAGACCTTACAAGAACAGTTAGCTGAACTCAATGCTCCTCAGGAGGAGAAGAAACTCCAAACAAAGTGGTACATGGGCGATTATGCTCATAATGATGGTAGGGAGAGTTTTATTTAATTCCAGCTCATGTAGAAATCGTAAATATTCAGAAATACTTTAACCCTTTAAACCCTACAGGCCATAATAGACTGGTCTAAACAATAGAGTAGAGCATACCATCTTAATACTAACATAAAAACTGGCCGCCACTATATAACTGAAAATAAAAAATACAACACCAATAGAAATGAATGGAACAAAACAAAATATAATCCCATGATCTTCAATGAGGCAGACAACGTGATATTTGAATCCTTTAAGATTTAAAATATACACCTGCAATGGGGATTATAGTAATTTGTTAATTATGAGTCTTTTTGTTTGAAGAAGAAGAAGAAAAAGAAAAAGAAGTCAGCCTGGTATTTCTTTCAATCAAATGATTTTGTTTTAAACTTCTAATTTTACAGATGATGAAAATGATCATTTATATCTGATATCTCAACATGGACACGGAAAGTGGTGCGTCCAAGAGGACGTGCAGATCCTACAGGTTAAACTGGACCTCCTGCAGTTTGAACTGGATAAACCATTGGATAAGTAAGTTATCATAGAGCAATTAGTCAAAACATAAAGATAGATGTCTCTACCGCTAGACCACTTCAAGCGGTTGTGATGGTTAACTATTTCTAAAAGAAATTATATATATTATATCAAAATTGTAGTTCTAAATACAATTTGAAAAAAACAAGTCCTAGTGAAGATCTTTTCTGCCAATAACACTTCGTCAGTTGAGAAGGCAAAATCATACAGCTATGTATTCTATTAATCCATATAAAAATTGTTGTTTTGTTACAAGTTTAACATCTCTCACAAAACTCTTTCACTCATGTGGAGATGTCACCAAATGCAGTAAAATGCCGTTAACATGCCATAAAAACCGGTAAATGATGACTGTCATACCTTTTTAGGAGTTAACAATTTTGATGGTGCTATCCAGACTAAGTCTGACTTTAGTGTAAAGCAATCAGGTGATACTTAAATACCAGGTACTAATATCTGACAGGTACTAATATCTGACACAAATAAAACTGACCAATCAGGTGATACTGAAATACCAGGTACTAATATCTGACACAAATAAAACTGACCAATCAGGTGATACTGAAATACCAGGTACTAATATCTGACACAAATAAAACTGACCAATCAGGTGATACTTAAATACCAGGTACTAATATCTGACACAGCTAAAACTACACAATCAGGTGATACTGAAATACCAGGTACTAATATCTGACACAGCTAAAACTGACCAATCAGGTGATACTGAAATACCAGGCACTAATATCTGACACAAATAAAACTGACCAATCAGCTGATACTGAAATACCAGGTATTAATATCTGACACAGCTAAAACTACACAATCAGGTGATACTTAAATACCAGGTACTAATATCTGACACAAATAAAACTGACCAATCAGGTGATACTTAAATACCAGGCACTAATATCTGACACAAATAAAACTGACCAATCAGCTGATACTGAAATACCAGGCACTAATATCTGACACAAATAAAACTGACCAATCAGCTGATACTGAAATACCAGGCACTAATATCTGACAGAGCTAAAACTACACAATCAGGTGATACGTAAATACCAGGCACTAATATCTGACAGAGCTAAAACTAACCAATCAGCTGATACTGAAATACCAGGTACTAATATCTGACAGAGCTAAAACTAACCAATCAGGTGATACTTAAATACCAGGAACTAATATCTGACAGAGCTAAAACTAACCAATCAGGTGATACTTAAATACCAGGAACTAATATCTGACAGAGCTAAAACTAACCAATCAGGTGATACTGAAATACCAGGTACTAATATCTGACAGAGCTAAAACTAACCAATCAGGTGATACTTAAATACCAGGAACTAATATCTGACACAAATAAAACTGACCAATCAGCTGATACTGAAATACCAGGTTTAAATATCTGACACAACTAAAACTACACAATCAGGTGATGCTGAAATACCAGATATTAATATCTGACAAAACTAAAAGTAACCAATCAGCTGATACTGAAATACCAGGTATAAATCTCTGACTCAAGTAAAATTACACAATCAGCTAATACTGAAATACCAGGTAATAACATCTTACACAACTAAAACTACACAATCAGCTAATACTGAAATACAAGATACTAACATCTTACACAACAAAAACTAACCAATCAGGTGATACTGGAATACCAGGTACTGATATCTGACACAAGTAAAACTACACAATCAGCTGATACTGATATACCAGGTACTGATATCTGACACAAGTAAAACTACACAATCAGCTGATACTGATATACCAGGTACTGATATCTGACATAAGTAAAACTACACAATCAGCTAATACTGAAATACCAGGTACTGATATCTGACATAAGTAAAACTACACAATCAGCTAATACTGAAATACCAGGTACTGATATCTGACATAAGTAAAACTACACAATCAGCTAATACTGAAATACCAGGTATTAATCTCTGACACAAGTAAAACTACATAATCAGCTGATACTGATATACCAGGTACTACTATCTGATAAAACTAAAACTACACAATCAGTTGATACTGAAATACCAGGTACTTATATCTGAAACAACTAAAACTACAGAATCAGGTGATACTGAAATACCAGGTACTAATATCTGACAGAACTAAAACTGCTTTGGTTGAGACAAAATACAAATGTAATCTTATCTTTCACTTTTGACGGTTGTGTGTTTCAGATTTATGGTTCTCCGTGTCCGGACAAATACGGATCCGGAAATAGTTCCAGTTATGGCACATTCTGTTTCTGAATATCTTCTGCAACGATTCGTACAGGTGATTGTGAAACAGAGGTAAGAAGGAAATTGCAGTAATTATTATTTTATTCTAAACTGAAATGATAAAATAATTTAATATATAATTGAGAGGGTGTACAAAAAATTAACAAAGAACAGTTTGAGGGGAAATTGTTGTGTAGGAAACGGAGGGGACTATGTCTTTGCCTAAATATATTTTGGATATGTCGAAATGACAATAAGAAATGAATCAGTCAGCCATCTGGTAATTTGTTATTTGCAACACCTTGTACCAAATTCTCAGGATAGAGTGACATTTTGTTTTCAATGTTTCAATTTCAAATGATTAACTTTTTTTTGTAAAATTGGATTTTTGCAGTTTTATGGTTTTATTTCATATTATTTGATTATGAAGACTATAGTATATAATATGAAGAATTTCAAATCAGAAAAACATTAGTCACTAAATAAGTCTAGTTATCGACCCTATATGTCTCCATAGCAACAAGTGATCCTTACCTGTATATATAATAACATACATTCATAAATTTCCATTAAGTAATATATCTAACAATTGGTATAAGGCTATCTTCAGACATACATGAGGAAAAGCTGCATTGTGTACAGCTCATGATGCAAAAATGACTGTCCTCATTACAGAGGTTGATTATATTAAAACAAATTCAATTTCTAATCATTTATCAAGCATCATCAAGTTTTGGTTAATTCAGGATCCCTTTACACCAATCATTTGTTTTACAGTTAGTATTATGTCAATCGATATCTTGCAGTTGAAGTAAAAATCGCTTCCAACTCAATTTCATACGGAAACCAATCAAATTGCTCACTAATATATATGTAAATTGAAATGATTTTCAGATCAAGTGATGTATTCGACACAAAACTAGAGATTGTTCCCATTAGTAAAACCACAAAAACTATCAAACGTCTGGCTGATGAAGGATTTGAAGATGGACCCGACCCCAGTGGCCTTATTAGTTTAAATGAAGGCGACACCATAGAGATAAGTTTCCGAGGAAATATTCAAAATGATGATGAAGAGGAAACAAAGTTTGTGTACAACTCTAACGTACCATCCTCTGCTGTGTTTTATCTGTCTGAGGTAGACAGGTATCTACAGAAGAACTTCTCCATGTATAGAGGTGTCATTGAAGTATATAGGTGCTATTACCCAAAGGTGGAAAAGAAGCAGTTTAAACAAGGATCTGTGATAGATGAAAACAGCATGAAGAAAGATTCCGTCTGCGAAGTCCACATCAGTGTCCCAAAAGTAAGTATGTTTTTTTTTTTAGAAAAGCACCCTTTGTCTGCCTGTACACATGTAAAGTCTCCATCAACAATTTTACTGGTATACAGGGCCAACCAGGTTTTAATGGTTTGAGAAACGAGGTTTCAGTGTGGATTTAAAAAGACACGTGTAAACCACCTGTAACACAAATAGCTTATAATGAGGATTTAATGTGTGATAATGGAAAACGTTGCGATAAAGGCCGTGTTTGAAAGGTGCATCGGCAAAAACAAAATTATTTCTTTTTAACTACTTAGTTTATTGTATAATAAAAATAAGCGATATACATGGGCATAAAAATTCTTAAATTCATAGATATTTTGTGACAATTGCTTTAGAAACGCACGTTGGCAATTATTCGCTTTCAAATAAAAATGCAAATGATGAAATTAACCTTTTTATTTGTGTATGTATACGTAACCGGACTTGATCTTATTTTCATAAATATATAGAAATATAAGATTTTTTATGCCTGTGTTTATTGTACATCAGTTTAAGTAGTGAAAATATTATTAACAGTACCAAAGTTATACATTTAAATGAGGCCAAGACAAGCGCTAAATATGAAGGAATTAGATTGTTTTTAGAAAACACAGCTAATGTCCCTTTAACTACTTGGACACGGAAATCCTTCCAAGCTGAGTTAGATTTTTTTCCTTTATTGTTGTTTAATGTCCCACTCAGGAATCTTTCACTCATATGGAGATGTCACCAAATGCCGGTGAAGGCTTCAAATGTTGGCCTATGCTCAGCACTTACAGCCATTGAGCAGTGAGTGTTCTTTAACGTGCTGACACCTACTGTGACACGAGACCTCGATTTTTACCTTCTCATCCGAAAGACAGGAAACCAACCTGTCACTGGCTGGACTCAACTCATGATCAATAGTCGATCGCACTACCGCCTGAGCCAGGCTGGCTCCAAAGCTGAGCTTGCATTGTTATAAATATGTTAGCAAGTTTTGTGACTTGAGTTTCAACTTAACGATCAATCATTATTATTCACCACATTTTGAAAGGTGAATTGTTGTCCTAATTTTCTTTAAGACCGTTGTTTAAAGATATTTTAGAGGGTCATCTAATAAATTAGTGAATTAGGGACCTAAACGAGACCCAATTGTCCAATGCTTAAAAAATGTGTCTCTGTAGTTCAAATTATTCCGTAAAATGAAACACATAACAGATGAGTAAACTGTATATTAGTACTCTACTTTTTTCATTACAAAATTTAAAATTAAAAACAACATTTTAATTGTCGATTTCTTTGTTGCAACAGTATCACATAGAAGCAAGTCCAGTGCCAGTGCATGCTCCAGTTATTATTAAGAACAGCACAGATCCGGTAAATGAGGATTTTATGAAGTATCTTGCTTGTGAGATGGGAGAAGAGTGGATACGTGTTGCACAGACACTAAACATAAGCCGAGCAAGAATACAGGCAATTATACGCCTCATACATATCAGTGATTTGTCAGATGAAAATGGCCGGTATGAAATGTTGATGACATGGCTTAAGAAGATGCCCAAATCACTTGACAAGGTATGACAAATTAATTAATTGTGTTTGTAGAAATTAAAAACCAATTATGTCTCTTTATTGGCTGACCTGTTCCTTTATTCATACGAAGCAGACTTCATTCAGAAACTGCTGAATCAAAAGCAGAAAAAGCTAGCGATGTCCTTTAATTGACATTTAGATATACTGGCAACTAAGCTATATGACAAACGTGACTATTTCGGCTTTCCCATCATACATTTTTTACATCTAAGTTGTGATATCCCACAGTCATCCGCATATGGAGTTAATATTTCACGTTCTATATGCCAGGGCGTGTTCAACATATGAACATTTCATTTACAGATGTAAATTACTCTTTGACAAATTATTGACACACTACATTTGATGTCAACGTTCGCTCGGTTTTATGGTCGGTATAATAGTCTTGTTTGCAATTACTCTGTTTCGCTTCGTGAAATGTTAAGTTGCCTTTTCATTGGCGGTTGTCACAAAATCAGTACCAGTTGTGACGAGGACGTTCCTCATGTATTGTATTTGGATTTGACAGGGAATGCTTATGCCTCCAAATCACCTGATCCCACCACTTGGTTTCCAGAGGTCCGTGTTTGTCCATTTTTACCAGATTTGTATCTGTATCCTGGAAATCCTAAAGATTTTTACTTTGGTATCTGAGATTTTTTATATT
This sequence comes from Atrina japonica, assembly GCA_030159075.1. Taxonomy (NCBI): domain Eukaryota; kingdom Metazoa; phylum Mollusca; class Bivalvia; order Pterioida; family Pinnidae; genus Atrina; species Atrina japonica. The sequence goes on from BROG01000392.1 coordinate 275,800, forward strand.
GTCAGGTGTGCTGAGTAACTGTATCCAGTATAAACGTATTGCCGTCGTGCATTTGTAATATAAATGTCAATTACCTAGATGTTAGCTTTAAAATTATTGATGTATTGCATAATTTAATGAATCTGCACTTTACTTAGATACAATCAATATATCTCTACGCTGACACCATCTATAAGTTAATATTTTGTTAAACTCAAAAGTAAAAAATTGGGAATGTCTAAACAGCAATATGCATTAATATGCAATATGTGAAGGATAATGTTTTGTCATACAAAACTGTTCAGACATACTTTTAATAAAATTAAATCTCAAAGAGTCCGTCCTGGTTAATTTAAAAACATAAACTTAATGTTAACCATCAACAGGTTCAGATGACAGTATACCAATATGGTGAACACTGGACAAACTCTGAAAACCCAGGGGTGGAATTACATGTCACAGGGGAGCAAACATTACCCTGTTGACTGGTCACACATTCCACGAGTCCAAAGTCAGCTTGAGTTGACCTATCACACACTCCACAAGTCACAACTCATCCTTTGTTGACCGTGAGTCCACAGTTAGCCTGTGTTGACTTGTCACATCTGACGTTAGTACACAGTTGGCCTGTGTTGACCTGTCACATCTGTCTTGAGTCCATAGTCAGGCTCTGTTGACCTGTCACATCTGTCTTGAGTCCATAGTCAGCCTCTGTTGACCTGTCACATCTGTCTTGAGTCCATAGTCAGGCTCTGTTGACCTGTCACATCTGTCTTGAGTCCAAAGTCAGCCTCTGTTGACCTGTCACATCTGACGTTAGTACACAGTTGGCCTGTGTTGACCTGTCACATCTGTCTTGAGTCCATAGTCAGGCTCTGTTGACCTGTCACATCTGTCTTGAGTCCATAGTCAGGCTCTGTTGACCTGTCACATCTGTCTTGAGTCCATAGTCAGCCTCTGTTGACCTGTCACATCTGTCTTGAGTCCACAGTCAGCCTCTGTTGACCTGTCACATCTGTCTTGAGTCCATAGTCAGCCTCTGTTGACCTGTCACATCTGTCTTGAGTCCACAGTCAGCCTCTGTTGACCTGTCACATCTGTCTTGAGTCCATAGTCAGCCTCTGTTGACCTGTCACATCTGTCTTGAGTCCATAGTCAGGCTCTGTTGACCTGTCACATCTGTCTTGAGTCCATAGTCAGGCTCTGTTGACCTGTCACATCTGACGTTAGTACACAGTCAGCCTCTGTTGACCTGTCACACCTGACATTAGTACACAGTCACACCTGTTGTTAGTCCACGGTCAGCATGTGTTGACCAGTCAAGCCTTTCGTCAGTCCGGGCAGCCTGTCACGTGTTCACAGTCGGCCTGTGTTGACCTGTCACACATGTTGTTAGTCCACAGTCAGTCTGTGTTGGCCTGTCACAGTTCACAGTCGGCCTGTGTTGACCTGTCACACATGTTGTTAGTCCACAGTCAGTCTGTGTTGGCCTGTCACAGTCCACAGTCAGTCTGTGTTGGCCTGTCACAGTTCACAGTTGTCCTGTGTTGAGCTGTCACACCTGTCACAAGGCTACAGTCACCCTGTGTTGACCTGTCACACACTGTGAGTCCAATCATCATGTCTCGACTGATCACACCTACTACCAGCCAACAGTCACCCTGTATTGACCTGTCACACTCAGAGCGAGTCAATAGTCATCCTGTGTTGATATGTCACACTCATGGTGAGTTCAGTCGTCCTGTGTTGACCGGCCACACTCACGGCGAGTCCACAGTCGTCCTGTGTTGACCTGTCACACTTACGGCGAGTCCAAATTTATCCTGTGTTGACTGATCACACTCATGGCGAGTCCACATTCATCCTGTGTTGTCTGATCACACTCATGGACCCAGTTTTTCATCCACTGGTTAAAGTTTAACCCTCGGTTAAATACCATAACCAAGGATTAAAATTTAACCTTTTAAAATTCTGTTGCTCAATAATTGGTTAGATTCAACTACATGTACGTTTAAACCATTGGTGAAATATTGGAAATTTGACCAAACCTTGAGACTCTGTTACATAATTTAACCAATTAAGGGTTATTATTTCAAACTGACTTAAGATTGGCATTGTTATCAAGACTTTAATCCAAGGTTATATAACCCTCAATTACCATATTTAACCGAGGGTTATATTTAATCGTTGGTTAAATTTAACCAAAAGATGAACAACTGGGTCATGGTGTGTCTACAGTCATTCTGTGTTGACCTGTCACACTCACGGCGAGTCCACAGTCATCCTATGTTGACCTGTCACACTCATGGTGGGTCCACAGTCATCCTGTGTTGACCTGTCACTCATGGTGAGTCCACAGTCATCCTGTGTTGACCTGTCACACTCATGGTGAGTCCACAGTCATCCTGTGTTGACTGATCACACTCATGGTGAGTCCACAGTCATCCTATGTTGACCTGTCACACTCATGGTGGGTAAACAGTCATCGTTTGTTGACCTATCACACTCATGGCGAGTCCACAGTCATCCTGTAATGACCTGTCACTCATGGTGAGTCCACAGTCATCCTATGTTGACCTGACACTCATGGTGAGTCCACAGTCATCGTTTGTTGACCTGTCACATTCACGGTGAGTCCACAGTCATCCTGTGTTGACCTGTCACTCATGGTGTGTCCACAGTCATCCTGTATTGACCAGTCACACTCATGGTGAGTCCACAGTCATCCTGTGTTGACTTGTCACTCATGGTGAGTCCACAGTCATCCTGTATTGACCAGTCACACTCATGGTGAGTCCACAGTCATCGTTTGTTGACCTGTCACATTCACGGTGAGTCCACAGTCATCCTGTGTTGACCTGTCACTCATGGTGAGTCCACAGTCATCCTGTATTGACCAGTCACACTCATGGTGAGTCCAGAGTCATCGTTTGTTGACCTGTCACATTCACAGTGAGTCCACAGTCATCCTGTGTTGACCTGTCACTCATGGTGTGTCCACAGTCATCCTGTGTTGACCTGTTACACTCATGGTGAGTCCACAGTCATCCTGTGTTGACCTGTCACTCATGTTGTGTCCACAGTCATCCTGTATTGACCAGTCACACTCATGGTGAGTCCACAGTCATCCTATGTTGACCTGTCACACTCGCTGACTCTGTTGATTTAAATATATCCTTGATACTAGAGGCTTAACAAAACTAGGGCAATGGAATTATTTATGACTTCTTACTGTTACTATGATTTATAACCCTCTATGTGTCGTACGAGTGAGAGGTATCAGAAATATATTTATAGCCATCGAAATTAAATCAGACGAACATAAAATATTCTGATTGCCTTTAACGTGGATAAGTTTGTTTTTTCTATAAGAACTAACAAAATGTTGTTATACAAACAAATAGGCACCATTCCAATTTAGTAATAACATTTAAATGTATATATTATTATGTCCTGTTTAGCCACATGTCCCCCATTATAGAGTGTATAGAGAATATCGGTCTAAACCGAGTCATCTCACATTTCTGGTCACTGCTGGTTCGAGTTCACCTTACATTTTCTCTGGTTATATGAGTAAACATGGAAATTGTACTTAGAGGCGGTCAGTTGGACATTATAAAAGAGGTTTCATTCACACAGCTTCCAAAACTGGCAGGAGTCTTGGTTAGAGCATTGCACTTTGAACTATGAAGTCTCTCATATCTGTTCAGCGCAAGTTTGAGCCCCGCTGGAACCTCATTTTTGTAAGAAAATTTGCCAGTTTACTTGCGGAAAGCCAGTTGTAACTGGCTTTTCTCCTCCACCATTAAAAACTGGCTGCCGCCATATAACTGAAAAATTGTTGAGTGTGGCTTAAAACAAAAATCAAAATCAAATTCTAAAAAAGACTGGTCACCGTCATACGACAAAAGACATATTCGAACAGATTTTCCCATAAAAAAAACAATACTAAAACATGTATATATTATGTCATATTTTACCGCCATTAAAGGTCAGACGACAGAGTTAGTTATACAGATTACCACTTTAATTGCCATGGCGGTAAATTATTGCGTCTGCTGTTCACTAAATTTAAAACCGTCTGAATGTTGAAAGTTATTGGAATTTATGAACTATAATGTACGAAAATACGAGTGTTTTATACCAGTCAAGTGTGCATAATTCCCTACTTTATAATTTTTGCGTGTAAGATAAGTTTATATCGTGAAAAATTGATTTACATGGATTTGGTTACGTAAAAACATAAGTTTTAAGTGCCTAGACATAGATATATACTTATGTTATACCATACCGACACGTTTATTATAAGTGTCGTTTGAAACATTATTGAAATTATAACTTTAACTTACAAAATCGGGGAATATGTATATAAACGTGTGTGTGTGTGTGTGTGTGTGTGTGTGTGTGTGTGTTAAGACGAAAATGCATTGGATTTAGCAGGTCAGATTGAAACACTGATCCATTGACCGCAGTTAATAAAAGTATAAACGGTCGTAGAAAATTCTGTAGGAAATAAGAAAGAACTCAAACGCTCACTCTTGTATATTTGTGTGCGTTTTTTTGTTATTTAAACAAATAATACTACACCGTAAAATAGACAATTCCAATTGCTATAGCATTTTATGTCAGGGTATTTCTACAACTAACAACACTTGTTTGACTGAAGAAAAGTAGAAATATCCAGCTATAAATCCGTCATAAACATTAAATACGAACGAGGAAGTGTATCCGGATATATATTACATATACTGTCCGTTGTAGAATCAGACTTTATTTGTTATACTCTAAATATGCAATATCCACGTAATTACTATTATACTCTTTCGTTTTCATCACAATTTATTATTTTCATTTCTATAAGGTGACAGTCTTGGGAAATGCATTAACAAAGTGTGGTAGAGGGGATCTGGCGGATGACCTTCAGACGAGATATAACGAATTCAGAGTCAGTCAGATGAAAGGTTATGCACATTGAAGAACGGATTTCCCCAAAAGAGCCTTGCACAATGAATAATGGATCTCCCAAAAAAGAGCCTTGAACATTGAATAATAATGGATCTCCCAATAAGGGCCTTGGCATTGAATAATAATGGATCTCCCAAAAAGGGCGTTGCACAGTGAATAATAATGGGTCTCCCAAAAAGTGAAATGGAAATATTAAAGGGAAACTATATATGGGAAAAATTCATTTTCTTTCGATGTAACGAATTTCTTTGCAAAATGTTGAGACAGCAGTTGGAGATTAGTTCTTATAGGCACCTCCTTATATTTTATATTTACAATCATTGCATGAGATCATAAGAAAATTATTTCCTAAAGATTTATACTTTGGTATCTGAGGTGTTTTATATTCCTAAAAAGTATAGACTGATGACGAAATGTTAAAGGGGCACTATCTGCATTTTTTCAAAATATTTTTTTTCTGGTTTTACTGCTTTGATTGATTAATAACAAATACCACCCCAAAAATAGTTATACCCAGACATAAACATTCTTAAATTTCTATAAAGAATGTGTATATCTCTTTTGTTCTTGTATATCAATCCAAGTAATAAGAAAGAAAGAAAAAAGATTGAGAAAAACACAGCTAATATCCCTTTTATATTATAAAATCTCATTGAGTACGTCATATTTTAACGGCCCGTGTATGCTTAGTAAGGTGTTGACTTTGTTTAATTGATAACTTACTATATATTATCAATCCTATTTCTAAAAATGATTAACACCGAATGTTGCTTTGGTTATGAGTAATGTGACTATAGATATTTCAATGGGGACTTACTGAAAGCTGCTAATTACTCTTACGGTTACTTTGTATTAATAACGTTAATCAACCTCCATTTAAATGCATGGATATCAGATTTACTTGTTCATTATCCAATCAGGTGACCACGAGACCAAAATGCAAAGATGAAAGTCGGTGATATAAATCTCTTAACGTATGTATTTGTATATAGATCTGAGGAATTAACTAAACTAATAGCTTAAAACAAGGGAGATGACTATGAAATCCTTGTAGATAATATTCATTCTTCACAGATGTACCATTGTGCGATATTACAGGTACTTCTGGGTTATCTTTAACGTACATACAACGTTCTCTGATTTTACACCATAATCATTTGTAACATAGATAAAACTCTCATTTCTCCAATACATTCCTGTTAGTGATATAGGTAACCAAACGAATGAAAAATTATCCAAAGAGTTTTGCCAGTGTTACATAAACTGCGTAAAAAACTCGAATGAGCCTGTTTCATATTAAATATTGTGTTGCTATTACGTTCTATCTATTTATAATTCATTAAATAGTGATTACCACAGTAATGCATGCAGATGTAACTTAATCAATATTTCATTACGTATTTGTCATACTAGTTTTAATTAGCATTAAGTATTTAGTTTCTAGATCGATTAAAATGTATTAATCATATATAGCTTAAAAGATTTCCCACAGTCATGTGTCACTCTGGAGATGTATCTCAATCAGACGATTGGATGTATGTCATTTTCAAACGTCTTATCCATAGATGTTAAACCAAATATATATTACATTTGTCATATATATATATATATATATATATATATATATATATATATATATATATATATATATATATATATATATATTCTATTATTGCTAATATTTGCACATAATATGAATTTCATGACCTAGGGCCAAGGGTTTAGTATGCAGGAAATCAGGTAACCGGATACGGACTATCTTTCTCTGTCTGTTAGTTTTCGCAATATGTTATAGTATAGATTACTAGTATAGCTCCTGATATATCATCAACAAGTATACGCAGGAAAGATTATATATTAATGTTCCAGTCGAAAAGGACTATTTATTTTTGCAATGTCTGTCCATTTTCAGGATCCGTCCATGTTTATTTGATCAGAATCTATTTACGTTCATTTACACATTTATGATCAACTCCCACGTGAATTTCAAATCTTCTTTAAGTAACAATCCATACATGATATTTATATCGTTTGTTTATTATTTTACATATCGTGCTATTTACATCATGCCTACGTTTACATGTCTTTTGTTTCTTTTTACAAACGTTAAATAAATAAGAATTTATATAAACAAAACAAATTTGTAACTGTATATAAGGTGAGTCTGTGACATATCCTATATATCTTTCATAATGTCAACGTATTATTCGTTTTGTAACATATGTATTCCCATAAATTAATTACCAACTGTGATATTCCCTAGGACACGCTTTTACTGCAATAAATCGTTTATATTATAATTCGAGGATGTTTTGTTATTTTACATATTAATATCATATTATAAACATAACACCGAAGTTATAATGCCCAAAACGATAGTATAAAATCACAGACACCAAAGTAGTCATCTTAAAGAGGTTCAGGAGAATACATACAAATCACAGACACCAAAGTAGTCATCTTAAGGAAGTTCAGGAGACTATATACAGATCGCAGACACCAAAGTAGTCATCTTAAGGAGGTTCAGGAGACTATATACAGATCGCAGACACCAAAGTAGTCATCTTAAGGAGGTTCAGGAGACTATATACAGATCGCAGACACCAAAGTAGTCATCTTAAGGAGGTTCAGGAGACTATATACAGATCGCAGACACCAAAGTAGTCATCTTAAGGAGGTTCAGGAGACAATATACAGATCGCAGACACCAAAGTAGTCAACTTAAGGAGGTTCAGGAGACTATATACAGATCGCAGACACCAAAGTAGTCAACTTAAGGAGGTTCAGGAAACAATATACAAATCTGGTGAAAATGGACAAACATGGACCTCTGAATATCCAGAAGTGGGATCAGGTACCATGGAGGTATAATCATCCACCGTTGACCGGTCATACCCACCGATAGTTCCACAGTTCATATGAATTTTTCAAGCTGCTATCTCATGACATATTTTGTTCTGAAAAAGTATCATTTCCACCGTTTATGGTTGTTTATGGAAAAACCGAAAATATAGTGATATTATAAAATCACATGCAAATTATCAGACCTGAAGTCAGCGTAGGTCAAGACCCTAAACTAATTTTTAAGAAAGTTTGCCATTATACAGTATAAGTGGAATTTTAGCGAGACGTAAATGTAGCGTTTTGTACTAAAAATATGATATATAATTTTAGCGAGGAGTAATTTTAGCTATTTTAGAATTGAAAAGATAATTTTTACCTAAGATGAGGAATGAACTGTTAGCGATATTCAATTTTAGCGATGACAACATCATCGATAATAATGCCAAAATTTAATCCTCGCTAAAATGTCTACTTATACGGTATATAATGAAGGGCACATTGCAACCAGGTTCTTCTCCTACAGCATTGGCAATTGATTATCATCATATAATTGGAACAATTATGATTGTGGGGTTACAAAACATTTAAAAGAAAACCTATGTGTATTCAAATTCAGTATAAAAATCAGAGACCAAAGTATAAATCTTCAGAATGCAAAGGATACAATATGCAAATTTGGTGAATATTGGACCAACACCAACCTCGGGAAATTTAGAAGTGGGATCAGGTGTCATTGAGGAGTAAGCATCCCCTGTTGACCGGTCACACCCGCCGTCAGTCCACAGTCAAATTCAAATGATACAAACGAGAAATAAATCCTCATCACAATTGGTACAATTTATAGACTGTTTATGATGATATAGTCATGAGATGTTGGACTTGAGATATGTCAATTTGAATATTAAGTCTGGATCAGACATTATCGGTTCTCCATCTTCGTAAAACCACGGTCCGGAATCCCTATGCTCTTTCCTACCCGTAGTGTCATGTGACCGAAATCTCAGCCAATGCGAGTAAACGGTGGTTGTATTCGTCAACCAATTAGATAGAGGCTTTTAAACAATTTCGAAATTGTATTGGATCAACAGACTATGCGATAACTTCCGTTGCCGATCACAACTACTGTGATTGGATAAATTGAACACACTTACTCCTTTATAAATATTCACTTACGACAGATTTCGAGACAATGGGTAGGAAAGAGCATAGTGATTACGGACCAGGGTTTTGCGACGATGAAGGTCCTCATATATATACCCATACACTGTCACTCATGAATTAGCAAACCAACCTCACACAAAAGTAAAGTAACCAAATATAACAAAACCCACCTCACACAAAAGTAGAGTAACCAAATATAACAAAACCCACCTCACACAAAAGTAGAGTAACCAAATATAACAAAACCCACCTCACACAAACATAAAGTAACCAAAATTACCACACCCACCTCACCCGATTAGAGTAACCACAATTACCAAGACCATCTCATACAAACATAGAGTAATCATAATTATCAAACATACCTCAGACAAAAAGTAACCACAATTACCAAACCCAGCTTGCACAAACATAGAGTAACCACAATTACCAAAGCTATCTCAAACAAAAAGTAACCATAAATACCAAACCCAACTCACACAAACATTAAGTGACCAAAATTACCAAACCCAACTCACACAAACATTAAGTGACCAAATGCACACGAATAACAAAACCCATATCAGACCACTATAATATAGTCAAACCCCATTTCACACCAACATAAAGTAATATATAAAATATCAGATACCAAAGTATAAATCGTCATTTAACAAATATGAACCTCTGGAATTTAAGAGGTGGGATCAGGTGACATGGAAGAATAAGCAACCATGTCGAAACCCGCCATGAGTCCACAGTCAAATTCAAATGAAATAAGTGAGTTGTAAATCCTCGTCACAACTGATACAAACTACACAACAACCGCTATGGAACAGGTAACTCAGCATTTCATTTAGAGAAACAGAGTAATGGCAAACAATGTTATTATACCGACCGAAAATTTTTGGGAACGTTGACATTAAACGCAATTTTCAATATCCCTGTGTCAATATCTTGTCAGTAACTAGTTTACTTCTGTAGATGAAATATTCATATGTTGAACACGCCTGGCATATTTGATCATTTGTGAGATATAAACACCATATGCAGGTAATTGTAGGATATTGCTATTTAATTGTGGGAAATTAACGATGACAAAATCGAAATCGTCGCGTTTGTCGTATAGCCTGGTTGTTAATTTCTTGTCTGTGTCTATAGTAAGTAAAATGGCTAAGTATGAAGCGTGTGTGCTTGATTTTGTCGTGTCTTTAATTTCTAGTTCGTTGAGGGTATATCGAATTAACATACATGTATGTATGAAAATTTAATTTTCATTATTTATTGACAAAACGTCGTCGAAATATCTAAATGTAAAATTAAAGGACACCGCCAACTTTTCCCTCTTTTAATTTAAAAGCTTCTGAATGAAGTCTGCTTCGTATGAATAAAGAACAGGTCAACCAATAAAGGGACACTATTGGTTCATGGGACAGTTTGCTGAACGACCTGATCTCCAAACATTAGAAATACGTGATGTATATTGTCTATGAGAAATTCCAGCATCTTTTTATATCAACATATAACATATATTAATAACAATACCAGTGTAGAATATTGTAAACATTATAAATATGATAATAAGTTACAGTGTTGTAAAAAAGGTAAAACAAATGATCAAAACGATCGTTTCTGCCAATAAGACTTTATCTGTTGAGCTCGTATTTAAACATCGATGTAGGTATCCGAAACAGAACGTAGTTTCGTGCAATACCAAAATATAATCTAAACGTATTCCAAAACCGTCTAAGAGTAACCACTGTTGAAAAGATGATAATCTTAACTTTTAAGGAGTTTAGAATTTAAATGGTGCTATCACTTTGAAACATTTAGCTGGTACCGAAATACCAAATATACACTCAATACAAAGAGAGATAACTCTGATATAGTATCCCTACATTTCCCTCAACGCTTTAATTTCGAAATATATCCCAGAAATACTGTAGTAGAGGTCTGGACGTGGGACTCCCATGCCATAAATATAGAATCCTCATCTATACAGACAAGTTTCATTCTAGTCCTTTTCCCGGAAGATGACGTCAGGAAATAATCAGTTACCGTGACAACGTCTATAATTTTGGGTATCATTGTAATATTGCTGTATAAAGTTACACGGCCTGTATATAAAAGAACAAAGAGTAATCAAATATTACAAAGCGCACCTCACGCAACTAAAGAGTAATCAAATATTACAAAGCGCACCTCAAATCAACATTGAGTAATCAAATTATACAAAGGTCACCTCACATCAACATAGAGTAATCAGATATTACAAAGATCACCTCACATCAACATACAGTAATCAGATATTACAAAGATCACCTCACATCAACATACAGTAATCAGATATTACAAAGATCACCTCACATCAACATACAGTAATCCGATATTACAAAGATCAACACACAGAGTAATCAGTTAAATATTACAAAGCGCACCTCATATCAACATAAGGCTTTTAGATATTACTAAGATCACCTCACATCACCATAGAGTAATAAAATATTACAAAGATCACCTCACATCAACACAGATTAATCAGATATTACAAAGCGCACATATTACAAAGCTTACGTCACATTAACATAGAGTAATCGAATATCGAAAAAATCACCTTACACCATTATAGATGAATGAAAAATTATAAAGCTAAACTTACATTAGCATAAAATAGTCAAAGATTAAAAACAAACCTCCCATCAACAATGAGTAAATTGAGAATATACAAAACGACCATACCATCATAGAGTATTCATAGGTTATAGATCACCATCAGAAATTATCAAATTCCATCTTACACAACATAAATTGATCAAAAATTAAATATATCTCACATCATTACAGAGCGATCAGAGATAACATCAACAAGAGTATATAAACTCACTTCACACAAATATAATATAATTAAGTATCGCAAAACTCATCTGATACAATAATTCCTAATCGTTCATTTATGCCAAATCCTGCTACATTCTGCATCTGAGGCATGTTTTCAGAATTATAAGACGTATACGCAATCAAAGGCAAATAAGCTTTCTTCGAGTTGTTCAGATCCGTCATGGTGTTTAGTAATGGCATGTACTTAGAAAGAAAGAAGTAGGGCAGTTTCACTTCCGGTTAAGCAGTGTATCACTTCCGGTTAAGCAGTATATCGTCTACACTACCTAGAATATGGAAAGTAGTATCTAAAAAGCAACCTAAAAAGTGATGTCACTAATGTTTACAAGACAGAACATTTATGTAAACTTTAACTCTTGTAGATTAACTGAAACAAGAAATTACTGAATGGCGTTAATGTAAAGTAATCGAAAGTGATATTTCCCGACTTACTGTTGAATTCACGTGATCTGAGTACAAACTATTTCGACAAAACTGAACGGAATGGAACACCTCGTAAGTGATATATTTGGTGTATGATCAGTAAAAGTAGTTAAATTAATTTTAACTGGACGCTGAATGATAGTGCAGGGAAGAGTAACATCTTTTTTATAAAACTGGTGGTTCTACTTAACTATCGGCTAGGACAGAGCACACAGGCAATACATTTGATGTAACCCGGATAACCGTAGGTATGGTGACACAGTAGTAACGATTACATTTGATGTAACCTGGATAACCGTAGGTATGGTGACACAGCAGTAACGATTATATTTGATGTAACCCGGATAACCGTAGGTATGGTGACACAGTAGTAACGATTACTCTTGTCAGTGTAATTCCAATGTTGTAATGTTGCATTACCTAAAATGTAAACTTGTCCAGGTCAAGTAAGGCTTCACAAAACTTCCCTCTGCCAGGTTACATGAATTTGTCTAACTCCCTCTACTTCGTTAAACTCAACTCAAATTATTGTAATTTTTATTCTTTATTCTTCAAAATATATACATGTAAGCACCGTACGCACATATTCAACACATAGTTTTGGTAAAGAAAACCTGTGGGACTAATGTTGTATAAATACCGAATGACAAGTAATTTTGACAATGGAATTTTTTTTACATTTGTACTACAAATATACAACATTCTTATTTTTACTTCTTTTTGTTGAATAGATTTCAGATATTAAATGACTGTAAATGACTTTTGTTGAATAAAACAATTTATTTCTACTTCAGGATTCAGTAAAAAGTCGCAAGTCTGTTCCTTACATTACTAACCGCACAACAAACGGCGATGTTTTGCATTGTTTTTGCACTTGATTAAGACACGACACAACATATTTTATTCTTTTTCCTTCTGACTGAAAATTTGTAGATAGCTGATCTGGAAGATACTTTTAGCTTCCCAACGGGATGTTTTCTTTCCGGTATAAATATCACGTCCTCCGTGAATATTTTGGATTTTGATTTGCACTTTCCATTTTCTATTTGAGATTTACGTCTTTTTTCAAGTACCTCTGGTGGTCGAAGCATATGTGGGTGAAAACTTTTCATCTACAAATAAAATGAATATTATCTCATCTTTGCATTATTCACTCAAATACTGTGTTTGGTTATAATTCCATTACCGTGGAATGCCTGAAGGCGTTTGCTAATGAATATTTATGGATTTTCATTTTTGATAAAACTTACTTATAAATCGTACTAAGAAAAAATTAATTTAGATATTCAGCCTTACCAACTCAGGATCACAAATCTCTGTAACGTGATATGCAAGACGATGAAATACGTTATATATATTGGTCCCAGTTTTTGCACTTGTTTCGAAATACTCAAAAAGCAATTCTTTCTCACAGAACTGAAAATGAGATCAAAAATAAAAACATCAAAATTAATACTTTATGTAAAACTAAAATCAGCTATTCAGGCATTTTCTGCTTGATATATATATCATCGTGCATGAAGCGAATCAACTAACGCCATCAACTTTTTAAAATAATGCTACAACGAAATGATTGTGTCAAGTAAAATTCACATATAAAGATATAAAGACAAACGTCTATTCAATTTCATCAGATATTATATTTAAAGTCTTTTGAAACCTCTTGTCTGATAGACAACAATCTTTATTTACAGTAATTATTTTGTTGTTGTCATTCACTATGAACAAAGAAGGAATTGTCGTTCAAAATTTCACTTGTCACTTACTTTTAATAGTTTGTCGCTTTCATCAAGAGAAATTGACACATTCCAATCAACTTTAGACAGTGTACAGACTATCACATAATTGAGTAAATTTTTACAAGATTTCATCAAACATAAAAGCAGGGCCAATTATTTGATAAAAGTTTATTTAACATAGAAATATTTGGTAAAATGGTATTTGTTGACTCATTTTGGCACGATGCCGTAGTTTATATAATAACACAGAGACGTCTTATAAGACACCGTGCGTCTAACAAAGCCATGCGTATGAATATACCACTCCGTGGACGAGTGGTCAGAGCGTCGCGCTTTATATATACCATCAAGTTTCTCATCTCTAAATCGAGTCTCTAATTCCGCTGATATTTAAGCTGTTTTGTGAGGAAGGTTTCCAATTAATTTGAAGACGGCCGTTGGTCCCTTCCAGAGAATATTTTAACTGGGTTCTCTCCTTCATCATTAGAAACTGACCGCCACCATTTAAATGAAAAATTGATTGACGTGGCAAAAAAAAAAAAAAATTATTGGTACGCAAATGCTATTCTATAAAGAATAACAGTAGAATTCAATAAATTTTAACATGACGCACGCCGATAGACAAAGGCAGATAGAGTCGATATCGCTTATACTGAACCCTGTAACACTGCAATCCCGCATTTTAGATAGATAAATAGATGGATAGACAGACAGACAGACAAATAGAAAGATAAATAGATAGATAGATAGATAGATAGATAGATAGATAGATAGATACATAGATAGATAGATACATAGATAGATAGTTAGATGGATTGATGCATGGACGCATGCATGCAAACAGACAGACAAATAGATATATAGATAGGTAGATAGATAGATAGATTGATATTCATATTTATCTATCCACGTCAATGACTTTCATTCAGATTCGGATAATACCTTTCTTGCTTCTGATTCAGATACCATTCTGTTTTCCTCTAAGTCAACTTTGTTGCCAATCAGTACTATAGGCACAGTTTCGTATTTGCTTTTGGAATGAACCACGCCCTAAAATAAATCATGTGGCACGTTATGTGTAATGTATTATGATTCGCTATCTAACAAGTTTTTATTTTGGTGATGCATGTTTTGTAAGTGAATTCTATTAATTACAATGAATAACATTGGAGGAATTTCTCATGCATGCTTTCGTACTAAATGTTAATTTCTTTTCTTTTTGACATAACATTTATATTTGATGTTGTATCTAAATGCTACAGGGTCACATGTGGCAAATCAAAAGAGAAATATAGAGTATTCCAACAATAACTGACTTATAAATAAAACCTCGACTTTAAACAGATGTTATGTATTGAGTCCGGCTTCCGCTCTCTCTCTCTCTCTCTCTCTCTCTCTCTCTCTCTCTCTCTCTCTCTCTCTCTCTCTCTCTCTCTCTCTCTCTCTCTCTCTCTCTCTCTCTCTCTCTCTCTCTCTCTCATTACTGTAAGCACATTACATTATTAATAGTTTCCAGCCAGAATGACAGGTGCGTGAACGTCAATCGGTCTGTTATGTCATATACAATGGCGATTCCCTGAAAAAAGAGATAGAAATTGCATCACTATACATTGTACAATGATATGACGGAAGAGATTAAGATTTGATCAAATAAGATTGATGTGTTTGATTATAATAGCTGTAGAGAAATGAATAAAACAAGTTTAACCCATTCCTACTTTACTATAAATGATTTAGTCTTGTCATTTTATCTTTCTATTCCCTCCCAATCACTATCTCTTTATCGGTCTTTGTCTTACTTTATATGTTTTGTTTCTGTGCTATGTGGGTTAGTAGTACAACTAGCTATAGGTCTAGATCGGACGAATTGGTTTTAGGCTGTCAAGCAACGATAACGTTTAGGGATAAAATAAAGACATTGCATATACTAACTAATTGAGCATTGGACAACCACTCACTTACGGGAGATCCAGAGGCAGGAGCGGGAGTTATGGAGGAGTAGACGTATAATTCTTATTGGCAATCAATAAGTAAAATCATACAAAACTACAGATCAGAAGTTAAAATCGCAAGTCGGTCTAGAAGGTACAATATACACATACGACAATACAATACAATACAATACAGGGTCAAATGGAGGGATACAACCCCTTGTCGCCAGTACTTAACTCGAAATAAAACAATTAAGGAATTAATCCTCGTACAAATGTTGCAACAACTGATAGAGAAGTAACTGAATATTTCAGTTAGTGAAACATAGTACTCGCAAACAAGTTACTTTTAACGACTGTAAAATTTGCGAAATGTTTACTTTTCATATTCTGGTAGCAACAGCTCATTAATTAGTCTGTTATAGTTGTATATGAAATGATCGCTTGTCGAACATGCTGTGACGTATCATATCAGTACGTAAACATAATAAAGAACATACAGGAGATAAAGGATCTTTGCAATTTAAATGTGGGAAATGGGCGATTGCAAAGACGACGTCAACAGTCATTACGATTCGTTGTCAATATGCCTTCACGTTTCTATTTAGTAACTGTCCGAAACGGATATGCTTGAATCAGAGGGTTCTTTATTGTCTAGTTCGCTGAGACATAGTGCATTCACATATCAAGTATGGGGACTGTCCTTGTTAACTGACAAAACCATTGTCGATATATATAAATGTCAAATTATTGTTGTCCATGACTAGCTTTTTGTAATTCTGAGACAGACACTTCCGGAAATTTATTTTGTAGAGCATTGTTTCAAATGTCCTCTATCTCACCTTTACTCCTTTGTACTGTTGTCGTGTCATTGACATAAATCGCTCATCGCCCATAGTATCCCTACAAATAACAAAATACTTGTTGAATTGACTTTTTGTTTTACTCGACACAATTTTTCAGTCATACGGTGGCGGACAATGATATCTGAAACACGAAAAACAATTACAGGATGAGAAGTATGAGTGCGGAAGGAGTCCGCGCCCCCTGTTAGCATGTCACACCCGTCGCAAATGATACGTGGAGACCTCTTGCGGTCAGTGAAAAGGTCATGATCGATAACAATTGTATCAGTTAGATTTAAAAGGTCATTGGTCCTTTTGGATAGACATAGGACCGTGGACTTATGTCTCAATAGGTTTATTACAGTATTGTTGACATCAGTCCGAAATAACAGTCATAATTTGTGCTATTGAACATAAGCCGTTAAGATATTTCCGGTGTATATAAAACCAACACACACACACACACACACACAAACAGACACATACACGCACACATACACACACACAGACACACACACACACACACATACACACACACACACTCACACACACACAGAGATTGACAGTATTGACCTTTTCTAAAGGTGTTATTTATATAACAATAATTAAGATATATATCAACTAGTGGTATTGATATATTGGAAATATTGACCTCGTTATATTTTGAGTTAGGATCTCGTTAACTTTCAAATTGCGATAATTCTATCTATTCAACACATAAATAGACATCATTATATAAAATATAAACTTATCAAACATGAGTAAGCGGTACTTAGATATCCATTTGACTGGAGAAGTGGTTGCTATTTTTATTTTTTCAAGGATACCGCATTGAAGTATACGAAAACCACAGGGAATAGTATAATCATACCATCGGCGTAAGGCAATACTAGAAGATCAAAATGTCAGTACCTATACTATTACTGGTGTTTAAACTTCAGAGATGAAAATCACGTACAAAATTATACATATTCAAAATTATACATACTCAAAATTACACATACTCAACATTATACATACTAAAAATTCAAGCTCAAGTGATGACATAAAAGATTATTAATAGGATTTATTTTAGCTTCTCGAATTTGCAAACTTGTTGTTGATAAGTTTACCTAAAGTAAAACAATTACCCGGGTACCAGTAATAAACACCTACTTTCAATAGTAATCCAGTATTTCATGTAGAAAAAGTAGAAATTGCATACAAGGAAATGTTGAACACGATTCTTCTTATTGATTGTCGGAATGTATCAAATTTAAGCAGAAGAATAATCACACTTACACGGCTGTTTGGCGAAATTCTTTGAAAGCAAAAATGAAGAAGTACCAATGGATAATCGAAACTCCGCGTCCATTAGAATACGACAAATTGGGTATACACAGTTTAACACGTCCGAGTATCAAGGTTTGCATAGTGTTTTGTCATCTTTAAACATCGTTTGTGACGTCATAGTTTGTTGTTGTCGGTTGTATTGTTGTTTAGCATCCCACTCAAGAAACTTTCTCTGATGTGGAGACGTCACCAATGCCGGTTAATGGCTTCAAAGTTTGGCCTATGCACGGCACCTACGGCCATTGAGCAGTGAGGCTCCTTTAACGTGTCGACACTTACTGTGACATGGGACCTCGGTTTTCACTGTCTGATCCGAAGGACAGGAATCCGACCTGCCGCCGGATGGACTCGAACTCAAGACCTCACGATCAAGAGTAGAGCGCGCTACCGACTGAGCAAGTCAATGTTGTTTAACGTCAAGTCAATATCATTTTCACATACATGGATGTAGTCTTTATGACCATGTGGTCATTATATACAGGTGGTCGCTAAATGAAGTTTTACTGTATATGGATATGTAACAAGCTATAGGAGACGTGCCACACATTGTGGCCTATTCTATGGAAAGGCGTCGATTCATTGAGCGTCATTTTGGGAATCGAACTCGAAACATTCCACTTCCGACGTGAACACTCTTACAATCACAGGCACAACGAGTGATTAACGTATACCAACGAAAAAGTTCAATAATCTAGAAATTATTCTGAAAAAAGAAATCATAATACCAGGTGTCTTCTGTTTAATATAATTATTTACATTAAAGTATGTGTTACTGCCAAATGCCCACCCATTGTAATAACAATTTGTTTTACTAATGGACTCAAAAGATTTGATAAAATGTATCTTGATTTATAGAGCAAACAACAGATATGCTGACGCCGATTACAATTTCCAAAAGGCCATTTCACTATTTGTGCATCTGATGTTACACAGAGTTATTGTCTATCCATTTTTTCCTTCTCGCCTATTCAGTATTAGGCCATTCCGAGTTTTTTTATGTTTAGCGTCCACGATAAAATAAAAAACCTATCTTTCTATGAGGAAAAAAAACCCAAATCGACAGAAAAACACAAGACATTTTATGGGAACAAATGTAACTTTTACCTAATTCCTAATGAGTTAACAAAAGGAAAACAAAATTGAACTAATAAAAACCACATTTTTGACACATACTAATAAACAGCCTATGAAATAATTAGTTTTCACATTGATGAAACTTTTCATGTTAAACTGTTTATTTTAGGGCTATGTTCTAATTTTACCCCTGGATGTCTATGTTTTTATTTCGTTTTATGATCTCAAAACCTATCTATCAGCGGACGCTAAACAGAGAAAAAAACTTGGAATGACCTTATATCGCAATTATATTGTAGGAAATGTAGAAAAAAACCTTATATCGCAATTATATTGTAGGAAATGTAGAAAAAAACCTTATATCGCAATTATATTGTAGGAAATGTAGAAAAAAACCTTATATCGCAATTATATTGCAGGAAATGTAGAAAAAAACCTTATATCGCAATTATATTGCAGGAAATGTAGAAAAAAACCTTATATCGCAATTATATTGTAGGAAATGTAGAAAAAAACCTTATATCGCAATTATATTGTAGGAAATGTAGAAAAAAACCTTATATCGCAATTATATTGTAGGAAATGTAGAAACATTAAGTCATAGACCATTGTATCGGTTAAGTCAATTGTCAGACTTCAGGGGTGTACAATTTAGAATCCAAAATTAAAAATGACTTTACATTCAATATTAACTTGATCATCGCTCCATTATGACAATAGATCATACAGTTTATATATTCGGATGAGTCTACACGTGATCACAGGGGTTGATGAAATATCCATCGGTGGAATAAGGTACCATGGCAGAATGAAAAACTCTTTTTGATTAGTTTTGCGAAATTTTTGAAAGAATCCTCCATTCTACCGAGGAAAATGCGAATATATTTATTTGTATACATTATAGGGAAAATATGCTCAAAATAGATACATAGGGAAACAACCTTTTAACGAAGTCAATTGTAAATTCCATCTAACCGAGAGTAACGGATATATACTAAAATGTAGGTATTTCTGTTTGTATGTTGTTGTAGAAGATAAATTGCATACCATATATTGAGCTTCACGAGAGCACCGTCCACTTCGAAGGGTTTCTGAACAAAATCCACGGCTAAAATGGAAATACATGTACATAAGATAATAGTTTTCCATTTACAATATATATATAAATAAAACAATCAAGAAAAATTCTTTTGCACTAGCATTTTCACTTGTATTCAGATCTTCAGGTGCATTCAAAATGGGTACAATAATCAATGACGTCACGTAGTATGTGACTAGTGACATAAATATATATGTTAGGGATTTTCATTATCCAGAGTTACCATCCCTCGTAGCAGGTATCGATTGTGATGTCATTTGTTTGTGCTTTTAATGAGAAAAGTTATCAATTGACCTATCGCCAAATGTTTGACACGTGGCTCTACATGTGCGTTTTTGACGTCATTCGATTGTGACGTCATAATCACACATATCTTTGACGGGTCACTTGATTGTGACTTCATAATGGAAAAGTTTGCCAAAAGGTGCCGTGTCGTGTATTTGGCGATAGGCGAGATATGTTTTCTCACGCAAAGACATGACGTCACAATCGATATCTTTCATTCAAATACATGTATATCCATTTATGATATAACAGCATGCTTTGCGTTGTTTAAAGAAAAAAGACGCTCAAGTAATACTAAATATATAGCGGATATTTCAATTTTTTGATAAATTTTAACATTCTAATTTCATCTTATTATGCAGAAAAAGAATTAACACGCGTTCAGAGCATAAATAATTCTGTAATTTTCACTCAGCCAATCAAATATTTTTGGGACATTCTTATCTTATTTTATGAGAATTTTTCATGCAAAATGTAATAAACAGAATATTTGCCAATCTTTTATGTAAAACATTTAATTTCGTCTTGTGAGGCAGATCTTCAGGATGTATAGAATGCATAAATAAGTATAGATCGACCGTAAATGTTTGAAAATATCGAAGTACCAACTTACCAACAGTAGGACGTATTCTCTCTTGGAATTCATGTCCCAAAAGGCATCGCAAAATCGCCGTTTTCCCGACAGAGGCATCTCCTAAAACAAGCACTTTGTAGGTGGAGGCACAGTCGATATCGGTCAGAGGCATGGCCTACTGAAAATACAGAATGTGTTTGTTTGTTTGATTTTTTCTAATTTCTACATTATGTATTCTAATGTGTAATTCCTTACCATCGTTTAACTTGAAAGTAATTAAGAATGATTGTCGCGTCATATTTCATCATTAATTTCTTCTAAAAATCATATTATTGTGCACTGTATTGGATGAGTTCGTATTGGGGTCTTGTAAAAAAAAAATTATTTCTATAACATATTAATTAAATAAAGTTAGGTTAGAAGAGAACATTTGCTTTACAATATAAAAATTTCAGATACCAAAGTATAAATCAATAGAATGTCCAGGACACAGATACAAATCCGGTAAAAATGGACAAACACCGACCTCTGGAAACCAAGAGGTGGGATCAGTTACCATGGAGGAGTAAGCATCCCCTGTCGATCGGTCACACCCGCCGTGAGTCCACAGTCAAGTCCAACGAAACAAGTGAGGAGTGTATCCTCGTCAGATTTGGTACAGACGTCTCAACAACCGCCAACGAAAAGGCAACTCAACATTATAAAAGCAATGGTTCAAATACATGGCTAAAGGAGAAAGCGTCACGGATCTTTCGTATGAAGTCCAATGCCACGGTATCCGGAAAACCTCACTGTAGTGACATCAACCCATAGCACAGGCCTAACTATAAAAGTATTACAAAAGATTTTTTTGTAAAATAGAAAGGCCAAAGTAAAAACTCAACAAAACGGTTTCTATCAAGATGACGTCATCAGTTGATCTCGAAATTTAAAATAGATGTAGAGTTCAGAATTACATGTACTAGCATATAAAATAAACACAACGAAAATTAATGTATTTTTTTTACATAATTCGGCTACAATAATGTAATTATTAACAACCGTATAATCGACCCCGTTGATGTTAACAATGTTCCTATTTTGTCAGATAAAAGAATAAATGACAGATAAACATGACGTATAAAAGTAAAAATGAAGAAGTACAGTGGATAGTGCAAACTCAAGTATACTGTTTGTGTATTTAAATTAGCGCGCTCATATTTTAGCGCAATGAGGAGGGGGTTTGGACTTATTAGCGCAATTATGGCAAACATATTTTTAAATTAGCGGCAATATACTTTCCCGATGTACACTGTACTTAAATAGCGATCATGTACAGGTAAGATTATCCCGGATCCGTGTTTATAATGAACCGGTCTATGAAATACAGGTAAGGTGACCATTGTAACTGACCAATTATAGGTATTACATGTTACTAGTAAACTGATTGCTTGTACTATAAATACCATAAGTTTTGTTGTGCATGCAAAATGACAGACGGACAATTTTTAGCGCTGCACTTGAATAAGCGCTATGACTTGAGCGCGAAAGGCTCTAATATTAGAATACCGCTAAAATAAGTACACATATAGTATACGACAAATCTCGTATATAATATGGTCTCCAAGAACAACGATTGCGGATCAAAAACGGGATGGGACCAGGTAAACACTGTTGTCTGGGCAACCAAAAATAATAAATAAACAATGGCATATGATCAGAACAATAAAACATTTTGTAGAAAGCGATTGAAATAAATAAAAATAAACCAATGATTAAATAAAATTAAATCCAATAAAAAGTAGGTGCCGTTAATTGAATTGTGAAAGATATATTTACTATATGTCGTTAACAATACCGAAGGTAAGTTTTACAAAAGAGGTCAAAAACAACCGTTTCTGTCAATACTATCAACATCCACGCAGTTAAACTGTATTACAGTCCTAATAACATGAGTTGACACGACCGATCTCTTAGTTTTAACGCAAAGTCACACCCTCAATAACTGATAAGTTACGGAATGTTTAAAGTTAATGAATGAATAACTTTTAAATGAATAACGATAATAGCCTAATTTGATGCTAATGGCCATAGCATACCTGTAATCTGTAAGGTTACGTTGCTAAGAACAATGTACGTGCTATATATTATATGTCAGAACGCCATTAAAAACGAAATCTGAAACTTGCGTTCAAGACAAACATCTTATACACTAAAGAGGGAATATTTTAAGTTACTAAAGATTCGAACTTGAATTCTGTATGCATTTTATCCTATTATCATTTGTTTCCTGTGTTATATATATATATATATATATATATATATATATATATATATATATATATATATATGTAAACTTCTACATTCTATACTTGAGAAGCAAAACGCGCTTTGACGTATAGGAAGATACGTGTGCTATTTACATAAACAATAGAAACATAGGTAGATAATGTCAAAAACAGACTTTTAGTTAATAGTATTGTATTAAACATGTGAGGTTATTGCAACCCATTAAGTAATTACCAAACAAGTGTACGTGGTAATCAAGATTTGACCTTATTTTGATATAGCGTGGACACAAAAACGTATAAATTGGAAGATAAAATAAATTTTTAATAATGAATAAGACATCTTGCTATTGTCCATTTATATATTCTTATTTCACCAGTTTACGTGAAACTAAAAATGTGACCTTATTACCAGATATCCGGTGGTACGTGAAAGTGCACAACTGATATAGTATGATCAGGCTAACGCACGGAAGTACATCTATTGGGAGAGGACTCGAAAATGTAAAGCATTTTGAGTCTTCCAAAGGAAAAAGAAATATATGCAAGTTTAATATTTATAATAAATTGCTGCCTCTGAAATAAATATGACATAGAACAAAAATTAGGGGAAAACAAATAGAAAAATATTGGCTACATTACCACTAAAATAAATTGATATACTCGTAACTGGAGGCAGAAGTGTCTGATTAATAAATAAATATAGAATATGCAAAACTGAAACAAAAATTAATACATAAATAAAATCATAAGGAACAATTCGCTTCGTTTCCTACAGTAACAGAAATATGACTTTACTTACCCGATTTACACATAAAAATTTCCGCTGCTCACGTGCATACAAAAGATAATTTTATTCCTGCAATCCACATCCCAAAAGCAACAATTATAAAGTAAATGTATCAATGAGTTTGTTAGTGTTTCACAGCCGTCAATGGTTACTTTAGAAATTCCCTTTCATTTGCCATACTTCTCGCACCTGTTCGCTTTTAGAATAAATCAACGCGACCAGAATATAAACAAATTGGTCAAATTCTTAACAACTTTATACTACAAAATAAACAAACGAGAATCACGTTTACAGTATGCATCTGACCAGCTACTCTGTGAACTGGCATCATTACTTTGCTAATTTAGTCCTTGTACGTAATTGAAATGTACGGGAATGGTCTTCCATAATCTGGAAATAGCACGATAATAATATTCGATCAATTTAAGATCTATTTTGAGGAACACTTCCACTAGCGATAAGTCATTCTAGGATATCCTTTGAAATTGATCATGGCAATGTCAATCACACAGTATTGTCCTGTGCGGTAAAATTACATTAAAGCATTATTACAAAATAAAATTTTGAAAAATCACAAGAAACAGCCTTTAAAATTTGTTATATTTGTAATGTTTCCGTATTTATATAGTTTTAAAAATTCGCATTCGAAATTTCAAATGCAAAATTTTTGTTATATAAATCAGTATAAAAGTTTCCGGATATTAAAAGCTAATCCAGAAATTAAATATTTAACGATATGTTTTATCGCAAGCTATCCAAATGTTGATACAAAACAAACACAGCCACATCAACGTTAAAATAAACTATATTTAGGTGAAACAGATAAGCTGTTGGAGCGTGCTAAGCACGTGCCTCCTATCTTTTAAAATAAACGTTGAAACAGACAGGGGTTGTATTATCATTTGTCTTATCTCGGAAATATATCTCCGAATGAAAAGGAAGTTTATTCACAAGAAAGAAACAAAGTGATTAGCATGTTAAATATGGCCATGACAAAACATTCCTTTGTTTTCATTTCAAGATAAATTAATTTCTTTTCTTGTACTATTAAGAACTTGAGATAAGATTGGAGAATTTTTCCATATTTAAAAACTTTGCTGTTAAAACGATGGTAGATTCAACTAGAGTATCTTCTGATCCTGAATCGCTTACCTTAAAAATTCAAAAGAAAAGTATCTCCTATCAGGGGGGGTTAACAATAATTATCAAACCCCAATTAGGTGTTAACCACTTCAAAGGAGATATGTCTCGTATAAGGATCACCTTAAGATATCGATCATGTAGATCTTTTTACAAAAGCTTAGCATGTTGTGTCATTGGAACCCAGTTTTTAATCTCACACCCCCAAAAAAAAAGATCCTCGTAAATTTCACTTTTTTTGCTTACATTTGCAAACTTCCTATCGTCAGTTGAAGTAATTTTATTCACAATTAACAGGTAATTGTCCAGACATTACCGGCAATGTTATTATGAAAACCATTTCACATTTTAAGAGGTCCAAAAAGTCCAGATAAAACTATAAATTGTGTACGGGAATAGGATTATGTCAGAAGATTTGCAAAACATGAAGACGAACAGTCGGACTCATTGTCTGAATGGTTACAAACTACCAAGGTAGATAAAAAGTAGAACAAGAGGCAAAATGGGCCTAAACAGTCATCTGAGAAAATATTCCTGTCAAGTTTGGTTAAAATTAGTCCACTGGTTCTTGAAACTTGACAAAAAACTTATGTTTTCTGTTTACCTAGGTGCATCTTACCTTGACTCCATGACCTTGAAATTATGTCAAAATGATCTGTAAATAATCCCTAACAATTACAGTTATTAAGCCATTTGTGTACAACAGTGCGCTATGTTATTCAATCGCCCCCTAGTGGACCGTTTATAGACAGAATTCATTCGCAAACTTTGTAGATATTGACGTAACAATCATGCATATAAAATAATCTTATCATTGGTTCATGAGAAGACTTTAAAGATTACTAAGTTTTGGTTCTTTCTGGTCCCTTTTAGGGCCACTATTGGTCCTAAACCCTTTTCATTCGCCAACATTATGCGGCGTCACATGGGGATGTTGTATGCCACGTTCGGTTAAAATTGGCCTACTGGTTCTTGAGAAGAAGTCGAAAAGGTGTAAATGTTAACGACGCACTACGACAGACAAAAGACGACCGCAAAAGTTCACCATGAGCCTTTGGCACAGGTGACCTAAAAATTAGAATAACAAAAACATACAATAGTTCAACTACCAAGAAAAAAGAAATTAATTTTTTTATAACATACAAAGAGATCGTTTTTCTGAATAGAATCAAACATACGACTTTTGTACTCTTTAAACAATTTGGTATGGAAAAAAAGGCAACTTATCGTTTCAAAGCGTGGATATAAAATATGAGTTATTAATCGACAATATATATATATATATATATATATATATATATATATATATATATATATATATGTGTGTGTGTGTGTGTGTGTGTGTGTATGTGTGTGTGAGTGTGTATGCGTGTGTGTGCCATTGAAACCCATGTCTCTAAAGGGGCATTAGCGGTGTTTTTTCAAAACTTTGTTTTTACTTCCTAGATTTGATGTACAATAACAAAGAAGAGATATACACAGGCATAAAATTCTTAAATTCCTATATATTTTGTGAAAATTGCTTGAAAACCCAAGTTTGACGCTTTTTCAATATACCCTTTTCGAATTGTTCCATTCCGACACGGTTCATAATAATACCTTCAATGAAAAAAATATGTTCTACATAACTTCCGGTTAATGAGTTTATCGCACAGGTAACCAGAAATTTGTATTACGTACAGTGAAAAGAGCCAGATTTGAGAAGTAGTCTAAGTATAGGCATGACACTTGTCAACTTTACAAGAATGAATATTTAGGTTAACTTTTCCCCACTCAAATGACCTGAAACAAAATATCATTGAATATCGTCAATGTAGATATTACGAAACCGGAAATAACTTAGATCACATTTCTGTTAACGTCACGCAATCCGAGTACAAAATATTCCACAAAACTGAACGTAATGTGACAACTAGAAAAAGGTCTATTGCAAATTGATTAATTAAACCTTTTTATTTGCATATAAATGCCATACTGGAATCCTGACATTATTTTTGCAAAATATATAGGTGTATGATTTCTATGCCTGTGTATACATGTCGCTCTTATTTGTTATTATACATTAAGTACAAGTAGTAAAAGTAGAAAAAATCGAAATAATATTAATAATAATAATATATATATATAATATATATATATTATATATATATATATATATATATATATATATATATATATATATATATATAATATATATATTATATATACAGTGGAACCTCACCTAAAGACCACCTCGCTTAGGAGACCACCTCAAAATTCAGACCACAAGATTTCAGTCTCTTGATAAATATTTAATAAGTACAGAACCTCACTTAAGAGACCACCTCAATAATCAGACCACTTTTAGACAGTCACTTAGGTGGTCTTAATAGTGAGGTTCCACTGTATATATATATATATATATATGTGTGTGTGTGTGTGTGTGTGTGTGTGTGTGTGTGTGTGTGTGCCATTGAAACCCATGTCTCTAAAGGGGCATGAGCGGTGTTTTTTCAAAACTTTGTTTTTACTTCCTAGATTTGATGTACAATAACAAAGAAGAGATATACACAGGCATAAAATTCTTAAATTCCTATATATTTTGTGAAAATTGCTTGAAAACCCAAGTTTGACACTTTTTCAATATACCCTTTTCGAATTGTTCCATTCCGACACGGTTCATAACAATACCTTCAATGAAAAAAATATGTTCTACATAACTTCCGGTTAATGAGTTTATCGCACAGGTGACCAGAAATTTGTATTACGTACAGTGAAAAGAGCCAGATTTGAGAAGTAGTCTAAGTATAGGCATGACACTTGTCAACTTTACAAGAATGAATATTTAGGTTAACTTTTCCCCACTCAAATGACCTGAAACAAAATATCATTGAATATCGTCAATGTAGATATGACGAAGGTGAAATAACTTAGATCACATTTCTGTGTATACGTCACGCAATCCGAGTACAAATTATTCCACAAAACTGAACGTAATGTGACAACTAAAAAAAGGTCTATTGCAAAATTGATTAATTAAACCTTTTTATTTGCATATAAATGCCATACTGGAATCCTGACATTATTTTGCAAAATATATAGGTGTATGATTTCTATGCCTGTGTATACATGTCGCTCTTATTTGTTATTATACATTAAGTACAAGTAGTAAAAGTAGAAAAAATCGAAATAATATTAATAATAATAATATATATATATATATCGAAATAATACATATTGGTAAATACAGCTTATACTCATTTAAACGTTCGAAATTCCAATGGGAACAGATTGTGCCCCTTTATAATCCGACTTGTTCCTTTATTTATTTGTGTTGAACCAGAAGAAAGTAAAATTGAAGAAGTACCAATCAATAATCAAAACTCAATTCCATTATAACACGACGAATTAGATGTGCAAACAGTCTCAACATGAAGAACAATTACGAATCCCTAACGGGATAAGACCAGGTGTCCGGAAGGAGTCAGCGTCTTCTGCTGGCATGCCACACCCGTCGCAAATGTTCCATGGAAACCTTTCTAGTTCGATGAACGGGTCAAATTCGGTAAAAAGGTCAAGTTTGGTGAAAAGCATGATTGTTGAAACAGAGTCACTGTCTGTGGCCGTGATCCAGAATACTATCTAATATCTCTGAGAGGGGGACTTTATAATGTTTAACAAGATCCCAGTATCGACCATAAAACTTCTTAAACGACGACTCCAAGCGTTTAACAACGTAACCTTGTGTAAGTAGTTTATTGACTAGTCGTTTAGCGCTCAGAATAAAACATTCATAAGAAGAGCATGCCCTGGCATAACGTATAAGTTGTGAAATGAAAACGCCATAGGCAGGAGAAGATGGAATATTACTACTAAGAAACGGGAAGTTTGTGATATGGAAATTGAAATCGTCTCGTTTGTCATGGAGGTATGTGTGAAGTTGACCGTCTTTTCCAATCGACAGGAGTAAATCTAGGTAAGAAGCAGATGTGTTGCTCTCTGTCGTCTCATAGCTCAACAGGATACATCTGCCCGAGGTAATTCTGGAATTCTGAATTATTTATGGACAGAACATCGTCAATATAGGGGCCTCCGTGGCCGAGTGGTTAGAGCATTGCGCTTTAAAACACAAGGCCTCTCAACTCTGGTTCGAATCCCGCTAGGGTCGTTTCGAATTATGTGGGAAAGTTTGCCAGTTTACTTGCGGAAGGTCGGTGGTCTTTACCCGGGTAACCGGGGTTTCTCTCCAAATAAAAAAAAATCAAAATCGTCAATATACCTGTAAGTAAAATTGAACCGAGATGCTAACTGTTTGTTTCCTTTGGAGAGCACAGACTGTATAGATTCCGCTTCATATGAATACAAAAATATGTCATCCAAGAGAGGTGCACAATTGGTACCCATTGGAATGCCGACAATCTGTTCGAAAACTTTTCCCGCAAAAACCACGAAGATGATGTCAACTAGAAACCCCAGCATCTTGATAATATCGTCTTCAGTGTACTTGTTATTGGAATCAGAGTGTTCCTTGACAAAATAAGGTTCTTCATGATCCAACAACAAATATTCATATCTGCGATTTTCCATTTTTGTATACAAAAGAGTTTTGTATAATAGATGTTAATCTGTAAAGGGTCGAAAAATCAAAAGACTTGATGCTTGTAATATGTTTGAAATCTGGAGATTTTAAATTCCTTTGAATTCTTTAGGATCCACATCTGATTGACTTCGCTTCTTGAGTAGGCCGTTATACAGTACTTCTGAAGACCTTCTTTAATATGTGTTAGAAGTTTGGTAAGCAAAATAGATAAAGGCTTGGTGGAACACTTAGATGACCCCGCAATGAAACTTTAATTTGACATTTTGATATATTGACGTTAAACCTTGTTAATTAGTGATGACAATGTCCATACTTATGTAAATGCGAAATACGGCGATCCAGGTATCAAGTACACCACCGACTTAAACGACAATCTGATTATTTTGGCTTTCCCGTCGTCAACTTTCCACATATATAATGACAAACTACTGAGTGATGAGCTGTTGTCGCCAGAATATGAGGAAGCATGTTTAATGTTGATATGTGGCAACTTTTAGTCGGTATTATAACCTAGTTGTCACCAGAATATGAGGAAGCATGTTTAATGTTGATATGTGGCAACTTTTAGTCGGTATTATAACCTAGTTGTCACCAGAATATGAGGAAGCATGTTTAATGTTGATATGTGGCAACTTTTAGTCGGTATTATAACCTAGTTGTCGCCAGAATATGAGGAAGCATGTTTAATGTTAATATGTGGCAACTTTTAGTTGGTATTATAACCTAGTTGTCGCCAGAATATGAGGAAGCATGTTTAATGTTGATATTTGGCAAATTTTAGTCGGTATTATAACCTAGTTGTCACCTGAATGAGGAAGCATGTTTCATGTTGATATGTGGCACATTTAAGTCGGTATTGTAACCTAGTTAGTCTAACTGCAACGGTTGAGATACTGTAAAGTCGGAAATTATCGCGGGATTTTATTTTCGCGATACACATTTTTAAAATTTAATCTTGAAATAATATTTTCACACTTCCGTATGCCCAGTTCGTCATACTATTATCATACTTCATTATGTTATAATTTTATTTTCGCGAGCAAGAGCTCTGGCGAAATAACCCATAAATAAAATCCTCGCCAATAAAGCTGGATTTACAGTATTCATTCAATATCATGACAGAAGGTTTGTACTCCTCCAGGTCACCTGATCCCATCACTGTGTTTTCCTGGGTCCGTGTTTGACCAATATGCACCAGATTTGTATACTGTCCCAAGAAACTTCCTGCTGTTACTGCGCATGCATTGTTATGTGAGTTATTTGTATAAACAGCAGGGCTTATATATCCACATTGACATCATGTAAGAGAAAGCTTTAACTAAACCTCAGCGATCTAACGACTTGGCTCTGTACTTTCATAGAATATGAAAAATAATACATTTGTACAATTGCATCAAAACTTGTTACATTAAAGGAACATTAGTCCCCCCCTCCCCCAAAACCTTTATACTACACATATTGATGTACAATAACAAAATAGCAACAACACGCGCATTGAAATTCTTAAATTTCCTAAATATTTTGTGAAAATTGCTTGAGAAGCCCAGTTTGGCAATTATTTGTTTGCAAATGATTAATTTGACCTTACTATTTGTATATACATCCGATACTGGACCGGAACCTATTTTCACCAAATATATTGAAATATAAGAATTCTTATGTGCATACAGATCTTGTATTTATTATTGTACATCAATTTAAGTGGTAAGCAGTAAAACGAAATAATTCTTTTGGAAAACACAGCTCATGTCCCTTCAATTAATAGCAAAAGATCACATCCAGCCACATAAAATGAACCTTTTTTGTCATTGTTATTTTACTTTTAAAGATGACAAGCATTGCTCACAGATTTTTGTTTCTATTTAACATCACAGCAATATCACAGTACGGTAATAGTCTAGCACAGCAAGATACATCGTCCAGTAAAACATATCCATTTGTAGTACGCATGTCATCATTGACCTCAACTATATAGCTAGTCCTCTCAATGTCACACGTGTTTATGAAGGAGTTGTCCTCACTGCTGCTTGAAGTTATGCTATCGTTACTATCAACATGTTTAATCTCACTACTATTGATATGTGCGACCGTACCATTATCAACAGATTTGATCGCACCACAATCAACATGTTTAATCTCACTACTATTAATATGTGCGACCGTACCATTATCAACAGATTTGATCGCACCACAATCAACATGTTTGATCTCACTACTATTAATATGTGCGACCGTACCATTATCAACAGATTTGATCGCACCACAATCAACATGTTTAATCTCACTACTATTAATATGTGCGACCGTACCATTATCAACAGATTTGATCGCACCACAATCAACATGTTTGATCTCACTACTATTAATATGTGCGACCGTACCATTATCAACATGTTTGATTGCACCACAATCAACATGTTTGATCTCACCACAATCAACATGTTTGATCGCACCACAATCAACATGTTTGATCTCACCATAATCAACATCTTTGATCTCATCACAATTGACAGTACTTCTGTCGCAATTCGAGTCACTCAATTGAACACAATTAACTGGAGAAATCTTTGACTCCGCTTCATGTTTGTACACTTCTAAACATTGCAGTTTTGGCATCCCTATACTTGGGGATGTCAAAAAGTCTTCCTGTCTATCTAATTCCCGCCACCTCTTTTTTGGTGGAGACATAAATGTAGTTACATTTTTGAGTGTGACATGTTTACGTTTCAGTTTTGTGGACTGATTATCCTCAGTCCTTGCTATAGTCGAGTTATTCACGAGTTCTGAATTATTGTCATTAACAGGTGCCCTTGATATCACCTTCAGTAATTTGCTTTCTTCTCTCCTACCTGTTTCACATACATTATTTCTTCTCTCTACTCTGTCTGTTAGGCTCACTAAACCATATGTTCCGTCTGTCCCATCTGTAACACTTACATTTTCTCTTCCCTCTACCCCATCTGTCATACTTACACTATCTCTACCCTCTATCTTATCTCTAACCCTAACATTATCTCTTTCCTCTACCCTATTTGTAACACTTCCATCATATTTTCCCTCTATATTCCCAGTTGTATTGACAGTGGAACTTACAACACTATCTCGCCCTCTTTTCCTGTCAGTATCACTTACTACACTATCTCTAAAGTTTTCACACTCTGTGTGAGGAAATCTAATGTTCACATTATCACAGCCTTTATCATTGTCTATTTCACTGTCATTTCCAGTTTCACATCTCACTTGATATCTGGAACATCCCCCAGAACTTCTAAAACTCAAAAATGTATGATTTGCTTCTGGGTTTATCCCCTTACACGCCAGCATATGTACGTGATAGCAGGAAGTTCTAGCACATCCACTGTCTGTACCTCGTACAACATCTGTATCCAACAAAATATCTGTATCTAGCACATTATCAGTACTGCACACATTGACAGAATCTTTCACTTTGGTGGGTCCAATCACACTGACTGTATCACACAAATTGTTTGTATCTTGCACAGTGTCCATCTCAATTACTTGACTATTCCCATGTGCAGTACAACTAGAATCCAGTGCTGGGTAGAAGGTCTGTTTTGATAAATGATGTTCTGTAGACTCTTGTTTTTTGAAACTTTTTTCATTTTCCACATTATGAGATCTACGTTTTGACGACAATACATTTTCATTACACATACTCTCTTTGGAATATTGAGGGTTACCATTTAGTTCAGATATTGTTTTTCCCATGGGTTCATTTTCCAGGTCTATACTTTTAATTCCCATGATACTGTCTGATTTGTTATAACCAGATATCATATATTTTCCTTGTTGCCGATTTCCTACATTACAGTTTTGTACAACATCTCCATTCCATTTAGAGAAGTACTCGCCTTCCTTGTTTTCATTTGAGTTTTCTGTTGTATGTTTTTCCTCCTTTGTTTCACTTTCTGTCACTTCCTGTTGTGTTTGTGTTGTTGTATGCCAAACTAAGTCTTCTTCAGGTTTGGAAATAAATCTGTTATGTACAGAATCTAATGATTCATTTCTCGTTTCTATGTTACAATTCACCAAATCTGCCCTGCAAGAATATTTAATTAAGTTTACATTTGTAGTTTCTTCTTCTTCTTCTTCATCTTCTTCATCACAAATTAAATTAATGTCAGACACAGAGCCACTAGTTGAGCATTTGTAGTCCATTTTATTACCACCAAACAAAGTTCTGCTGTGTAAATCAGACTGGTTTCTATCACTCACCATTGTTTTATCTACATTAACATTTTCACTTTGCTTTAGGAGTTCCTCCATATTGTCTGGTGCAGTTCTGCCATTATCATTACACTGAATACCATCATCTGCTAACTGAAACTCATCTGAACTGAAAAAATCTGACATGTTCTTGTACAACCTTTGTAACTTCTCTTGAACACATCTGACCTTTGATCCATTTGAATATATCAAGTTCATGTGACCTTCAAATGACATTGTTCTAGTACACAGATCATTTTTACTGAACTCATCAGCGTCAGCAACACTTTGGTCCATTGAATTCTCCATACTACAGTCTAAACTTTGGTCCACTAAATTCTCCCTACTACAGTTTTCATCTGAATCTGTGGAGTCGGGTTGTATAAACGACTCCAACTCTACATATGAATAATTATTCACAGAACTATCACTATGGTAACAAGTATTCTTATTTTCCTGATAGGTATCCCCACACTCATTGATCGTCTTACTTTCAATCTTCTCACTACTGGCATTTCGGTGTTCAACATCTTGGAGGTTACAGAGTGATGGAGGACCTCCTTTATGTTTCAGGTGATAATGAGATTCAGGATTTTGTATATCTTTATATGTATGTATGTTCGCTTCTTCACCTAAACAATCCGTGTCAGAAGATATTGATCCCTTCAATGTCATTTTGTTTGTATCTGTGGAAGCGGGAGAGAATCCTTTTGTTTCTATATTCAGTGTACAAGGACTAGATTTGTTTGTTTTTGTGTACCTACAGTTGTCTCCCCATTCTATTACAACAGATGTATATGTACAGATCTTCCTACAGTTATCTCCCTTTAGTTTTACAACAGTCTGATTTTCTTCACAGTTTTTATGTACTTTTTCTGTATATAAACACTCCTGTCTGAGTGTCTTTGTCTTATTATGAATGTCTTTATCAATATCTTGACTTTCCTCTATCATCCTGTCTGTCTTCTGTTCTTCTACACATTGTGAACTTTGCTTTGTCATCCTATCCACTGTCAGATTTTCTGGACAATGTAAGCTTTCTTGTATCACCGTATCTGCCACCTGTTTTTCTGGACAATGTAAATTGCTCTGTGATATTCTCTCAGATGATGCTACATGCATTTCATTTTTATCCAATTTCCTAATATTATTTGACAAAGTGGCATTGTATGCTCGCAGAATGTTGGAAGAATTTCTATTTTTCAGATGTCTTCTTGGAGCCGGCAGTTTTCGAGAGTGTGAACTTGACACATGACATTTGTATGTTTTCTCCGATTCAAACAATATATTACACAAATTGCATTTCCATTTTGAATTTTGGGACAATTTGCTTTGGTGGGTTTCAGAAACATGGGACATGTACTTATTCTCAGATGCAAAAATTATATTGCAAGAGCTGCATTTTCGATTTTTCATTTGCAAGTTCCACTCAGTTTCCCTTTCAATTTCTTGAGCGTTAGAGGAGTTTGCATTCTTTGACCTTTTTGTACCAAATGACCTTTTCTTTGGTGAATTTTTTAATAAATTAAATACAAGTTCATCAATCCTGCGCCCAATGCCTAAATCTTCCTGATTTTCGTTTGTTTGGTTGGAAATATCTTTCATCTCTGTAAAACTAAAGCTTGTTGTTTTGTCTGAGTGTGTTGCTAGGCTTTGTACACCTGAGTGTGTTGTAACACCTTGTGCACCTGAATCAAACCAAACGCCTTGAGAATCTAAAGGTGGACAATAATTTGAAATCCCACAGCTTGATGAAAATCCCTGAAGACCCCAATCTGAGGAATTAATTTCCAAATCTTTACTTTGCCTTTGTATATCACTTTCTGTGCTGTAAGGAACTTGTGATGGTAAAGGGGAAACAACTGGTAGTGAAATAATACCAACATCTCTGTTTTGTACTGTACAAGAGTTATCTCCCTTTTCACCTGATGTCCAATTATCAGCTTGTTCCTGACTTAAATCTGAGCTATTTACAGCGTAGATTTGTCGCACCTGTTGGATATACTCATCTAGATTGTCAAGTAGCTCCTGCACATCATCTGCCATTACATTTAAATTTCACAGATCAGCCAGAATCAATGGATGTAAACTGTTCTTGATAAGCTATTGCATGTAACATACTCATTTTACTGTGGTGTGTCATAATGGGTTGTCATAGCAACATACATTCATCCTAAAAATAGCACACCAACAAAATCACTCTGTAGTACCTTGGCCTCCAGTTTGGATGGCATGAATTCATTCCAGCTGCAATTTCTGTACCTGAAAATATGAAAAAAAACATGAACACATTTAGGTGAAGCTTTGAAATATGTTTGCTTGCCATAATTTTTTATTGGGTAGGCAAAATATTTTAATTTATTCATGAAATATGACATGTTGTCACCTCTTGAAGGCTCTTTTGTATAGATGTCTGACATTTTTGTCTTTTAGTTGACATCTATTTCACCTGTGATTCATATCTTCTTGATACAGCTGAATGTAAAATATGGAATGCTACACAAAACAGGAAAACTTAATTTCATTTTCTGACATAATTTTTAAGGTTGGTCTGAATTTTTCAGCTCAGTCAAGGAATGGCAAACAAACTTGATTTTATTTCAGGTCTTATCTACGTTAATCTTTAACTTAATCCATATAAACAGTAAGATTCTATAAAACTATAAACCATTGCTGCTGACACAAAGTACAACTGCACCTATTGTGTAACAATCACTGCTGCTGACACAAAGTACAACTGCACCTATTGTGTAACAATCACTGCTGCTGACACAAAGTACAACTGCACCTATTGTGTATAAATCATTTCTGCTGACACAAAGTACAACTGTACCTATTGTGTATAAATCACTGCCGCTAGTACAAACCATTGTGTATAAATCACTGCCGCTGACACAAAGTACAACTGCACCTATTGTGTATAAATCACTGCCGCTGACACAAAGTACAACTGCACCTATTGTGTATAAATCATTTCTGCTGACACAAAGTACAACTGCACCTATTGTGTATAAATCATTTCTGCTGACACAAAGTACAACTGCACCTATTGTGTATAAATCACTGCTGCTGACACAAAGTACAACTGCACCTATTGTGTATAAATCACTGCTGCTGACACAAAGTACAACTGTACCTATTGTGTATAAATCACTGCTGCTGACACAAAGTACACAACTGTACCTATTGTGTATAAACCACTGCTGCTGACACAAAGTAAACTGTACCTATTGTGTATAAACCACTGCTGCTGACACAAAGTACAACTGTACCTATTGTGTATAAACCACTGCTGCTGACACAAAGTACAACTGCACCTATTGTGTATAAATCACTGCTGCTGACACAAAGTACAACTGTACCTACTGTGCTGACACAAAGTACAACTGCACCTATTGTGTATAAAATCATTTCTGCTGACACAAAGTACAACTGCACCTATTGTGTCACTGCTGCTGACACAAAGTACAACTGCACCTACTGTGTATAAATCACTGCCGCTGACACAAAGTACAACTGTACCTATTGTGTATAAATCATTTCTGCTGACACAAAGTACAACTGCACCTATTGTGTATAAATCACTGCCGCTGACACAAAGTACAACTGTATCTATTGGTAGCAATCACTGCTGCTGACACAAAGTACAACTGTACCTATTGTGTATAAATCACTGCTGCTGACACAAAGTACAACTGTACTACCTATTGTGATTGCCAACATGTTTTATTAATCTTGATCTCCCACCAACAAATGGCCAATTTTATGGACCTCACCACCTGTAATTGAGATACCCCAAA
The DNA here is from genome assembly GCA_030159075.1 of Atrina japonica. Taxonomy (NCBI): domain Eukaryota; kingdom Metazoa; phylum Mollusca; class Bivalvia; order Pterioida; family Pinnidae; genus Atrina; species Atrina japonica. The sequence continues at coordinate 313,731 of BROG01000392.1, forward strand.
TATTGATATGTGCGATGACCTACCATCAATTAAATAGGCTTCTATAACCTGCCACATCTACAGTGACATTGTATGTTTTAATTCTTATCTATGAAATGAAGGATTTTTCAGTTTTTATGACCAAATACAAATGTATACAACAAAATAAAAGTCATTTCCTGTTTGTGATAAAATCCCACGTATAACTGATAATGAAAGTTGAGGCCAAGAGCGCTCTGGTCTATTTCAAATAAATGGTCAAATAATGCTTGACCACTAACTATAAGACAGGCGATAAAGTGGTCGTTTTGTATGAGGCTGATTTATGGTTCAATGTGTAGAACAGAGCTAATACAGTGAAGCATCTGACACCTCATCAACACAGTGGATAGTTCAATCTCCCAGTTCTCCAAAGGTACTGAATGCTGTCACATATCTGCATTTAGATACATATGACTTTAACTGTTCCTAGGGTGGGGCACCTGTTCCTAGGGTGGGGCACCTATAGCCAAGTTGTTAAAGAATTGTACTTTTAAGTTAGTCTCTCATATCTGCTTAGTGTGGGACTGATCACTGCCAAAACCTAAGCTGATGTTAGTATAAGGCTGCTGGTCATATCCCAGGTACATTGTAACTTTGAATTCATTTTGGGATGAAGCTAGCAAAAGACCATTGGTCAAGTTCTGAGTACATTGTAACCATGGCTGATTTTGAGAAATTTAGCAGAAGGCATATGGTCTCCTCCTGTGTACACAGTAACCTTGGCTGATTTTGCGAGTATGTAAGCAAAAGGCTGTTGATCTTTTACTGTGTACACTGTAACCTTGGTTGATTTTGCGAGTATGTAAGCAAAAGGCTGTTGATCTTTTACTGTGTACACTGTAACCTTGGTTGATTTTGCGAGTATGTAAGCAGAAGACTGTTGATCTTTTACTGTGTACACTGTAACCTTGGCTGATTTTGCGAGTATGTAAGCAGAAGGCTGGTGATCTTTTACTGGGTACACTGTAACATTGGCTGATTTTGTGAGGGTGTAAGCAGAAGGCTGTTGATCTTTTACTGGGTACACTGTAACCGTGGCTGATTTTGTGAGGGTGTAAGCAGAAGACTGTTGATCTTTTACTGGTTACACTGTAACCGTGGCTGATTTTGTGAGGGTGTAAGCAGAAGACTGTTGATCTTTTACTGGGTACACTCCAACCTTGGCTGATTTTGTGAGGGTGTAAGCAGAAGACTGTTGATCTTTTACTGGGTACACTGTAACCTTGGCTGATTTTGTGAGGGTGTAAGCAGAAGGCTGTTGATCTTTTACTGGGTACACTGTAACCTTGGCTGATTTTGTGAGGATGTAAGCAGAAGGCTGTTGATCTTTTACTGTGTACACTGTAACCTTGGCTGATTTTGTGAGGATGTAAGCAGAAGGCTGTTGATCTTTTACTGTGTACACTGTAACCTTGGCTGATTTTGTGAGGGTGTAAGCAAAAGGCTGTTGATCTTTTACTGGGTACACTCCAACCTTGGTTGATTTTGCGAGTATGTAAGCAGAAGACTGTTGATCTTTTACTGGGTACACTGTAACCTTGGTTGATTTTGCGAGTATGTAAGCAGAAGACTGTTGATCTTTTACTGTGTACACTGTAACCTTGGCTGATTTTGTGAGTATGTAAGCAGAAGGTGATCTTTTACTGGGTACACTGTAACCTTGGCTGATTTTGTGAGGGTGTAAGCAGAAGGCTGTTGATCTTTTACTGGGTACACTGTAACCGTGGCTGATTTTGCGAGTATGTAAGCAGAAGGCTGTTGATCTTTTACTGTGTACACTGTAACCTTGGCTGATTTTGCGAGTATGTAAGCAGAAGGCTGGTGATCTTTTACTGTGTACACTGTAACCTTGGCTGATTTTGCGAGTATGTAAGCAGAAGGCTGGTGATCTTTTACTGGGTACACTGTAACATTGGCTGATTTTGTGAGGGTGTAAGCAGAAGACTGTTGATCTTTTACTGGGTACACTGTAACCTTGGCTGATTTTGTGAGGAAGTAAGCAGTAGGCTGGTGATATTTTACTGGTTACACTGTAACTTTACCTGATCTTGTGAGGATATAAGAAGGCCAGTGATATTTTCCTGGGTACACTCCAACCTTGGCTGATTTTGTGAGGGTGTAAGCAGAAGACTGTTGATCTTTTACTGGGTACACTCCAACCTTGACTGATTTTGTGAGGGTGTAAGCAGAAGACTGTTGATCTTTTACTGGGTACACTGTAACCGTGGCTGATTTTGTGAGGGTGTAAGCAGAAGACTGTTGATCTTTTACTGGGTACACTCCAACCTTGACTGATTTTGCGAGGGTGTAAGCAGAAGACTGTTGATCTTTTACTGGGTACACTGTAACCTTGGCTGATTTTGTGAGGGTGTAAGCAGAAGACTGTTGATCTTTTACTGGGTACACTGTAACCTTGGCTGATTTTGTGAGGGTGTAAGCAGAAGACTGTTGATCTTTTACTGGGTACACTGTAACCTTGGCTGATTTTGTGAGGGTGTAAGCAGAAGGCTGTTGATCTTTTACTGGGTACACTCCAACCTTGGCTGATTTTGTGAGGGTGTAAGCAGAAGGCTGTTGATCTTTTCCTGGTTACACTGTTACCCGTTCTCTTCCTTGGTACATTGTAACTTTGGCTGACTTTGTGAGGATATAAGCAGAAGGTGATCTTTTCCTGAGTACACTGTAACCAGTTCCCTTCCTGGGTACATTGTAACCAGTTCTCTTCCTGGGTACACTGTAACCAGTTCCCTTCCTGGGTACATTGTAACCAGTTCCCTTCCTGGGTACACTGTAACCAGTTCCCTTCCTGGGTACACTGTAACCAGTTCCCTTCCTGGGTACACTGTAACCAGTTCCCTTCCTGGGTACATTGTAACCAGTTCCCTTCCTGGGTACACTGTAACCAGTTCCCTTCCTGGGTACATTGTAACCAGTTCCCTTCCTGGGTACATTGTAACCAGTTCCCTTCCTGGGTACATTGTAACTTTCCCTTCCTGGGTACATTGTAACCAGTTCCCTTCCTGGGTACACTGGTAACCAGTTCCCTTCCTGAGTACACTGTAACCAGTTCCCTTCCTGGGTACATTGTAACCAGTTCCCTTCCTGGGTACATTGTAACCAGTTCCCTTCCTGGGTACATTGTAACCAGTTCCCTTCCTGGGTACATTGTAACCAGTTCCCTTCCTGGGTACATTGTAACCAGTTCCCTTCCTGGGTACACTGTAACCAGTTCCCTTCCTGGGTACACTGTAACCAGTTCTCTTCCTGGGTACATTGTAACCAGGTTTTTTTTTCCATCAATATAAACTGGCTTCGTATGAACATGCATGACTAGAAAATTGTTTAGTTTTGCATAAAACACCAATAAATATAAAAAAACTTACATATACTTGGACCTGGAAATGGACTTATACTGGGCAACCAATATACCATAATAGACCTCACTTTGAATTCAATCTTCTTTATATTCTAAAAAACAAAAAAATAAACATCCATCAGACTTCTTATTAACTTATTTACCCCTAAAGATACATTTGGACTGGTCTAAGTCATTGATTTACAGAAAAGTCCATTGTTTTTAAGGGGTTGATGAGTTTTAGAGATGATCTATCAATATTTACTGAATATAATTCAATATTTTTTAAAAACTTTTCCTTGAAAATTGAAATGATTTGAAGTCTGAATGTATGTGAGATCAGACTAATGACTTTCAATTCTAATGAAATGAATCAAAAACACCTTCAATATTGATAATCAAAATCTGTAAAAAAACCAATTTTTTGTTGATAAACATTTTTTCATTTGAGTTAGGAGTAAAAAACCAATTAAGCATGAATACACAGCTGTCACAGAATATCTGTAGTTGGATGTTACGTTGTCACAATATGTACGTACATGTAGCAACAGTACACAGCTGTCACAGAGTATCTGTAGTTGGATGTTACGTTGTCACAATATGTACGTACATGTAGCAACAGTACACAGCTGTCACAGAATATCTGTAGTTGGATGTTACGTTGTCACAATATGTACGTACATGTAGCAACAGTACACAGCTGTCACAGAGTATCTGTAGTTGGATGTTACGTTGTCACAATATGTACGTACATGTAGCAACAGTACACAGCTGTCACAGAATATCTGTAGTTGGATGTTACGTTGTCACAATATGTACGTACATGTAGCAACAGTACACAGCTGTCACAGAATATCTGTAGTTGGATGTTACGTTGTCACAATATGTACGTACATGTAGCAACAGTACACAGCTGTCACAAAGTATCTGTAGTTGAATGTTACGTTGTAACAATATGTACGTACATGTAGCAACAGTACACAGCTGTCACAGAGTATCTGTAGTTGGATGTTACGTTGTAACAATATGTACGTACATGTAGCAACAGTACACAGCTGTCACAGAGTATCTGTAGTTGGATGTTACGTTGTCACAATATGTACGTACACAGTAGCAACAGTACACAGCTGTCACAGAATATCTGTAGTTGGATGTTACGTTGTCACAATATATGTACGTACATGTAGCAACAGTACACAGCTGTCACAGAATATCTGTAGTTGGATGTTACGTTGTCACAATATGTACGTACATGTAGCAACAGTACACAGCTGTCAGAGAATATCTGTAGTTGGATGTTACGTTGTCACAATATGTACGTACATGTAGCAACAGTACACAGCTGTCACAGAATATCTGTAGTTGGATGTTACGTTGTCACAATATGTACGTACATGTAGCAACAGTACACAGCTGTCACAGAGTATCTGTAGTTGGATGTTACGTTGTCACAATATGTACGTACATGTAGCAACAGTACACAGCTGTCAGAGAATATCTGTAGTTGGATGTTACGTTGTCACAATATGTAAGTACATGTAGCAACAGTACACAGCTGTCACAGAATATCTGTAGTTGGATGTTACGTTGTCACAATATGTACGTACATGTAGCAACAGTACACAGCTGTCACAGAATATCTGTAGTTGGATGTTACGTTGTCACAATATGTACGTACATGTAGCAACAGTACACAGCTGTCACAGAGTATCTGTAGTTGGATGTTACGTTGTCACAATATGTACGTACATGTAGCAACAGTACACAGCTGTCACAGAGTATCTGTAGTTGGATGTTACGTTGTCACAATATGTAAGTACATGTAGCAACAGTACACAGCTGTCACAGAGTATCTGTAGTTGGATGTTACGTTGTCACAATATGTAAGTACAAATAGCAACAAGTACCTAGCTACAACATAATAACCCACTACAGATACTCTCAGACCTCCCAGGGTTTTCACTGAGGCTGAAAAACAACATATTTAATGGTAAATAACCCATTTCCCCCTAAAGACACATTTAGACTGGTCCAAGTCATTGATTTACAAAAGAGTACATTAATGACATTATTTTTCAAGGATTAATGAGTTAAGTTTTCCATTACTGAAAAGTACAATTGCGAGAAGAAAAATTGGAGATAAATCTGGACTATGTTAATTGATTTGAACTGTCAAGTGAATGGGAAAAATGTTGTTATGCCTTGTTAATCAGACAGAACATTTGAGACCTGTGTTTGTGTCATGTAAGTGAGAAAATTTGAGGTCCAATTAATATTCAGACAGAATTTCAATAATGCTAATTACCCCCACCCCCAAAAAAAGAAATTAATAAAAAGAAAGAAAGAAATGTAAGAGATATTTTGAGTTTTAAAGAATACATTTTAGTATTAAAAAGTTTGTGTTTGTGTAATATTGATTCTTTTGTGTCGTTTTATTTTAATAATTTGAAATAGGATTGAGCAACAAGTTTTAACAACATTAAGCCCTTTCCCAACTTTGTGTTGCACATGTACCATTATGAAATACTTTACTTTGTTTTCTATACAAACAAGGTAAACAAAAGTAGTTCCACCAATCAGATGATTGCAATGTCAAATATGCATTCCTTTTTATTGAAAATTGAAACAAATGGCATCAACCAATCAAAACATCACACATTTTTAATTGTACATAAATATCATTATAAAGTGTGAGCCATCTACAAGATAAACACTAGAATTTGTATCAAGTACGAATACCACGAGCTTTTCACAACCCCAACTGTGAAAGCAAAGAAAATGATTCCGCACTCTTAACATCCACACTTTTAAGTAAAAATATTCTGCAAATTTCCAGAGTTCTGCATAGTCCAATGTTCACCGAGTTTGTATATTGTATCCTGGACATCCTTTGGATTTATACTTTGTTATCTCTGATTTTTATATTTCTGCATGTTACAGAAAACAACTATTTATTTAATGATGGTCTTCTCATAGTAGTTTGGTGAAACTAATACGGTTTAATTGTTAAAAAATTATGGCCATGCTATGTCAAAGAGAGATAACTCTTACCAAAATTATTTACTGTGTATAATTGTTTTGTCACTTTGACTACAATCTTAGTTCCGGAAAAAAGATACCTGTTAAGTTTGTCTAGAACATTCTTAAAAAGTAAGTAAGTGGACCTGGCCTCTTAAAGACCCAGTGACTTTGAACATTGCAAAATATTTTTCAGCACATTCCCTACATTTCTGCAACATTAACATATATCAAATTTACATAGATTTTCACAGATATAGAGTTGAAATTTTGAAATCAGGCTGTGACCTTCTTCAATTGATGACCTTGAAACTTGCCATATGTCTCATATATATGTGTATACAAAATATTTTTAGTTTCTGAGATATTTAGCGAAGGAAAATAATACTGATTTCTTTTTGTTTCATCGGATTTTCATTCTCTGTCCGGTTTGGTTTTACTGCTGTGTTTAGTTTATACCTGAATCTGCTACATTCTGAATATTTTGGCCCCTTATTTCTTAATAAAAATTTACTCTCAGGAATTTTTTACATTGATGATCTAATAGATAATGAATTTTACTATCTATAACCAAAAATTTGTATGTGTTCACTCATCCGTGATGAGAAATTCTAAAAAATGGCTTAATCAGTTTTTAGGGTCCAAGACCTTCATTTTCCGGTTGATCATCACAAAAATCGAATCAACTAAAAACATACATATGGTTTATCATTCTGTGAAGTTTGATTGAAATCATTTCAGAAATGCGGTCGAAACTGCATTACGCCCGACCAAATTTAATTTTTTTTAGGGATTTATCATTTTGGACACTTATATCTCAAAAAGTTTTAACTTTTTAGGAACATGTTTTGTATCTATCCACAAATCTTTCTTTTGGAAATACTTGGTCAAAATATTACGTATGTTGAATGAAAAAGGACCAAGGTTTTGGTTAAAGGGCCAAAACTCGTTCAAGAGCCCTGGACCCGTCATTGACCCCTGAAATATCATGAAACTCTCAGAATACGTTTGAAACTTATGTGACACATATCATGTGAAAATAGTACAAAAATGATGAAAAATGAGTCCAAAAGTGAATGGACCAAAACAGGTCCAAATATAGACCTGGTCCAAAAAGTCGTGTGACACGTTTTCAACTTAAAATGTGCTCAGGATTCAGTATCTGAACTTTGTTTTTCAAAATTCGGCCTTGTTTCAGAAATAATTTTTAGGGGTCAATTTTGACCACATTGGCCCTTTATATCTTGGAACATGTAAGAGATATAGAAAAACAGAGACCACTCTACAGAATCAGCAAACGATGAACTATCTGTATCTCGAAGCGCATCAAAATCTGTCTGGTACATTTCCATCTATAACATCCCAAAATATTGAAAAAACGGACCTGGAACCCTAACTTAATTGTGATATGATGCACCAGTTTTTCTGAATTTTGGTAACACATATAATAATAATGATAAGAAGAAACACAACAATAACAATAGGTCCTTTCACTTATGGTGAAATGCCCTAATTACAAAATATTATAATACATGTAAAGCATAAAACCAACAACATTATATATCCAAAGGTGTTGGATCTAAGCAAATAGATACAAATTATATAAAGCACAAAAATGACTCACGACACAAACAAAAATGGAGTCCCATTTTCGGGATGACCTGTCCTTTCTTCAGAACTAAGTTATTACAATAACATTAATAACACACATTCCCACACTCATACAAAATTACATTTGTAGTTAGGTTCTATACTAACACCTGTTTGATTTGGATCTTGATTACCACTAAACATGAAGTGTTTCATTTGTATTCGGATTATGTGTGTGGGTGCGTGATTGCGTGTGAGTGTATGTACATGTATGTATGTATGTAATTTTAATTTCCATAAAAAAAAACCCATATGTACCTGTAATTACTATGCAATCATTTATAAGTTAGTACCTTACATTTATTACAAGTTTTATAGAGTCACAAAAGATTGCAGGAATCAACTGCTTCATTGCTTAGTTTGCCACAGCAAGTGAGTTGATATAAATGATGCCACTATAAATCTATATTGAACAAGACAAAATTGAGAAACATTACACTACCCCCCCCCCCCTCCCACGAGTGGTTGTTGAAGTCCCATAACACTGGAAAGTTTACATCACGTTCAGTCTAAGTAATGTTTACATCACGTTCAGTCTAAGTAATGTTTACATCACGTTTAGTCTAGGTAACGTTTACATCACTTTCAGTCTAGGTAACGCTTGCATCACGTTTAGTCTAGGTAATGTTTACATCACTTTCAGTCTAGGTAATGTTTACATTACTTTCAGTCTAGATAATGTTTACATGACTTTCAGTCTAGGTAACGTTTACATCACTTTCAGTCTAGGTAACGTTTACATCACTTTCAGTCTAGGTAACGTTTACATCACTTTCAGTCTAGGTAACGCTTGCATCACGTTTAGTCTAGGTAATGTTTACATCACTTTCAGTCTAGGTAACGCTTGCATCACGTTTAGTCTAGGTAATGTTTACATCACTTTCAGTCTAGGTAATGTTTACATCACTTTCAGTCTAGGTAACGTTTACATCAAGTTCAATCTAGGTAATGTTTACATGACTTTCAGTCTAGATAACATTTACATCACTTTCAGTCTAGGTAACTTTTTCAACAACAACAACAACATCTATACACATGTTCTGTCTGTGGTTTATTTGATCAAGAAGCTGTCTATTTTCATGTTGAACTTCCATCAGTTTTCTTGTTAATGTTTTAACTTCACCTCTAAGTGATATTTCTGCGTCATGATGAAAACAATTCTCCTAAAAAAGAAAATTTATATACAATATGAGACAGAATTGCAGTAACAAATTTAGGTCAAGACATGATGTGACCTGTCAATCTTACCAAACAAGAGGCCCAAGAGGGCCTCAATCGCTCACCTGGAAACCATCTACAAATGTGGAAAGAAGACCAAGAAAAATATGTATATGTAGGTTGATGTTTGTTTATTGTTGTGTAATGTTCCACTCAAGAATCCTTCACTCATATGGAGACGTCACCAAATGCTGGTGAAGGGCTTAAAATTTTGGCCTATGCTCGGGACTTACAGCCATTGAACAGTCAGGGTTCTTTAACATGCTGACACCTACTGTGACACGGAACCTCGGTTTTTTGCTGTCTCATCCGAAGGACAGGAAACAGACCTGCCACCGGCTGGACTGGAACTCATGATCAAGATCTCACGATCAAGAGTCAAGCGTGCTACCGACTGAGCTGGGCCGGCTCACATGTAGGTTGATCTGGCCAAGAAACATAAATATTGCAGTTTTAAGATATTAATAAAAATGCTCAAAAATTACATTTCAGCAAAATTCTTACACAAAAACATTTCTTCACCTATATACAAGTAAAACACATGAAATGAATGCATCATAATGAATGCAAGGGGAGATAATTGAGGAAATCATGCAAAAATGAATGAATATGACAAAAGTCTGAAAATAGTTATAAAACATGTCAAAAATTAATATTTCGATATCTATAAAAAATACAAACTGGGATCATATATTTATGTTCTTGTATATCACTCAGAAACAAGTTGATTTTTAATTCATGTAGCAGTTCTGGAGAAGGAGATTTTTAAAGAGAGCGTAACTTATGCAGTGATGACTTTTTGTAATTACAAAAATATCTGAAATAGGTTGGCCGCTTTTTGGCACTCCCTGTGTGTGTGTAACAATTTATCTAATTGTACCATTGTGATGTAGACTTTATGCAACATAATTTACCTGTTTCATTGTGGGGTAGATTATACATGTATGTATATTGTAACATAACTTACCTAACTATAATATTTCCTCCAAGACTACCTAAAAAGAAAAAAAATGAATAAAAAAATAATTTTGAAAGAATAAATCAGAACTGAAAACATTAAAAATCAATGATATGAATGATATTTATACATACATGTGTATATATATATATATATATATATATATATATATATATATATATATATAAAATTAACTTTTGTTTACATTTTGACATCACAGAGTAATGTTTGTTATTAATCTGTCTTTTATTAGGTCTTTTTATGAGAAAGTTTGCCAGTTTAAATTTGGAAGGTAAATTGTAACCAGGTTTACACTGTAAAACTGGCCGTCTCTGTGTAAAACTGGCCGTAACCATGTAAAACTGGCCGTCTCTGTGTAAAACTGGCCGTAACCATGTAAAACTGGCCGTCTCTGTGTAAAACTGGCCGTCTCTGTGTAAAACTGGCCGTAACCATGTAAAACTGGCCGTAACCATGTAAAACTGGCCGTCACTGTGTAAAACTGGCCGTCTCTGTGTAAAACTGGCCGTAACCATGTAAAACTGGCCGTCACTGTGTAAAACTGGCCGTCACTGTGTAAAACTGGCCGTCTCTGTGTAAAACTGGCCGTAACCATGTAAAACTGGCCGTCACTGTGTAAAACTGGCCATCACCGTGTAAAACTAGCTGTCACTGTGTACACAATGTAAAACTGGCCGTCACTCTGTAACACTGGCAACAACAGTGCACAACTGTGTAAAATTGAATATCACTGTGTAAAAATGGCCATCACCATGTAAAACTGGCTGTCACCATGTAAAATTGTCAGTCACTGTGTAAAACTGGCAATCACAGTGTAAAACTGGCCGTCACTGTGTAAAACTGGCCGTCACTTTGTATAACTAGCCGTGACCATGTACATGTAAAACTGGTCGTCACAGTGTAAAACTGGTCGTCACCATGTAACAATGGCCGTCACAGTGTAAAACTGGTCGTCACCATGTAACAATGGCCGTCACAGTGTAAAACTGGTCATCACAGTGTAAAACTGGTCGTCACCATGTAACAATGGCCGTCACAGTGTAAAACTGGTCGTCACCATGTAACAATGGCCGTCACAGTGTAAAACTGGTCATCACCATGTAACAATGGCCGTCACAGTGTAAAACTGGTCGTCACCATGTAACAATGGCCGTCACAGTGTAAAACTGGTCATCACCATGTAACAATGGCCGTCACAGTGTAAAACTGGTCGTCACCATGTAACCATGGCCGTCACAGTGTAAAACTGGTCATCACAGTGTAAAACTGGCAATCAAAGTGTAAAACTGACTGTCATTGTGTAAAACTGGCAATCAGTGTTAAACTGGCAGTCACTGTGTAAAACTGGCAGTCACTGTGTAAAACTGGCAGTCACTGTGTAGAACTGGCAGTCATTGTGTAAAACTGGCCATCACTGTGTAAAACTGGCCATCTCAGTGTAAATGAAAAATTGTTTGATGTATGGTGTTGAACACACTTAGAATAAAAATATACATATATCAGTATTTTGTAATACATTATGTATATTATCTGGTTATGTTCAAATCAACAGCATGCTGCCATTAATAATTTTTAGTGAAAAACTGAGAACTCTTAAAAAAAAATTGTCAGTTTCATTATTATAAAATCATACTTCAAAGATTACAGGGGTAATCATTAGACATTGAACAACAAACTTTCAAAACAAAAAAGCATTTCTGACAAATTTTGATTTCTGAGACTACTGTACAAAACTACAGAATATCAAATAAGAGATCATCATGACTGGTCGTGTCAGGATAGGAATTCTTTTCCTGGCATCCTACAGTTTACCTGCCACAATAAAATTTTCTTCCCTTAGCAGTAAAATTCCACTTTTAACTCTTACTGGTATTTTTGTTTACACATGTACAAAAGGAGACTAAGTTATTGTAAACAATTGCTGTTAATAGATTTCAATTCATCATCTACAGGTTTCCATGTGTCAAACTGAACATGTAAGTTTTTAAAAAATATTGCAGCATCCAGTCCACCCAGAACATGGCCGCCACCACCCTTGATTTACAACTCATGGCTATGGTCAGAATGGTGATCTCTTATACATGTATATGAATGCAATGACTTTTGTATTGTATAACATTCTGCTTACTCGGTTATTAGATGATCTTTGTGTACAGATGATTCTTCATCGCTATTGTCTCCAGATGATCCAAGTACTCCTGTGTAATTGTTGTATGCAAACAAGGTTGGAATGGGATTTTCCTTTGTCGGACATCCACCAACAAAATGACAAGAACAAAGAGTGTGTCAATACACTGCAGGGTTTGAACTGAAATTTTTTCTTCTTATTTGACGCAACCAGATATTTCTAAGTTTAGGGTTTTGAGGGAAGAAATCTACTGGTTTTCAGTTTCATACATGTATCATCTCTGTATACTTCAGTAAATTCTTCTTTTTACGAGAGTCACTCGTTCATTCCTCTGTGACACTATGGAGGTTCACCATCATTGACTCATGTGCAATTAACTGCTATTGCGCTATCGCTTCTGTCTGACAACAGCAAGAGATTGACACGTCCATTTCTTTGTCGCATGAGAGAAAGTTACATTGTTGGACAAGGACATTTTGTAAATAATTAACATCACCACAAAAATGGTAAAACAACTTCTAATTTAATAATGAAAATACATGTATGAAAAGCATTTTCAATCCCCAGTTCCAATACTTAATCTAGTAGATATGTAGACTTCATGTTTCTGATGTTTCAAGTCTTTCAAACTGTGATTGCTCTAATGCCAAGGCTGGTACAGTGAAAAACTATGGTATATTTAAATAGATTACTGAAGGCATACATGATGCATTCACTGTTTGACAATTATTTCATTTGCAACATGGCTGAAAGTATGTACATGTATATATCCTAACTTGAATGATTAAAGCACCCTCTTCTGGCCAAAGTCCCTCCAGTGGGCTTGAACGCGTTATGTATTAAAAATCCTTCAACTGGCCTGTGAATCAGGTGACCAATCAGAGACGTTCAATATATGATTCTGTGAAGTTTGGATTTCTGTTTCAAATTTGAGGATAAATCGAGGATAAATAAATGTTAGAAAATACAAAGGAAATATAGTGAACATATACTGCAAAGGAATGATAGGTTTACAGTTGTATTTTTACAATAAATCACAACTTTCTTTTACCAGTAATTTGAAAAAAACTTGAGTGTTACGAAGTAGTGAATGCAATGTCACAAAATTCTGACATAAATTACTTTGAGTCGTATGATGTCACAATCTGACACAGTAAAAATTTCTTCCGACTGATGCAATCTGATTGTGTATGCATTCAGGCATTAATGTAGTGATTGAAATGAGCAAAATATAATGACTGAATTATTCGGATTAGTACAGTTGTATATATCCAAGTCTTTGTCACTTCCTTGCAAGACAAATAAACAGCTGCACCATCAAGCAGAAGTTGTCCACAATCACGAACAATCAAGTCGCAAACGATATTACATTTGTACATTGTAAAAGCGTGAATCATTCAACATGGACGCGTAGATTGGAATCTTCCGTATCTAAATTGAACGTGCACAAATGCCTATCAATAACACGGCGGTACTAAAGGAAGACCAGAGACTCAAAGACATATAATGTGCCTTAAATATGACCATATATGTAATTTTAGATCATTATCTAATCATTTGAATACACATAATAACATCACCGCTGTAGAATTGCAGTGAGTGCTCAATAATTGTATCATAAATCAAAATATTGATGATCGACAAGTGTTGGACACACAGGTATTTGTGAACAGGGCCGACTAAATTGCTAATCCTACAAATTCCCCCTTTGGCCCTAAATTAATGTGTGTACCAGCAACTTTGGAAAGTGTTTTTTTGTAAATATTTCGTAAAAATGTCGTCTTGTGGGAACATTATCCATACAACCATTAAATATAGCCAGAGTCATAAATTCTTACCCCCAATGATTACATTTCAACATACAGTAAATCTTAAATAATCGCGAATCGCTAAATTTCATTTATATTATCATAATCTTTCTCGGAAATGAAACCGGATGTTTATAAACATCGTTCTAGTGCGCAAGTCAACGAAGGAGTCCATTCACCTGCAGGGGTGTTTTGCCAGTATTTTCAATCCAGTGTCTATAGTGACTTACGGGTGATGAGAGGTATACACCCTGATAAAAATTATAGACAGTCCCAATCAAAATCAACAACAACAATGACCGCTGCCATTACCGCTAATCGAGGTCGGAAAATCATAAAGGGTTTAAATAGAATCTCGAGTATTGGAGGGTCTCCTTCACATTTGAATGCAGAATTGATTACGACTTTGACCTTCTTTAAATAAAATAGCAATTTTATTGATAATCTGACAGTTTCTTTGATGTAAACTTAAAAAAAACACTTTCCGGGTTTGCTGGGACACACAGTAGTCGGTCCTGTCTACAAGTATCTGTGGTCTGACAGTGACAGTTGTTAATGCCGCCAAGATTTTACGAATAACGCGTTACTTGGCATTTTTTTCTTTCTGTTTATATATTGATTAATTTTTATGATCGAAATAATTTGTTTTGATTGCAACATATAAGATTTATAGAAATTAACTGTGTACTTTACTTAATGTATGCTATAAGACGTATACCTGAGATCTTTGGACTTATCATCCTAAACTGACATTTGAAATCCATATCACAGGAAATAAGTTGCTGTTGTGTTGTATACAAAAATGAAAACGTACTAACTTTCCCGGAATATAATACATAACCTCATAGCAGATTTATGTTAGAGGTACTTTTGGAGAGGACCATCTAAGTGTGCCTTGCCCATAACCGCTTGAATTTTTAAGTCTATTTTTTTATTATTTTCGTCAAAACATGGTAATTTGGAGATATACATATTTATCATTATTATTTTTTTCATTATTGCATTAGTTACCATTTGAAGTAATGTCAGGGATGATGAAAAAAAAAATAGTAATAAAAAAGTTGAAATAAAACACTTTTAACATTTTTCAACTAGATTTATCAGAGACGTATACCGGAATATATAGCAAGCCATTGTAGCTTTTTATGAAAGAAATAATTTTCTACGTACTAGAAACTGCACTATCATCTAGAGAATAGTGTGATTTCATATAACTTGTATGTTATATTTCTGTTTTTACATTAATTTTGGTATACAAATTACGCATCCGCTACCCATCATCATCATATTTATCACGTACATTTATATGGATACCCTTCATCAATTTATTTATTATTTTATCAGTAGCTTCAATTTCAAATGATATTACGCAACTCTCATTGTATTACTTTAATTTTTCGTTATTTTCTGCTGTATATCCAAACATCAATTTATATATGTATAGTCTACCGGCCAAATACTTAATATATCTCCGACTAAATAATTTGTATCTAGGGAGATGAATTTACATAAGCGTTACGCTTCTTTTCAAATCCCTAATTTCTTTATGTATTGTCTAATATGTAGTTACATGTCTAAATTGAATAAAATATGTTTAACTAAATAATTTTCTTACAAAATGAATGAAAAATGTAGATAAACTTTTTAAAAAATTTATCTGAATTCTCATTTGATGTCGGTGGTTTTGATTGGTTTAATCAGCGAATTATAAAGCTCGCTGATTACACTGATAATAATATTGATGTTATCTTACTGAGATATTATATAAAAATAAATTGTTAAAATAAATCTTCAGGTGAGTGATTTTTTTAATGTTTAAATGACCGATTATCGGCCTATTGCCTTGTTACAAACAGGAAAGTTTTAACGCTGACATCAACGTCAACGTCGTTTTGCCGGTGACTTATGGAACGCTTCTGTAGACGACGCGCATCGCGATAGTAAAAATACTTTCGATAGTGTATGAATACTTTTTGCACGTCTCTGTACGTGTATATAAACCAACGACCGGGCATTGCCACTATGATAGTATTGGGTCTTGAAGGTGGGGAGAAGGAATAATTAAGTAGACTCGTAATTATTACATAACTATCCATCTATTCGTCTGTCAGTCAGTCTGTCTGTCTATCTATCTATCTATCGGTCCGTCCGTCCATCGATCGATCGATCGATCGATCGATCGATCGATCTATCTATCTATCTATCTATCTATCTATCTATCTATCTATCTATCTATCTATCTATCTATCTATCTATCTATCTACCTACCTACCTATCTATCTATCTATCTATCTATCTATCTATCTATCATTTGTTCCTAAGCCTTTAATTAGTTCATAGTGATGTTGTTGTAACAGTAATTATTACTCTGACACACACAGATGATTTCTATAGATTCCGGAGAGCATAAAATTATCATGGTATTGTCGATATCAAATTAGCAAATACATGTAGTTGTAATATCGAAACACAACAAAGCGAATGTTAAGACAAGAAAATATTTAGATATTTAGACAAACAAAATAAATATTTAGATTTCTGACAGTGGGGAGCTTAATTAGAAATCAAGACATCATTCGTGGGACCTTGTCATCTAAACAGGTGCTAGACCCGTAATCCGTACATTACGATAACAGACGAGTATACATTGCAATTAATTATACTGATCAATTATAATAATTAAAGTGGTCAGGTTTCGTCGGGTCAAGTGGATACCACCCTCGAGTTTTAATGAGATTCCTTTCATTTGTAGGATTAAATAACTATAATTACCACTGAGAAACCGGGGTGCGTGTCATTAATCTAATTAACGTTACTTGGCGGTTGACAGAAAAGGCGACATTTCTACTCCAGGTCAAACCATTTAAGAGTATTTGACAATTAGCAATTTTGTATCGGAAATAAATAACCTTGAGAATTGTCCAAATCCATCATTCCACAACTGTCTCTGAATAAGTTATAAAGCATCAATTGACATATTTCAACCAAACGTGGAACCATGGAACATTATACGTCTACAACAAGGTTACTTGACTGTGATGAGCTAGACCTTAATACTAATCAAACTGAAGGTAAGTTTTCATAACATATTTACATACTATCAGTAGTTGATATATAAATAAATGTGTGTGTGTGTTATGATTTTTTGCCATTTTAAAAATATTATCCTAAATTTTATTATTTGAGTATGGATGTTTATTTATTTGTATTTATATTTATTTTGCAAAATAACACTACACTTCTCTTTGAATTCTCTCTCATCTGAAACTTCAAACACTGATTTAACATTTAGTCTATACATACAGGTATACGGAGATGATTTAGGTTTTTAAAACGATAACATGATTTGAATTATTTGTATATGAAAAAACACAGATCGCGTATCATGACATTGGTGTAACTTGGGTTTCAATACTACCAAGACAAAGGAGGGAGAGCCATCCAAGAAGCTGGCGACAATTTTAAAATAAAAGACTGCTTCGAAATATATATATATATATATAGGTTAACTTTTTTACCCGAGGAAACTGCCTCGGCTGTCTCAATGGAAGCTACGCCAGCATCGTCGTAAAAGAACGAACCGGAATCGGTATGCTCTTTCCTACGTAAAACAACAAACAAATAAAGCGATTCCCGTGGTTTTACGGCGATGCTACGCCAGAAGCGTATGTGTAATTCCATGTTCCTTGGAAAAGTTATGTTTTTGTCATTTGCCGACTTTGATGATCGTTTGTTTACTTATTTTTCCTTAGGTATCATATACTGGTGTTTGAAAATAAACAATAATTACAAAGTACTCCACAAAATATAAATAAATAAATAAATAAATAAATAAATAAATAAATAAATAAATAAATAAATAAATAAATGACTGAATGAATGAATAAATAAATAAATAAATAAATAAATAATAAAACAAACCAAGGATATTATTAATTCTGGTTATCGTTATTTATATAATCATACTACAAAATGTTGAAAGAAAGAAAAAAAAAACCAAGAAACAAAAAAAAAAAAAGAAGAAACCATAAATAAATAAAAACCAACACAAAAAAAAAACAAAGAAAAGAAACAAAAAAGAAGAAAAAAAGACGAAAAAACAGAAAAAAGAAAAAAAAAGAGACAAAAAAAACCAAAAACAAAAAAGACACTAAAAAAAAAAAACCAAAGAGAAAGAAAACCAAGAAAAAATCCGAAAAAGAAAAACATAACAAAAAAAAGGAAAAACAACAAAAAAAAAAAGACAAAAAAAAAGAAAAAAAAAAAAAAGAAAAAAAACAAAGAGAAAAAAAGATAAAGAAAATAAAACAACAAAAAAAAAAAAGAGAAGAACCACCACAAAAAGAACAAAAAGAACAAACAAACCCAAGAAAAACAACCAAAACACAAGAAGAAAAACAACGACAACCAAAAAAAAAAAAAAGAAAAAAAAAATAAATAATAAATCAACATGACTGAAAGAAAAAAGAAAAAAAAAACAAGAAAAAAAAGGAAGAAAAAAAAAAGAAAAAAAAAAAACAAAATGAATGAATGAATAAATAATAATAAATTAAATAAATAATAAAACAAACCAAGGATATTATTAATTCTGGTTATCGTTATTTATATAAGGAGAAAAAAAAACAACAGAAAAAAAGAAAACAAAAAAAGAAATACATACAAAAAAAAACAAAAAAGAAAAACAAAAAACTATACTACAAAAAAAAGGATCAAGAAGAAAAGAAAAAAAAGAAAAAAAAAAAAAAAACAAGAAAAGAAAAAAAAAAAAAAAAACAAAGAACAGAAAACAAAACAAACAGAAAAAGAAAAAAAAAAAAAACCAAAAAAAACAGACAAAGAACGACACAAGAAAACAACAAAAAAAAGAGAAAAAAGAAAAAAGAAAAAAAAAAAAAAAAACAAAGAAAAAAAAAAAAGAAATAAGAAAAAATAAAAAGAAAAGAAAGAAAAAGAAAAGAAAAAAAATAAAGTTAAGAAAACAAAAGAATAAAAAAAAAAAACATAAAAAAAAGAAGAAATGAAAAGAAAAAGAAAAGACGAAAAAAAAAAAAGATAAAAAAACAAAAAAACAAGAAAGAAAAAAAAGACAAAAAACAATAAGAAACCAAAAAAAAGAAGAAAAAAAAAAAACCGACAAAAAAAGAACAAAAAGAAAAAATAAAAAAAATAAGACCAAATTTGGACATTTCCTTTATTTCAGATTATTACTCTTCCGGCTACGATTCAGCCACAGAATCATCAGAAACTGACTCCGGGACCGAGGCTGGTGAGCAACATGACGTCAAAGATGGCGTAAGCCAAGTGAAACGTTACCGCAGTACGCATAATCTGTGTGATGATTTAAAGTATATCTTGTCCATGCCAGAATTGTGTGACGTCACATTCCTTGTTGGAGAAAAGAAAATACCGGTCTATGGTCTAAAAGCTATCCTTGCCACCAGAAGCCGCATATTTCATAGCCTCATTTTGAAAATACAACGGCAGAAGGCGGAAGAAGTATACAGACAAGACAGAAATAAATCTCAGAAGCAGACGACACTGTATCCATTTCACATAGTTATCGAAGTGAACAAGTATAAGCCAGAGGATTTCCGAAGAATTATTCAGTTCGTACACTGTGGAATGGTAGACATCAATTCTGGAAATGTCGTAGGTACGTCATCAGAAATATTACGTAATTACATAATTTACGCGTTTTGTTTCAATATGGTTTTAAATTCTAAAAAAAAAAAAATAAATAAACAGGAATAGGAAATAAAAATGGTGTTACAAAACATCTCTTGAGAAAGTGAAACAAAGCGAATTTCATAGCCCTGTTGAGGTAGCGTGAAAACTCGTGACAGTCTTCTCACATACCATTTTAAGATTAATATCTTATTTTGAAATAATTATTCAAAACGACATTATTGAATTACCAGCAGATTATTGTTTAGTGTTCAGAATTTTCTAAGTTAGATCGTTATATTAAATTTTAAGACACAAAATTTTCACTTTATAGGAATACTGATGTTTAGGTTGATATGGCCATGACATTTAAATGTTCATCAAAACATTTTAACGTCCGATTGTTTACATATTGTTTGCGAAACCTGTTTCTTTGGGCGGCAGAGTCGTTAATATTTCTTTTTTTACACCATCTATATAATTTGTGCAACACATTTAGTATTTCTATATACCTACACTTGTCTTATGTATAGTCTATAATGAAATGTGATTGCGACTTAAAATGACACATCCTAATTCTATATACATTCTAATCTTTCCAGGTCTATATTGTGGAGCATCGCAATTTGATTTGCCAGATTTAAAAACAGCCTGCTGCGATTACATACAGCACACACTGAAGAATTCCGCTCGCACAACTTCTAAATTGCACGCTGAGATTCAGAAGTACAACCATCACAAATCATCACAGAGGCTCTGGAGTAAAATTGAAAAATTTGCTCAGAATATTGAAAACAACAAAAACTCTCACTCTAGAAGAAAGGAAACCGTATTGTGAAAATGGAGTTTCAAGTTCTAAAATGTAAAGTGCTGTGAAAAATGAATAATTCAAAAGTGCCCATCTATATGTATCTATAAGTGCTAATGATTGTGGACTGAACACAAATAAATTATATGGAAGAAAATAAAGAAAAGATCCATCGAAAACCTAAATATGAACTTTTCAACTTACTTCTAAACACTTTGTCAAAATTAATCAATAAAGTAATTGTCTAAATAGTTTTTGTTTGTGTTGTAAATCTTAATTCATATAATTCAAGATGGTTGTCGTAGTTTTATTATCAAGTTAGATAACTCCTACTGACTGGAAAATAGATGCATTACACCACTTAAGGACGTATAATATGCCCCTCTACAAGTGACCGTGATTCTGATTATACGCTGTGAGCATGTACATGTATATCGCTGTTATACGTACAACAAGTATTACAATGTAAACTTTTACCAAGATAAATTGGCACATGTTTAATAAACAAACAAACAAACGAGACGAGTCTAAATCCAACCATGACAGTGGTAACAGGTTAGTTTTGACACAAGTATAACAGAATCACAATAATGCGAGTTCTGTATCCGTAAATACTCGAAATCTGGTCTCTTTTAACCTGCTATGAACTATTAGGTATATTCATTATCCAAAAAATTATACGCCACAATCGATACCTGGTGGTGACTTTGGATCATGAACATACCTTTGTAAAAAAATCAATGTTAGGTTGGACTGTAACCCGAATAATTAAATCGTTAGATTTCGTTCACTACGGATCACTGCATTAACGTCTGAATGTATTTACACTCGAAACGCGTTAGGCGGAAATGACTCCATGTTGCATTCTGAGATTTGTATACAGTAGATATCTTTTATGTACAGCTATTATTAACACAATAATTTTAAAAAAATCAGTAGCGATTTACAAATATTTCCCCTCGTCCTGCCCATTCATTGCATTACTACTGAAGCTCCAATCGGTTTTATACAGAAAACTGGCCTGTGACAACTCTGATTGGCACGTTGTGTTTATAAACATTTTCTCCTCTATTACACCTAATGCCTATTCTGGCTTCTTTTATTCGACCAATATCTATGGGGCGCCGTTTTAGTATTTATCCACTATTTTCTGATATCAAATATTTATTTTTTTATATCAAAAAATCGAATTTCTGATATCACAAATTCATTTTTGATATCAGAAATTCGATTTTTTTGAAAACAGAAAATAGAGGTGATTTCTTGATATCAGAAATTCGATTTTTTATATCAAAAATGAATTTTTGATATCAGAAAATCAATTTTTGACATAATTTTCTGATACAATAAAATATGTAGTATTATTTGATATTTAAAAAAATCGAATTTCTGATATCAAAAATTCGTTTTGATTTTTTGATATCAGAAATTCGATTTTTGGTATCAAAAATGAATTTTTGATATCAATAAATATTTCTGATATCAGTAATTAGATTATTTGATATTCAAAAATGAATTTTTAATATCAGAAAATAGTGAATGAATACTGAAACGGCGACCCATAAATATCTTCCCAATTTATCTACTGTCTTCTGAACTCCCTGAGGCTGAGGATTGTCACTTTAGTTTCTGTTTCATTATATTCACCGTGTGATGAAAAATGAAGTACAACTGTTTTCTAACCCGAATACAGTGGAACCTCACTATTAAGACCACCTAAGTGACTGTCTAAAAGTGGTCTGATTATTGAGGTGGTCTCTTAAGTGAGGTTCTGTTCTTATTAAATATTTATCAAGACTGAAATCTTGTGGTCTGAATTTTGTGGTGGTCTCCTAAGCGAGGTGGTTTTTAGGTGAGGTTCCACTGTAATTTAGTCGTTATATTACGGTAACCTCGTATGATAGATAAAATCAGAATCGGAGCGGGCTTGAATTATTAGAGTTATTCAAATCGACCATCTCTATGTGTAGTACAATATGCATGTTATATCAACTTCCGGTACGAAAGTCCAATAAACAAACGAAATGGCACAGTTGATAAGGAATTGATAAAGAAGAAAGTATATTGTTAGTTTGAACTTAAGCATGAATGGGATTTCTAAGTTAATCAAAAGTAGATTTAGCCGTCCGGAATCACTCTACGATGTACTATTTAAACAGGTTGTAAACATGGATAAGAAAAGCGAATTGTTATCGAGAACATGCGGTAATAACATAGCGAACAGAACAAGGTCGTGCGTTAAAAGTTTATCAACAGCTACACAATCCAGTGAAAGTGGCTCATCAGACGACAAAATGCCGTACATTGTTGGTCACGATAAAAAGTTAAAGGAATTTTATATAAAACTTCAAGATGGTAATAACTACATGTATATAATGAGTCTCTCTCTCTCTCTCGTCTGTTCTGTCTTTCTTTCTCTCTTACAAATTAGAAAACAAAGATTAAATTGAGGGATTAGCCAATTAGATCTAAAAACTTCAGGATATAAGATATCCATAGACAAGTTGCTCTCTTTACTGATGGTCAGTTCTTCTTAGATATTTGTTAGATATATCCAAGGTTCAGAATATTTGTGGTCTTACCGGTAAATTTATGCAAAGTGGTCCCACTGAATATACGCCATAACAAATCAGATACATGTATCATGTCCACGGCAGATCAAAGTATGTACATGTATATATGTTATTATAGTGGCTGTTTACATGACCATTGTGCACATAAGTTCTAAATTTACATGTAGATATACTTGCGCTTAATCTCCCTCAATGAGAAACCACAAATCATTGAGGAAGACATGCTGAAATTGAAATTTCTGGGTGGTACATGTATGTAACTATATGTAGCCTATATAACTATATGTAGCCTTTATAAATATATTTAAACTCATTTTCAACCCAACCTTGTCAGTGCAGGTTTTAACCACGCTGGAACCTATGATGAATTTGCGAGAAAGTTTGCAAGATTACTTGCGGTAGACTGGTGGTCTCTCTCTGTGTACATTACAACCAGGTTCTCTCCTCTACCATTAAAATATGGCTGCCACCATATATTGTATGTCTAAAAAATTGTTGAATGTGGCTTAAACACCAAACAAACAAAATGAAACAGCCCCATGCAACTGAATGAGATGTTCTTTTCTGTTGTAAGAGAAAAATCTATTATATGTCATGGGTCTGAAAGGGTTAATTTGATAATACTTTTTAATACGACAGTCAAAAAATCGAATTTCTAATATCAAAAATTCGTTTTTTTTATATTAAAAATCAGATTTCTGATGTCCAAAATTTGTTTTGATTTTTTGATATCAGAAGTTCCATTTTTTGATATCAGAAGTTCCATTTTTTGATATCAGAAATTCGATTATTTGATATCAAAAAATGAATTTTTGATATTAGAAAAAAAAGCATTTCTGATATAAAAATTCGTTTTGATTTTTGAATACCACAGTATTTGAATGTAAACTTAGACTAATATGCATTTCCAATATTGTTGCTAGGTAACACAGTTAGCAATGAAAGAGCAATTCTACAGTACGAATGGCTGAGGAAAAATCTTGTTGATTTGTACCACACAAAGGTTCCACCTGTATTTAGAGGCAAAGGCATTGCTCAACTGTTAGCAGAGGTGAGACATACATAGGGTACATACATTTGACCTATATTTAGAGGCAAAGGCATTGCTCAACTGTTGGCAGATGTAAGATTTGTGTAAACTCACATACATATGGGATACACTTTTCCTATATTTAGAGGCAAAGGCATTGCTCAAATGTTAGCAAAGGTGAGACTTGTGTAAACTCACATACCGATATATAGGGTAATCACTTTTCCTATATTTAGAGGCAAAGGCATTGCTCACGTACTTACATGTTGGATACATACATTTTATCTATATTTAGAGGCAAAGGCATTGCTCATGTACTTACATGTGGGGTACATACATTTTATCTATATTTAGAGGAAAAGACATTGCTCAGCTGTTGGCAGAGGTAATACTTGTTTAAACTGTCGGACACATTCTTTATAGGGTACATACACTTTACCTATATTTAGAGGCAAAGGCATTGCTCAACTGTACATACACTTTACCTATATTATGTGGGGACAAGAGCATTTTCAACTGTTGGCAACATAGAGGAATGTCTGCATTGATGAAATCAGTGTAAACAAGTCTTCACAGGGCTCACCCTGGACTCAGCAAAATATGAGCCAAAAAATTAGCCAACCAAGATGTGTTTTAATCAATTGAAATTTTGACTAGCTAGGTGTGGGACTATTTGCAAGTGTGGAAGTTTACTTGATTGGGAAAACTTCGGGACAATTCTATTTTCACCAATGAAGAATGCCCCTGTAATTATTGTTGTATGCATTGTTGCATGTAAATGTAGTTGTCTGTGCTATATCTTTTCTCTTTTCATTGACAGTTTTATACACGCAAAACATGTACCAAAAATATTAGCCAGAAAATTAGCCAATTACAAATTTTTTTAGCCAACCTTGACAAAAATTAGTCAATGGCTACATTGGCTAATGGTAGGGTGAGCCCTGCTTATTATTAGTCCCAGGGGGTGGGAGGGGATCCTTTTGCAATGTAATGGACTTCCTTTTATCCACCTCTAGGTACATAATTTGGTACAGGTATACACGTGAAGTAGAAGGGTTGTCACATACATACTGTAAAGATGGAAATATATGCGTTGGACGTACATGTAATTTACACTGAATATGTGATGAAGAGATTTTCATGTAAATTACCCTGTCATACCAGCCCTACAGTTACATTTTTACAAGTTGATGGAACATTAACGCAGTTATGTTATGCTAAGTTGTTTATTGGAAACAAGACAATATAGTAACAATTTGCTGAAAAATATAGATCTACAAGACTTGTCGAAATATATGCTTTTAAAGGTCAGTTCGGCGTCCTTTATGAAATTTAAGATATTATAAATTTGTTTTAGAATGTTACTTTTCAATTATTTTTTACCATTTTGTGATAGAATTGACATTCAAAGTGATAGACTGGACTATTAACAATTCTTGCACACGATTAATATGCAAATGAGTTTTGGTCTGTGAAGTTGGACCTAGAAGTTGCATCATTCCTCATTCACATGATCTTAACTGATGAGAAACTTTCGGCAGTCTTTGAAGTTGGGAAAATGTTTTACATGTACACATATTGACCTAAAGATTTAAGGCTACTGATAGAAAGTATAGCGTAAGGGTATAATACTGCCCTGTCGCATCAAAATTTAATATCAATGAAACGATGTTTATGAGCACAAGATTTTATAATCATATCGCTGATCTATGTAGTTTGTTGCATAATATATAAGCCATCAGTACTCACGGTAGGCCAAATGTCTGACCCGATTTTAGTTACTTTTTTTTTGTAAAACCTAACTTTACCGAATTAAAAAGTATTCAGTATACTGAGTGTATTATACCTCATTAAAACTTAAGATTGCCATCAACTGGAATCAGTACTTTCAGTACTTTGATTTGTATTATTCATGTACAGGACTGCTCACGGTATGTCACATAAAAATCTCCCATGCGTATGATTTACATTAGAAAATCCCATAATAAACAACATGCAGAAATTTACAGCATGTGATAGTACATGTATACCAACGTAAAGTGGCACATCCGGGTTCATTCAGAAACCAAAACAATAGGGTCTACAGGATGTATGGGAAAACATATTGCCTTGCACAGACTACATGTATTACAATACAGTCTCTAATACAAGTAGCTTGTCACCTCTCTTATAATTTGATTTAGCCTTGTTGTGTTTGTAAACATGTGCCAATTTACCTTGGTAGACCTGTACACCTGCCTGGTCTTTTTTTACAATTATTTTTCCTTTATACTTTTGATTTAATTTTATCCTCTCCATTTCTAAGTAACATTTTTTATCATATTTATTGCAGATAAAACATATACATCCCAAGAAGACAGAATTTCACTTACATAAACTGCAATCCTACCTCTTTCTGTCTGGACTTATAATTAAAACTAGGGAAAAACCATTACCTAAAATCATTGGCATGCAAAACTCTACATAACATTTATTTTGATTAAAATTGTCATGTGAGAGTTATTTCCCCTTTTAAGTGGATGAGCTGTCGTAGGTAAAAAAAATTACATGCCCATTTTATGCATAGGCGTCGGAAGCAAATTGAAAGTGGGGGGGGGGGGGGGGCTAACACACGCCAGAAACGTCTGGGGGCTAGGCCCCAACTTTCAACACCTATGTCTCTCTTTGCAAAAAAAGTGGGGTGGTGGTGCAAATTAACTTTCGGTAAATTACCAAGTGCCCAATAAACACATGCTATTTGTAGTTAATATACATTCTGTTCTTATTACCCTTTGCGTTTATTTTCTTACATCATATATCGACCCATTTTTAACTCGTCCCATCGCATTCTCGGCTTTATCATTCTTGTCGCATATAATCATGAACTGCCCAACTTCACTGGACACGGCAGCTTGATTGTAAAAAATGAGGTAAACATACTTTTCACAGTTACATTGTATATTGTTTTGATTTTGTCAACGTCAGCATTCAGGGTAGCATTAAAGATTGGAAAAATTTCTTTTAGTGAACTGATGTATTTATTCATATATTCATCCGATTTTCTTCAGGTATTTAAAATAGCGTTGAAGAGCATATATTTTACATAATGCATGCACTTTCCACTAAAATCACGTCCTGTATTTTAAAAGTAAACATAAAACACATAAAAATCGCGTAAAGGACCGAGATCCCCTAACCGAATTACGAAGTACATTTGATATGGCGAAAGAGTTTATCTGAAAGGTAATTGCCTACGGAAATACAGCTGAATTTTTAAAAGTACAGGGAAACTTAGATTCTAATAAAACAAATAATTTCGAAAAGAAGATCATTTACAACGTTCCACATGTTTGATAATGTATTTGAACACACATTTTATCATATTTTCGACTATATGTCTGTTGACAAAAATAATCATTGTGACAGTTTATACCGCTTTAATATTGGGGAAATATAATTGAGAGAGTGTTAGCACACATGCCATATTTTACAAAAGTCAGTCTAAGACATTTTTGAAAAGAGACAAAACACATTTTTAATGGACAAATGTGATAGATTCCTGGGACACTTTCTGGACATATGTGATAGATTCCTGGGACACTTTATGGGACGATATGTGGCAGTTTATTGAAGCAGCAATTTCTTTAATTTACAAGTTACAAACTTTCATGGCATTACTTACACTTTATGGGGTACATTCAAGCATTGTATTCGAGACATTACTTGACTATACCATAGGTGGGGAATTATTAAATGCATATTGTAAGGTTATACAGCTGTATAAAATTGTATAAATAAAATAAAATTGACCATGGGGTTATTGTTGATACATGTGTACCTAACCACTAGTTTAAATGGTCAAATACTGAAATATACGTAAACATTATTTCAAATTTCAACATATGACCATGTACAAAAATGTATATTTTAAAACATTGACCCTGAAATATATTAACTACCTGGGCTAGTGGACAGAGGCGTCAGCAACCCTGACCCACAGTTAATTTTATTTAATTTGTAAGTATAATTAACTTTGATCATTTTAGCAATAATTCATTAATGTCGCAGTTATATTATTTACCTCAAAATCCATAGATATACTGTAAATCATGAAATTTTCGCTGGACTTTATTTTTGCGATACACACACACACACACACACACACACACACATACACACACACACACACACACACACACACACACACACACACACACATATATTAAATTTATTGGCGAGGTTATATTTTCTCGATTTTGGATGCCCATTTCGTCGTACTATTATTATACTACATTAAGCGATAATTTTATTTTTCGTGAGCAAGAGTTCTCGCGAAATTATGTGTGAATAAAATTCTCGCGAATAAAACCGGATTTACAGTAAATGAAAGGTGACAAGCATAGCGCATTCTGGTAATATATTATTCAAGGTGAGTAATTGATGCCACAGTTTATATACGTTTATATAGGTAAATAGGTCATGTCAACAAAAAATTAGTCGTCACTGCCTAAACAAATATAGATCTATAGCCTAAAACAAGATGTATGAATTTTCTACTATATTGGTAATTGACCTATTGCCAAGTGTCTGAGACATGACTGTCCATGTGCTTTTTTATGTCATTCGATTGTGATGTCATAATGACACAAGTGTTTGGCGAGCCATTTGATTGTGATGTCATAATGGACAAGTTTGCCAAAAGGTGACGTGTCGGTCATTTGGCAATAGGTCAGTTGCTATTTGAATTGCATCGTAAATTTTGTAGGTAATGTAATTTCTCAACAAGATTCTGATGTATACATTGGTTTCTTTATCCTTCAGGTGACCTTTGAATATTTTGTAGGTTATGAATTGACTGTTTTATGACATATATGTTTGGATGACTGTTTTCTAACTTGTTTTTCTATATCTTTAAGTGACCTATATCATTGGATGTACAGTTTTCTAAGTTGCTTTTTTATCATTCAGGTAACCTATGAACATATTGTAGATTATGTTATGTATATATATCATTGGATGACTGTTTTCAAACTTGCTTTTCTCTATCCTTCAGGCCGCCTTTGAGCATTTTGTTGCAGAGGATGTGACAATGAAACTGACATGCTCTTACCTTCAGCATTACGCAGAGAAAAATCCAGTGCCAAGAATCTGGAGCAAACTGTACTCAGGAGACTGATGTGTTTTAACCAATCAGAAATAGTTATCATTACATGACAACCAATCAGATTCAGTTAACACATTATTGATTGACAGATTCAAGCATTAAATTGATAAATTATTTATGATTTGTATAATAGTTTTAGCCCGTATCAATAAATATCATCTGTCACCTTGAAGGGAAACTATTGTGTTCTAGATTTAGACGATATTTATGAGCATTTAAAATGAGCAAGACCGGCATATTAGTCAAATATATAATATGAACATGAATATTTAAAATGTTTGAATAAATAAGTTGACATCATATGTACTATGGTACTGTATTCTTTCATATAGAAGTATAAAGAAACTCGTATACATGTACGTGTATATCAGTACTTGCTTAATGTATAGTGAAATAAAAATGAAATGTTTAGTCAAAATAACTCCCAAATTGTTAACAATTCTTTTCAGTATTCCGTAACATATTATAGTATGAGGTATGTATGTCCAATAAGAAGGGCTTAAATTTTCACATAAATCTGAACTGAATAGTTTGCCACTCTTTTACCTATGGGATATATATATATATATATATATATATATATATATATATATATATATATGTACGTTTATCCTGTAACTAAGAGTTTTCCTTTACTTGCATTGCGGCGCTATATATACCTGCACAATCAGCGAATGTTATAATGACGTCAGACGTTCTTTAGAAATTTATGTAATTGTGAAATATTCTTGGGCAGATCGGTGACGCCTATAATGTTTTCAACACTTTGAAAGTTCGTTATAAATTAATAGAGTAGCAATATTTACAGTTACAGTATAAAACAGAATAGATGGTTGGTGTCTGGAAAACAGATTTTATTTGAACTTGGATCAGAAAAATGATACTGGCTCAAGTCTCACCAGTGTCGTTTTCCATAACTCTTGTCCAAATACAACCGCATTTTTAGACACTAATCATCTATATTATTGCATATTTCTAGACAGTATTCATAGCTTTCACCTATAATGAAGTAGACCATACAGTCACAAGAGAGTCATGTATATGTGATATATAGTCAGATTGTTTACAGATATATCATGTTCCCACCTTTTGGTGAAAACCCTGTTAAATCAAAAAGTGGGAACATGATAGATAGGTCTAATTAAGTTCAAGATGTTTAAGTACTTGTACATTACCAATCATCTTGTACTATATATGTGAGATATATATATATATATATATATATATATACATGTATATATATATGTATGAATATAGTTGTTTTACCACTAGTCACTGTAGTACATATGTGCTCTGTTATTTTCATGGATAATATTGATATTTGTGATATACATGTGTTTTATTCAAAGAGATCACAATAAAATGAATGAAACCAAAATATGTTTATAGATTTGTGTATTTGAATTTGAATAGAAGAGAAGAACGGTAAACTTTATCAGAAGTTTGCCATCGTACTTGCGGAATGGTTGTGGTAGCTTTCACAATACATTTGCTCGCCACCGTTTGGCTGAGGAATTATTTACTGTGGTGTGAAATAGTAGTCAAACAAATACACAAACCAATGTAGCCACTCTGAGGAATACACAAACCAATGAATACACAAACCAATGTACCCAATCTCAGGAATACACAAACCAATGTAGCCATTCTCAGGAACACACAAACCAATGTACCCATCTCAGGAACACACAAACCAATGTACCCATCTCAGGAACACACAAACCAATGTACCCATTCTGAAGAATATACAAACCAATGTACCCATCTCAGGAACACAAACTAATGTAGCCATTCTCAGGAACACACAAACCAATGTACCCAATCTGAAGAATACACAAACTAATGTTCCCGGCATTCTGAAGAGTACACAAACCAGTGTACCCACTCTGTGGAATACACAAACCAATGTACCCACTCTGTGGAATACACAAACCAATGTACCCACTCTGTCGAATACACAAACCAATGTACCCACAGTGTGGAATACACAAACCAATGTACCCACTGTGGAATACACAAACTAATGTACCCACTGTGGAATACACAAACCAATGTACCCACTGTGTGGAATACACAAACCAATGTACCCACTGTGGAATGCACAAACCAATGTACCCACTGTGGAATACACAAACTAATGTACCCACTGTGGAATACACAAACTAATGTATCCACTGTGGAATACACAAACCAATGTACCCACTGTGTGGAATACACAAACTAATGTACCAACTGTGGAATACACAAACTAATGTACCCACTGTGGAATACACAAATCAATGTACCCACTGTGTGGAATACACAAACCAATGTACCCACGGTGTGGAATACACAAACCAATGTACCCACTGTGGAATACACAAACTAATGTACCCACTCTGAGGAATTTACAAACCAATGTACCCACTCTGTGGAATACACAAACCAATGTACCCACTCTGTGGAATACATAAACCAATGTACCCATTATGGAATGCACACACTAATGTACCCACTGTGTGGAATACACAAACTAATGTACCCACTGTGGAATACACAAACTAATGTACCCACTGTGTGGAATACACAAACTAATGTGCCCACTGTGGAATACACAAACCAATGTACCCACTGTGGAATACACAAACTAATGTACCCACTGTGGAATACACAAACCAATGTACCCACTGTGGAATACACAAACTAATGTACCCACTGTGGAATACACAAACTAATGTACCCACTGTGGAATACACAAACTAATGTACCCACTGTGGAATACACAAACTAATGTACCCACTCTGTGGAATACACAAACCAATGTGCGGGTGCCTGAGGGATATTACTACTTAAATGTGGAAAATTTACGATGGGAAAGCCGAAATCGTCGCGTTTGTCGTATAGCTTAGTTGCTAATTTCCCGTCTGTGTTTGTATTAAGTAAAATGTCTAAGTATGACGCGTGTGTGCTTGATTCTGTTGTATCTTTAATTTCTAGTTCGCTGGGATATATCGCATTGACATATGTATGAAAATTATCATTATTAATTGACAAAACGTCGTCGATATATCTAAATGTCAAATTAAAGGACACCGCTAACTTTTTCTTCTTTTGATTCAGCAGTTTCTGAATGAAGTCCTGCTTCGTATGAATAAAGGAACAGGTCGGTCAATAAAGGGGCACAATTGGTTCCCATAGGAATGCCGACAGTTTGTTGAAAGACCACGTCTCCGAACATTACAAATATAATGTCTATTAAAAATTCCAGCATGTTTTTTTTTATATCAACTTCAGTGTATTTATGTGTAGAATCAGAGTGGTGTTTGACGAAATAAGTATCCTGATAGCTAATTACTAGATATTTAAATTTTCGGGTACCGCCTTTAGTGAACAAAAACAGTTGTCTATAATGCTAAAAAGTCTTTCTTTTAATTTTTTATGTGGAATAATTGTAAAGAGTAGAGAAGCAATAAGTTTTGATACTGTGAATTCGAGAAAAATTGTGTGCCTTCAAATTTTCTAAAAGCGGTTTAGAATTTTTAAGTATCCACATCTGATTTACACCGCTTCTGGACTAGGCAACTGTACAGTATTGTTGAAGTTTCTCCTTAACGGCTGTCAATATCTTGGTAAGGAATAAAGATAAAGGTCTGGTAGAACATTTGCTGTATCCTGCTATGTATCTTTGCTTATATGGGGTTTTATGATGTTGAGGTATCCAATATAAATGTGGTAGCTCACAATCGGTATCCGTTGTAGGTATATCAAATGAGCGTAATACGGACAATCTCGTCCTTCGAAAGTGATCTACGTGTGTACGTAGAATTTCCAGAATTCGTATTAAATCCAAGCTCTTCTTATAAACAATTATAGTAATGTGCCTTACAAATAAAAACTATATTATTTGAGGCTTTGTTTGCTGGTACAAGTACATATTGGTCATGTAATCTATCCAGTTCAGTTACTACTTCTGGATCACTAAATATAGAGGGATAACGTGTTTTCATAGTCCCTTTAAGTTTTCGAATACGAATTTTTATCAACCATCGTATGGCTTTTAGCCATTCAGACAAAGTGTCTGGTTCTACGTCTTATTTGGCCCATCGTCTGGCATAATCTTCGACAGGATTCATAACTAAACTGAAATTCTGACGCCAATTAAAGGAACGGGCTTCCCGGTATTTAGGGCCCCTTAAAATAAGATTTTTGAGGCTTTCATTTTCAACAATACAAACGTTGCCGGTTATGAAATGCCGGATAGGTTTGTATTTGAAAGGAGATGAAGTACATGAACATTTGACAGTGTTGTGTAGAAGATGTTTGATGTCCAGACACTTCAAAACCTGTTTGTAAATGAATAGCTTGGATGCGATACTAGGTGTATGTCTATATGAAATGCAAATATAATCGCAAGACATCATGCGAAAGATCATCGTCAATGTCAAGCAGATAACTAAGAAACAATCACCACAGGTGTTGTAATGTTTAAGATTCGAATTCGCGTTTGTGTGGTCTTTGACCAGCTGCAGACCACCGCAATCCATTCAAGGGGCATTAGCTGTGTCTTGTCAAACATTTTCACTTTTGTTTCACTACTTAGGTTGATATACAATAACAAAAAAGAGATATACACAGCCAAAAAAAAATTCTTAAATTCCTATATATTTTGTGAAATTTCTTGAGAAACCCAGGTTTGGCAATTATTAAATCGCAATTGATTAACTCAACCTTACTATTTGTATATGAATACTACACTGGACCCGACCTTATTGTTACAAAACATGTAGGACTGTAAGATTTGGTATGCCTATGTATTGCTCTTATTTCGTATTTGTACATTAAGTACAAGTAATAAAAGTAGAAAAAATCGAAATAATTTCCTTTGGTAAACAGCTAATACCCCTTTAGGGCCTTGTTGAAATTAAGCTTCAAACATAAAGCTATAATTAAATAGTTAATACTTTGAACCGCCACTCTTTGATCCTGTAAGCATTATATGATTGAACCGATGTTCAATAATGAGTAATATATGAATTTCAGTAAACTATTGCTTTACTGTATTCACAAATGGAATCAATACCTTCTGTTAGAGGATATTTTTGAGATTAATCACATTCTTTATGAAAATTATTCAGGCTAGTTTCAATTTGTACATTCAACTACTTTCGAAGACACTTCCTGGTAGAATATCCATTTTGATGTAATCTTTCTAACTGCAGAATCGCCTATATCGACGGTGACGAGGAGTGATTCCTCATTTGGATTCAGCTATGGATTCATGGCGAGTAATGTGACACGGGATACTCTCCTCTTCATGCCACCTAATCTCATCTCTGGATTTGTCAAAGGTCTTCGTGTGTCAAATGTGTTAATCTAACTTTCATAAGAGGGAGCTTCATATATTTTAACAAGATCTCTGTATCGGCCATAAACTTCATTGTGTCTTCTGAACTTTAATTTCTAATAGTTAACATTAGTGTTTGTCCCTGGCCTTTATACCTTTATTTCGTGATATCGCCACAGACTTCAGCCAAAATATGATGAAATACTTCCATATTATATGATGCCCCGATTTCATTACCCCTATTGTTTTTTGATAGTTGATAACTATTTACGAAAATGTTAAACCGTCTATACGGTCCACAACATATCATGGATGATGGACATAATGTGTCCACAGGAAGTTATCATTCCTACTTGGCACTAGATCCCATCTCGGGTCTTTACAATTGTTGAGCCTGACACTTTTCTTACTCGAGCCCCTAACCCTGATTTTACAGATGAAGGATCAACCACAACCAGTTTTAAACAGAGGGTAGGTCGTACACTTGGCAAAGGAATTCGGATTCCTACATGTAACCTGTTTCCATTTCTATATTTTACAGATCATGAGCCTGAAATGTCGACAGGCGAATGTCACTCGTACACAATACCCACCCCTTTCATAATTTCCACAGATAATGGATCTGACATTTCGACAGAGGATGCTGCTTCTCCCACACTTGCCCTTAAAAGACAATGATAACCCGTCAAAATATAACTTTGTGTTTCCAGAGGGAAAGGCAGCTCACGTGCGCTATGACGTTGAGACATAGAGTTTGGGTTGCTTCTAGAGTACGGTGCATGGTTATGTCAGACTTTATCTGCTTAGATCTACGTATAGATTTAAAACAACAACGGAGACAAATAATCAAACATAAGTGCGTTGAGAAGAAACGGAAATCTCCACTCTCGTAGTAAGAGATCCACGGACTGGACAACCAGATTCTTAGCAATGGAATTGTACGATTCTCCTTATTGAACGTTCAGTACAAATCCTTTTCAGTCATCGTAGAATCTTTGACATATGTTCCGAACAATTTCTTGTTAGGCGTCTTAAAATGTGCAACGGATATGTCCAGAAATATATTAGTTACATGCATCTACATAGGCATATCCTCAAGAAAAGTAATTGCGATGTATTTTATAGAGCACGTGTCGTATGTTCAGTACAATTTCCTGTTTAATATCTATATGTATGTATTATGTATTCAGAACTTAGAATTGTATATCTAGGCGAATGTCCTGTAATTATGTTCTGTATGTATAGTATCTTATAGTCTGTGTCTTGAGTTCAGTATCATTAGCTCTTAAGTATTTTCAAAATAGTCTTAGGTTTGTCAATCAATCAGTACGATTAGAATCTGAATTATCTGATTTCCTTATCCATTCAACACACCCATGTACGATTCTATCAACTATACATGGCTTTTGATCCCATACATAAATTTTACATATTGATATGAATTAAGGCAATGCGTTGAAAGAAGGCGCAGACATTTGTTTTACACATGCGGAAAAAAACATTCGTCGAGATTCTATCCGATCTCAGTAGGGCAACACTTTTGCCGTAAAATGACGTAACAGTAAAATTATGACGTCAAATATTTAGAACTTTATTTGCAGTTCCGGCGTTACGATAAACTTAATCTGCAAAACGTTTGCTTTTACAGTAGTTAAGTACTAGTTGTTAAACGCTTTTGGAATTTGCTTTTTCAGTGTTTATGGAGAACGTAAATGAGACTATAATATAGCATTGCATTTTGGGTAATTTCTAATTAACAAGTTCGCTTCGCTGCGCTCTCTATAATTAACATTAGATATAGTTTTTATTCCATAATAACTAGACACTTAGGTAACAAATAATGCTAATAACATAATTTACATAGCTGAATAAATACAATAAATCTGAAAGTAGGATCATTTCTCTGTTTGTGAGATGTCAGTTAAGCTGTATTCCTCAACCTAGAAAATAAAACACGTGTTTTAAATGAATGCAACATTTGTTTTAAATACACCATATTTAACTGTATTTCACTCTATTCTGTATGTAACATTCCTCACGTAATTTGCATGAGTCGTGCATTTGTACATTTCAAATCATATATATACATACGGTACACACAAATCAGTACAATAGGTTTACATATTTTAGCTGCTCTCTCGGTCTTCTTATAAATCAATATATTAAGAAAATCAATAAAACTTTTCAGAAAAATGTATTTAATCACCTTCTTGTTCTCATTGTTACCTTAGCCACCATACCGACTAGATATTCAGGTTGTAACTAATGCTTTAAACGGAAAAGAAGCAAAATATTGCATCGCAAAAATGAAGCGCGGTATTGGAGAAAATTCGACATCGTTGATATTTCTTTTATTACTTTTATATCTAACAGGTAGGTTCTATTACATAATTTATCTATCTATCTATCTACACACACACACACACACACACACACACACATATATATATATACCTATCTATATGTATCTATCTATCTATCTATCTATCTATCTATCATTCTATCATTCTATCTATCTGTCTGTGTATCTATCTGTCTGTCTATCTCTCTGTCTGTCTTGTCGCCTGATTGTCTGTCTGCGTGGTCCAACATATTACTATCATACATGTATGTGATCCTAATTCTAACGAGTTCAAAAACAGAAATGTTAACCGCATAGCGCAAGAGACATGCACAAAGGCCTTCGTGTTCGGTTGGGTGAAACCCCCACCTTTAATCTGTGATGGTTGGAATGTAGGATTCGAGTTCCGCTCTAACCTAAACTGATTTATTGAGGAAATTTACCAGTTAACTTGCGGAGGGCCGTGTTATCAAAAAGTTTATATTCTATGAAAAATAGTGCCAAGCGTTGATGCTAAGACGAAGTCGAAGACCTTTTGTAAAACGGTCGATATGGAAGACAGCATTGAGGATTTTTCTATGGTTGATTAAGTGTTGAGCCTTATCAATATTATAAACAAACAAAATCCCAACAATACCGTTACTAATATTATAAACATAATACCAAAGTTATAATGCTCAAGACGATCGTTTCTGTTGGTTAGACTTCATCAGTTGAGCTCCAATTTTAAATAGGTTAAGTAAACATTTGTCTTTTACGAGATCTATTGCACTATATTCAACATAATCTCCTTCACTGTCTGTACAATATTGGCAGCAATGTTTAAGAACCTAAATATCTTAACCTTTAAAGAAGTCCCTTTCTTGACTGCCCAGAAAGTCCTCTACTACATGTATGACGTCATCATCTGTATACAAATGGGTACCGGAAATGACCTTTTTCAATTTTTGAATAGCCTTAAGACTGACGGAGCGAGGTCAGGGAGATGTTGAAAACCTTCGTCATCAATGGTAGTCATAGCAATTGTAACTTGTAAGCTGGGACATTGTCCTGATGAAATAATTTACTGAGCTTTCCACTGCGCTTGATCTTGAGCTCTTTGGGTAATTTTGTTCTAAACCGCATAACCCTAGCCCTAGCTAATGTCACTTGTTCTGTTTACATTAAATTATTGGACAGAATATGACCAAATGGTTCATTGGTTACACAGCATTAAACAGTCGGAGAACAGAAGGACTGAAAATGAGCAACCCTGCTTGTCCCCTTCACCACCAAGGCTCAAAACGTATCACAGAGCCCTCGGATGTCGATATGTGTGAGCCCATAGTCCAGCCAAGGCAAATAGTAAATAGATAGTGCATATCTTTTGGTCACGATCTGTATATCAGTCGACGATCAACATTCACTACCGAACATTAAAATATACACATAAACATCACACATACCAAAGTATTAACCTTCAGGATATTAATATTAATACAGAATTTACGGAAAATTTGATTAATAAGTGAAAGTTGTGTTATATGTACATATCTATAATGAATTTGACTAAAATTTTGTCTGACTCAGAGGTAAATGAATAAAAAAGGAAGGATCATAAGGGGGCACATTTTTGGAGGAATTTATACAGTATTGAAAACTACTGATGTTAATGATAACAGAACGCACAATGGTTTATTTACCTGTAAGATATCATGTAAAAAAGAGAAAATGATAGAAATCTTCCATATAAGATAATATAATTACTGTAAACGTGGATATTTCCGCGTGTTGTTAATTACGCGATTTTCTTTTACAAACTATAAGCGTGGGTGTATATTTTCGCGATGTCACACGTTACTTTGAACAGTCCTGTCTTACACGATAGTTTATAGCACAAATGTGGGATTGGTACGCGAAGTTAATTGACTCGATAAACCCCATCGCGTATTTACTGTAAAATTAACCTTACGTGTAAATTTCCACGTTTACTGTACCAAACATGACGACATATTCATCTGAACATGAGCCAATGGTAAAGGAGCCATTATAATTTACCCAGAATATTTTGTATGAATGTCATATGGTTATGTCTTTGTCAAATAAAGTACAACTGTAATCAAATTATTGTACATATCAAAGGACTTTTTTTGTTTAAATGACCTTTTTTGTGCCAACAATTATCCAGTTATACGGAGGTGATAAGTTTTTGTAGGTGGAGGAGAGAACCAGGTAACAGTGTGTTCCGGAATAGGTAAACTGATAAATTATCTCACAGATCGGCTTATGTCTCAACAGAGATGGAACTCGCGTTGTCTAGTGTTTAGAGATTGTTTTATTTCTGTTCTGAATACTCGGCCACGATTTAACAGAAGTCAAAGGATTTTTTCACGGTTTTACCCATTGTAGTATTGACTTGTCATAACTAGGTTTATTTTGATAAGTTATGATTCAAGCTGCAAATTTCCTTGCTTAAACTTAAAATTACGTTTCTTTTTGTGAACCTGTTTCTACTTATTATATATATATATATATATATATATATATATATATATATATATATATATATATATATATATATATATATATATATATATATATATATATCAAAAACCTTATTTAGACCAGTCACATGGAGTACGCGAGGAACGACTCCTCGTAACATTTGATACAGACGTTCATCAACCACTATCGTACAGGTAGCTCAACATTTCATTTAGTGAAACAAAAATCTCAAAAAGGCTGTAATACGGACCGTGAAATTTGCGGACCGCTGAATCAAACACTATTTTCAAAAAAGCTTCATGAGACAATATACAAATCAGGTGAAAATTGGAAACATACGGACCTCTGAGAATCCAAATGTGGAATCAGATGCCATGGAGGAATATGCACTCCTGTCGACCATGCCACGACTTTCATGAATCCACATTTGATTTCAAAGGTACTAATTGAGGAATTCATTCTTGTCATAATCGATCAGGCAATTCAACATTTCACTCAATGAAACACTGTTATAGCAAACAAGGTCATTATACTGACCGTAAAGTTTGCGAAATGCTGACATAAATTCCTTGTGACAACAACTTAGCAAATATTTGACAACCACGGACCTCTGGAAATCTAGAGGTGGAATCAAGTGTCGTGAAGGAGTACGCATCCCCTGTTGACCGGTCACACCCGCCGTGAGTCCACTCACTCACATGTCAAAGGGAAATTACATTTTCATCTACATAAATCATATGATACCTCGAGAACTTTTTGAATATCTAAAACACGCTGCAAAGTACTAAGGAACTTTATTTTATTCGAGAATACCTTTTCAGCACCGTTAATCTTATTAAGTGTTCTTTATTTAACTATATAAGCTAAGACATTACCCTTGTCTCACACCAGTTGTTCACTTAGGGTGTGCATTTCAAAGGGATGAATTAATATAAATCCAATGCACTGTACTGTAAAACATTATATAATCAATACTAACACAGAAGGCAAAACAATAAAACTTACATTTATACTGAATAACCCAGAAAAAAAACATTTATTGAAGAAATGGGCTTTATCGTATATACATCAGAAGGACTGCATGTACTATGGCCATATGTTGGCTTACATAATTGGGAAATGTATTTATTTCGCATATATGAACACAACACTGATTCCATTCAAACTAGTCATCGCTCCATGGAAATTAGTCAACGAAACATGTGTTACATGATAGTGTTAGAATTTGGTGACATTATGTGTGAAGTATACGAAGTCCGATTTTATTTTTATATATAGGACAATACATGTATATAAATACAAAATAAGTGCTTGGTCACACGTTCTTCTCTTTGAACATATAGTATATTACAGTGTATTTTTTGTATAAAATAATTCATTCTACAGATAAACGCAATATATGTTCTGCTCGCCTGGAAACAGCAAAGTCTAGATTTATCTACGACTCTATGGAAGATAATTGGCATTTATGGTAGTAACTACATAAACTGAACTATTAATCGTTAGTATGTCCACGAAACAATAGACAAATCTGGTGAAATTTGGAGACAAAGGGCCTAAAA
The DNA here is from genome assembly GCA_030159075.1 of Atrina japonica. Lineage (NCBI taxonomy): Eukaryota > Metazoa > Mollusca > Bivalvia > Pterioida > Pinnidae > Atrina > Atrina japonica. The sequence goes on from BROG01000392.1 coordinate 354,836, forward strand.
CAATGCAGAGTTTGGATCAGGTGCCATGAAGGAGTAAGCGTACCGTGTCGACCGCTCACACACGCCGTGTTTCCACATTTGAATTCAAATGAAATAATTGGGGAATGAATCCTTGTTATAATCGGATTCATCAACCACTATTGAACAATTCAACATTTCACTCAGTGAAACACTGTTATTGCAAACGAGGTCATAATACCGACCGTAAATTTTACGAAGTGTTGACATTAAACGTGATGTCCTGGTATCATTGCGATAATAATTTAACAGTGAGTAATTTGCCTCTGTATATGAAATATTCTTATGTTGAACACGCACTGGCATATCTGCGAGGTATAACAACCATTTGCAGGAGGAAAAGCGACATAACTGCTTAAATGTGGAAAGATGACGTTATGAAAGCCAAAATCATCATGTTTACCGTATAGCTTGGTTGGTAATTTCCCGTCATCTATAGTAAGTAAAATGTCTATGTAGGAAGCACATGTATTAGATTCGATGACATGTTTTATTTCTCGCTCGTCGAGATATATCGCTATCTCATACTTATAAAACTGTCAATATTCATTGACACAACGTCGATATATCTAAATTTAAATCAAAGGCAACGGCTAGTTTTAGCTTCTTTTGATTCGAAGGTTTCTGGATAAAGTCTGCCTAATATGACATTACTTACTTATAAAACCTACTTAGATAAACATAAAAAACCAAATTTTCAGGAGAGCAAAGTCACCAGTAATGCCCTTTCAGAAATATGTATGCATCCTTGTAACGTGATTGAGTGGTGTGAAGGTAGTGTTGGAATATCCAAGTGTTTATGAACAGAATATTACCTTAATTAAATTTAATGCATCGCGCATACTTATTATTACTAGCGGGTATGCCTTATCAAGCTCATGCCTTGATTCTTATGTTATTGTAGATCAGAAGTACGTGTCTGTCTTTTAAACCTAACTATCTACCGACGGCAAGTATGCCGATTTCTGTTTCTGACTGTCAGAATTCCGTGTCTGTTATGTTTATTTTACTGTCTACCGAAAGACAGTATGTCGATTTCTATATCTTAATGTCAGAGTTCAGTGTCTGTTATCTTTATTTAACTGTCTACCGACAGACAGTATGTCGATTTCTATATCTTAATGTCAGAGTTCAGGTCTGTTATCTTTATATAACTGTCTACCAACAGACAGTGTGTCGATTTCTATTTCTGAATGTCAGAGTTCCGTGTCTGCTATCTATGTTTTACTGTCTACTGACGGATAGAATGACGATTTTGATATGTTAATGTCAGAATGCCGGATTTATTTGAATACTGTCTTCCTTCCGGTTACCACTTTTGCTTTTTCCTATTCATGCATTTAACTTTAAAAATGCAAATGATAGAAAATTAAAATTGTACTTTTATGATGTTTAATTTCTTGGGAATGGCCACGACGTTTGTTGGCTACTTGTCATGTATTTACTGTTACAGACAAGGTCCAGGGAGCGGGAGATCCTGTACCATGCGTTGGCGGTAAAATATTTAAATGTACTGTAAATCCATGTCAAATAGTCTCAAATACTAAAGTGCCGAATGCAGTTTGTAGGCAAGTATATTTCTGTGCCTGAAATCACCACATTTACTCACTGCTGAAGCTCCCGTTTCTGAATTTAAAAAACTGAATTTAACTGATTAGAGATATTGTTTCATTCGCATCGCAACCTTAGATAGAATTTACTATTTTTCCTTATGAAATGAAAAATATTTTTAGAATGTACTCAAACTTTTTTTTATAGTTGTGAAGATTTATTAAATATATAATGCGATGAATGTACAATATCTCCAGTTGCTGCATACAGTTTGTAATAAAATCATAAAAAGTTACTCGATCTGAAGTACTGAGTAAATTTAGTGATTTCAGGCCCATATAATTTCATTTTTTTCTTTTGGTATGCAAAATAATTGATTGCTTTCTAGTAAGAAAAACTTCGATAGCCATACAGTATTGGTACTTATGAGGACACAGCTTTACACATATAAACTATTGTACAAACATTCGCTAGTTATCGGAATTCGCAAAAGACCATTAACAAAATACGCAAATATATCTGCTCCCGAAATTTAGTGATTTACTGTAGATAACGCCTCTGTGTAAAATAAAGTATTGATTGTATCTGCACCATAACAAACTTTATATGCACAAAAATAACTACTCGCAAACTTTATATTCAACGAATATTCAACGTATTTGACACCTGTTCCCATCTCTGGTCCCATCTTTAGACATGAATCACTGCCATGTTATTTCTCTTAGCTCTTATTCCACATTGGTGTATTTGTTTTAAAATGATTCTGTACGTTGCTAATTATGTTTCTGTTTTCTTCATAGGCCGGATTACTGTGACGGATGCAATGCCAGATTCTTCCTCGGTAACGTTGACGTGACGTCAAAATGTGGAAAAGGTTTGTATAGGGCATTCAGTTAAAACACATTTTGTGTTTGTCCATTTTTGCCGGATTTGTATCTATGTCCTGGACATTCTATTGATTTATACTTTGGTATCTGAGATTTTTACATTTTGATATGATATGGAATGTTTATATATATATAAACTGAAGACAAACTAGATTTAATTGAGAAAAAAATAGATTTAACTGCGCAAAAATATATAAAAAATGAATAAATCTTGTGTTTCTCGAGAACAGCCTAGTTTAACAAAAAAAATGTGGGATAACTGGGCCAAAATCCTATTAATGAGTATTAATATGATTTTGGCTTAAATAAACCTAGCTTGGTTATATATATAAGACGTGAAGTCGATGTTGTATGTTATAGACTTATTGAGTAATTATATTGGGGAAAGTCCGTGTTGCTATTTAATAGGTTTAATAAGTAATTATATTATTACTATTGTGTAGTCTGTGTTGCTATATTATAGATTTACTGGGAAATTCTATTAAGATTTACTTAAACATTGAACACGTGGGCCCTGGATATTATTACATTTCGCCCTTATTCAATCCATTTATACCTTTAACAGGCATGCCCGCGGTAAACTGTCCGCCGGATAAACCCATGTATATGTGTTTGTTGGACCCCTGTCAGGTGACCTTTTGTCCAAAATATCACAATGCAAGATGCAGGTATGTACTTTACATCATTATTATTTGTTTGTGTTCATCATGTGTTCATCATGTGTTCATCATGTCTTTGTTATGTATATAAAGGATTGAAACAAACTAACCACCAAACGCGGTTTTAGTTAAAAATTGGGAACAGCGGTTTATACTATCTAAATCATTTCGATTCACTCAGTAAAAAAAACTTTAGCCAGCCGGTCTGGCTCAGTCGGATTGTGAGGTCGTGAGTTCGAGTCCAGCCGGCGGCAAGTTGGTTTCCTGTCTTTAGGATGAGACAGTAAAAACCGAGGCACGTTAAAGAACCCTCACTGCTCAATGGTCGAAAGTGCCGAGCATAGGCCAAAAATTTGAAGCCCTTCACCGGCATTTGGTGACGCCTCCATATGAGTGAAAGATTCTTGAGTGGTACGTTAAACAAAAATAAACAAACAAAACAAGTTATTGTAGCAAGTCACCAACGCAATAAGATAATGTCCGGGTTATTGAAATATCCTTCAGTTACAAATGCTTAAAAAATTTGCCTCAGGTTTAGAATAATTTCATGTTCAATTTTAATGCTTTTTTGATAAGTTTTAATCAGATCCAAAATTCGAGCTCAACTAACAGTTTGAAATCATAAAACCAAACGCAAAGGATTTACGTTGTAACCGACCATACTGTTTATTGTTGCACACGATTGTAAAAAGTTACCAAAATCATTGCTAAAACTTCAGAAAAGTCGATATCAATTCGTGTGCTAAGATAACTATTCATAAAAATGCTGCTTTCGTATATGAGGAAAATATTAAAATGGCGCAAATTATTTGGTGTGCAGGAAAAATATTTTCCAATTAGTGAAACGTTTTTCAAACAGCTTAATAGTCAAGGTATTGCTATTTTCTATGTTGAGCAAAAGTACTGTGTAAACTAAGTGGCACCAACTTTTATTCAGCAACAGCCATTGTTCTTATATAACATAAGTCATTTTTCTTATATAAAATCAGCCATTGTTCTTATATAACATCAGCCATTGTTCTTATATAAAATCAGCCATTGTTCTTATATAACATCAGTCATTGTTCTCATATAACATCAGCTATTGTTCATATATTACATCAGCCATTGTTCTTATATAACATCAGCCATTGTTATTATATAACATCAATCATTGTTCTAATATAACATCTGCTATTGTTCTTATATAACATCAATCATTATTCTTATATAACACCAGCCATTTTTCTTATATAACATCAGCAATCGTTCTTATAGAACAGCAGCCATTGTTCTTATATAACATCAGTCATTGTTCATATATAGATCAGCCGTTGTTCTTATATAACATCAGCCATCGTTCTTATATAACATCAGCCATTGTTCTTATATAACATCAGCCATTGTTCGTATATAACAATAGCCATTATTCTTATATATCAGAGCTGACTATTGTGGCGGCTGTAAAGCTCGATTTTACAACGGCAAAAAGGAAGTTACAGAAGAATGCAAAGGTAAATGTAATGTTTATACTCTCACGTGATTGTCTCGCACTTCCATTGATGCACAGGTGTGTGAAATCCTGATTACATAATCAATGTAATGTTTATACTATACTCTCACGCGTTTGGCACGCGCTTCCATTGCTGCACAGATGTGCGAAATCCTGATTAGATAATGTAATGTTTATACTCGCACTTGTGTGTCACGTGCTTCCAGTGCTGCACGGGTGTGCGAAATCCTGATGACATCATTATGTGATATTTATATCATCACCATATTGTCACGCTCTTCCATTCTTGTATGTCTTCTATTTGTCTATGTCTGTTGTTATATACCCGTAGAATATAACATTTTGATCATTTCAAATTTGAATTGTGATAAAACAAATCGCTGAAATTTGCGTGCACATCATTTTTTAAAAAAGAAATACTTCTCTTACAGTCAACAAATTTACTGTGTGTATGTGAAAATGCTTATATACATATGTATCATTTATATTCAGTGTTATTGGATAAATGATCCAATTTACAGACATTTTGGGATTAATTTAGCGAAAAATGTTTTTGAGTCAGTAGACTTACGATACTTGGTAGCCCTAAAGGACATTTGATACTTTCCAAACATTAGATCATGACCCTTCTATGTTGTCCGATATCACGTTGACCGACACTCATGTGAGGGTAATTCAACAAATATAATCCATAAAAAGACGAATGCTATGTTTTTCATTACTCTGACGGGTCATTTCTTAACTTCCAGACATTTTATAGGGATCGGCATACCCTCTTAAAGGTTTATTAACAATCAGGCTATACGACAAACGTGACGATTTCGGCTTTTTCCATCGTCAATTTTCCATATTTTAGCATTAATATTCCTCAATCACCTGCATATGGTGTTTATATTTCACAAATGATCCGTTAGCCAAGTATTGTTCAACATATGAACATTTCATATACAGAGGTAAACTACTCACTGACAAATTATTGATACAGGGATATCAAAACCCGCGTTTGATGCCAACGTTCCGCAAATTTTACGGTCGGTACAGTAGCTTTATTTGCGACTACTCTAAATCCTGGAGATCCCGAAGATCAGTCATTGTGACATATATGCTCTTAAAACAATCGAGGAGAAATCAGCAAGTTATCAGAACAAAGTCTGCTGGATAAAGCAAGCTTAGCGACAGTATTAACGGCACTAATTGCTGTATAAACATGTATGTGTCGATCGGTCATAGGTAATTTTCTTATATTATAATATTATAAAGATACAAAATACATAGCTTTAATTGTCTAAGTTAGCGAGTATTGATATTGGTATACAGTAATCGGACCTGGGGACAGGTACTCGGTGACACACACACACGCACACACACGCACACACACACACACACACATACACACATATATATATATATATATATAAACTTCTCTCGTTGTTTAAGCCTCCCTTCCACGCAATTTTCGAATACTGTTATTTAAACAGTTTTGCAAATCAATTGTTACAGGATGTATAAATTTGTTCTGAATTTCCCCTTACCAGTGCCTCTTCTGTGATACAAAGCATCTCACATAATGTTTATTTGATATAAATATAGGTAATGATGGATGTCCTCCAGGTAAACCGAAAGTTAATTGTCTTGTTGCTCCTTGTCAGAATGCTAAGTGTCCAGCATACCCGAATGCAAAGTGTGTGTAAGTATCGGTATAAAAGTGCTTTGATTTTGCTCATCCATTTGTTGAAATCATTTCCAGATGTTGTATTGAATAATTGTTTTGGGATTTAATGTCTTGTCGTCATTTTTTATTGTTTCTCGGTACAAATATAAGTATTAATAATCGGGTATTTGTTGTAGTTATTGTGGGTATAACTTAATTTATATCTATTTTTCCCATCACCTCTGTAACACTGAAATATTTTGTTACTGTTTTGAAAGACACAAACGTTTACGTTGCTCAATTAATTACTCCTTGGAATAATATGGAAAATACTAAAGTTAGTATATGAATGAAATATCATTAAAACAAAACACCCCGCACTTATAAACAAAAACATATCCATTGTCTAACAGGGATCATTCAAATAAATCATTACTATGGTTAGTAACTGATCTATTTACAGAGGTGACTCTTACACGGATTTGGCCTTATTATTTTGCCTTGTATTTTACCACTCTCATTTTCAAAAATATACATCCGTTTTGAATTGGAGTTCAACTGATGAGATCTAATTGACAGAAATAATCATAACTTTGGTATAATGTTTATGATGTTCATAATGATTTTGAAAGGAAGTCATTCCTGAATTGTTTCGACGTTAGAATTATTACCATGGCAGCTGTACAATGTAAGGAGGGGGAATTTCCAATTTGTGCAAGAAAATATAATGGAAAATAATACTTTCCTTCAGTGATGACTATTGTGGTGGGTGTAACGCAAGATGGTTCAACGGTAAAACAGAGGTCACAGATAATTGTTCAACAGGTAAGAAACCAAAACACACACACGCCACTTCTAATTTCACATCGACAAATATATTGTTTTATCATGCAATTATTATTTATATAAATTAATATCTGTATTATCATATCAATTGTTTACTTCATCCAGTCTGTAGAATGAATTAGAATGGATTTTAAATAAAAGTATAATTATCATTTCTAATTTCACATCGATAAATATTTTATCAGTTTTATCAGTTGATGTATATACAACGTATACGTTTATCATGTGTAGTCGGTATAATAGTCTTGTTTACGATTACTCTGTTTTACTGGGTGAAATGTTGAGTTACCTTTTCGTTTGCGTGGGTTGAGACGTCTGTGTCGGTCGTTCGTCGCGTATTTCATTTGGATTGTACTGTGGACTCACGGAGGGTGTGCCCGGTCGACAGGGGATGCTTACTCCTCCATGGCACTTGATCCCACCTCTTGGTTTCCAGAGGTCCGTATTTGTCCATTTTTGCTTGTATCTGTGTCCTGGACACCCTAAAGATTTATACTTTGGTATCTGAGATGTTTTATATATTCAAAACAATAGATGTTTTAATTTGGTTACTCTTAAACATTTATTATTTGGCCTTGTATGATACCACCTTTGGTATTTAAAGACATCAAATCGTCCTGTTGTCAGTAGCAATATTCATGTATATATTTGTATATACAGATAGTCATGGTTGTCCTAAAGATAAGCCGGAAGTGAATTGTTTAGTTGCTCCATGTCAGTTCGCACAATGTCCAAAACATCCGGGAGCAAAATGTGGGTAAGTGCACGTGTTATTTATTCAATTTAAATTATATTTTTACACGATAGTGTGGAACAAGATATGTTGTATATCAATTTAACATGTAGAGGATATCTGCCACATTTTTATTTCATCGCCTTAGGTAGAAGAATAATATTTAATGAAAATTCAAAGCATTTCAAAATGAAAGAAAAATAAAATGGAAAATATTTTTGACCAGATTTGTACCTATATCCTGGACATTCTAAGCTTTTATATTTTGGTATCTGAGATTTTTTACTTATCACATTTTACCAGTTAAGTTTTTTTTCCTGAAGTTATGTACAAGCCTACGGCTTGTAAAATGTAGACAAACCACTTCACACTGATTGAAACCGATCTTTCCGCTCCAAAGAAAACAGTATATTCATATGGGAAAATATTTAATTCTAAAAGCACAAGAAATATCAACAAAACAGATACAAATTTATTTCACTTAGCAATTTATATATTTTTTGTTCTTTTGTGAAAAATAACACCGTTTACATTGATTCTGCATTGAGTATTAAAAAATCAACTTGATTGCGATGAAAACCCACAATTGTTCATACCTGGGGTAGTTCCTTATGATAGTAAAATAAATTGTTGTCGAACCCGATCTATAGTTACACGACTTCGGTGAATTTTATTCAGCATTATAACTTTGGTATTATGTTTATAATATTTATATGTATCTTCTTTGTGATGAGACTATTGTTATATCTACCGTTTTACCGAGTTTGACCTTTTCACCTAACTTGACCTTCCACCATACTTGAGAGGTTTTCTTGTAACGTTTGTTTCGGGTGTGACATACTAACGTAGACGCGGACTTACTACGGACACCGAGTCCCATCAAATTTGGGATTTGCTTTTGTTCTTCATGTTGTATACGATATCCAATTTGTCGTATACTAATTGTTTTGGAGTTTCAATTATCCATTGGTACTTCCCAATTCTTAAATAAAAGATTTCTTGTTATAACCTATCCAGTGTAAATTACCGACATTTTATTTGTGTTATAGGGATGACTACTGTGGAGGTTGTAACGCGAGGTGGTACATAGGTAAAAAGGAAGTTACGACAGACTGTTCAGGAGGTAATTAAAACGTTCTCCAAAATAGTCTCTTTCATAGACTACCCATCTTCTTTACGCCACATTATCTATCTGCCCGTGTTATCAGTTAATTTTGAAATACATTCTTATTTTTCCATTCATTAATTACGTTGCACTCAGCGATAGTTGGGCTTCGCCAATACTATGTCCTAATTTCGACAATTAAATCATTTAATGTTGTACACACAATATAGATCAGTGCTTACTGTCCATGCTTGGTAGACGATAGAACCCTGAGTTCGTAGTGAAAGATGTGATCCGTTTATCGTGTTATTAATTATTTACCGAATGAGGAATAATTAAATAAACCTTTCGTGTTGTTTTTGTACACGGTGACAACCACATACATAAACACACACACACACACACACACACACACACACACACACACACACACACACACACACATATATATATATATATACATATATATATATATATATATATATAAACTTCTCTCGTTGTTTAAGCCTCCCTTCCACGCAAATGTCGAATACTGTTATTTTAACAGTTTTGCAAATCAATTGTTACAAGATGTATAAATTTGTTCTGATTTCCCCTTACCAGTGCCTCTTCTATGATACAAAACCTCTCACATAATGTTTATTTGATATAAATATAGGTAATGATGGATGTCCTCCAGGAAAACCGGAAGTTAATTGTCTTGTTGCTCCTTGTCAGAATGCTAAGTGTCCAGCATACCCGAATGCAAAGTGTTTGTAAGTATAGGTTTAAAAGTGCTTTGATTTTGCTCATCCATTTGTTGAAATCATTTCCAGATGTTGTATTGAATAATTGTTTTGGGATTTAATGTCTTGTCGTTTTTTATTGTTTCTCGGTACAAACATCATTAATAATCGGGTATTTGTTGTAACTGAATTATTGTGGGTATAATTTAAATTTGACTTTTTTCTATCACCTCTGTAAAACTTAAATATTTTGGTACTGTTTTGAAAGACACAGACGTGTACGTTGCTCAATTAATTAGATAATAATAATATGGAGAATACTAATGTTAGTATATGAATGAAATATTGTTAAAACAAAACACTCCGCACTTATAAACAAAAACATATCCTTTCTCTAACAGGGATCATTCATAATAGTCTTGTTTGCGACTACTCTATTTCACTAAGTGAAATGTTGAGTTGCCTTTTCGTTGGCGGTTGTTGAGACGTCTGTACCAATTGTGACGAGGATACACTCCTCACGTGCTTCATTGGACATGACTGTGGACTCACGGCGGGTGTGACCGATCGACAGGGGATGCTTACTCCTCCATGGCACCTGATCCCACCTCTTGGTTTCCAGAGGTCCGTGTTTGTCAAATTTTTACCGGATTTGTATCTATGTCCTGGACATTCTATTGATTTATACTTTGGTATCTGAGGTTTTTATATCAAATAAATCATTACTATGTTAAGTAACTGATCTATTGACAGAAGTTACTCTTATTTGGTCTTATTATTTTGCCTTGTATTTTACCACTTTCACTTTCAAAAATATACATATCAAATTTTCAGATACCACCCGTTTTGAATTGGAGCTTAACTGATGAGGTCTAATTGACAGAAACGATCGTTTTGAGCCTTATAACTTTGGTGTTATGTTTATGATGTTTATAATGATTTTGAAGGGAAGTCATTTCTGAATTGTTTCGACGTTAGAATTATTACCATGGCAGCTGTACAATATAAGGAGGGGAAATTTTTATGTGTTATAGAAATTTCCAATTTGTGCGAGAAAATATAATGGAAACTAATACTTTCCTTCAGTGATGACTATTGTGGTGGGTGTAACGCAAGATGGTTCAACGGTAAAACAGAGGTCACAGATAATTGTTCAACAGGTAAGAAACAAACCAAAACACACACACGCCACTTCTAATTTCACATCGACAAATATATTGTTTTATCATGCAATTATTATTTATATAAATTAATATCTGTATTATCATATTAATTGTTTACTTCATCCAGTCTGTAGAATGTATTAGAATGGATTTAAAATAAAAGTATAATTGTCATTTCTAATTTCACATCGATAAATATTTTATCAGTTTTATCAGTTGCCACTGCTGGTGGACCGTTTGAGTCCCCTAGGGTATACAGAAACCTAGTATCTGGTATTTTGCTTCACCAATACTATGTCCTAATTTGGACAATTAAATCATTTAATGTTGTACACACAATATAGATCAGTGCTTACTGTCCATGCTTGGTAGACGATAGAACCTTGAGTTCGTAGTGAAAGATGTGATCCGTTTATCGTGTTATTTTTTTTTACCGAATGAGGAATAATTAAATAAACGTTTAGTAGCATGCTGGTAGAAAATATATAATTACCCTCTTGCGTCCAACGCAAATTCTCAAAGACATTATGTCACAAGGAAGCAAATGTTTACTTTCACACGTGTGTGCGTTTACATATATGCTGTTGCAGGAATAAACGAAGTATGAACGAAAGAAGAACGCTTTCGAAATTACGACCCCGACGAATTTAGGACACTCGCCGATAATAATAGAAAAAAAAGAAAATAATAATAATAATAATAATATAATAATAATAATAATAATAATAATAATTATAATCATCATCATCATCATCATCATCATCATGGTGATGTTGATATACAGTATTTGCTGTTTTTTCAGGATTCACGGTACCAGACTAAACTGTAAACACATTTTGCAAATAATCTTGGAATCTAAATGACATTTCTCCAACGATTACTTCAAAACTTTGCAACTTCCTGATGTTATCTAGTTAAGCACGAAGTAACATTATATATTTTTGTAAAATCCAATATAGGCTTTAAAACTTCTTTTTAGTGAAGCCAAAGCCAAAATGCCGATATGCCAAGTACTTCAAAGACATTGGCAAAGAGCCAACATGCAGACGAGACGTTGTGTCATGTCCGGCAGAGTATCGCTGTAACACTGGCCGACGAGGAAGTTTGGGATATTGCTGCTTAAGTACATCTTCTTTTTTAAACTGCTGAAAACAAATTACACTTGTTTGTTTATTTTTTTTCAATTATGTACTGTGGCTCGGACAAAAGGGCGACGTGTTTACATTAAAAACGAAAGTAAATAATTATGAAGAATATCTTTTACCTTTATAAAGGAATAAGATGATGAAAAATGCCTATTGAAATGAGGTTATACATGTAATTGAATCATTCTCAGTAAATGGAAGGACACCTGGTCACATGACCAGAATGTCAATATAGTAATATAAACTGAAACTGATGTTGGCAATCTAAACAATAATTACAGACGACAAAAGACATAAAATTGAATGGTAAATTCACATCAGGAAGTAAATTAAATTGTTCTTTGTGACAAAATTAATTTAACAGTCATGTGATTTTGTGTCAGCTATGAAACACAGCTTCACATTGTCTGGCATTTGTGTCCCTCTGTCATTTTATATATATATGGATTATTTATATTTCAGAGCGGAATCCGTGCACTAAGGGAAAACCTTGGAAACGAAACGGCGAAGCTGTACATTGTATCGGGCAAGGTGCTAAACAATGTCAAAACAGATACGAATGCATTGGAACTGCGAATTCCTATTCAGCATGTTGTCGCAGTATGTCAAACACTACTTACACTTCTAAAATAAAAATATATGGCGAAATCAAAAAAGAATCAAAGTCTCTGTTGATATTAATGGATGCTTTCGTTAATTACCTTATCCTGGTACAGTAAAATCTATATAACCTGACGGGTGGAGTCTCGTGAAACCTTTCGTGACCTGGACGAGGTTAACTTTAGTTATTGAAGCACAGCATTAATATTACCCGACTAGAGTAATCGTTTCTTCATGTCACCATACATAAGTGAGTATCAGTAAGGAATAAATAATTTTCAAGTGTAGCTTCTCATAACCGTATGATAATCAAAAGGTTACTTCGCCCCGCCATCTTATGTGAATCGTACAATGTATTCATACTGGGACGTAAATTATATTTGTTGCATGCATACATACATACATCCATCCATACATACATACATACATACATCCATGCATACATACATACATACATACATACATACATACATACATACATACATACATACATACATCCATCCATCCATACATACATCCATACATCCATACATCCATACATACATACATACATGCATGCATACATACATACATACATACATACATACATACACACATACATACATCCATGCATCCATACATACATACATACACACATACATTCATGCATCCATGCATACATACATACATACATACATACATACATACATAAAAACAGAGATACCCGTGAATTACCCCCAGTATACTCAGCTTACGCTTCAATACCCTGTTAATCAAAATGATAGTTCAGTAGAGTATATATAAAGAAGCACATCAGCTTTCCCGAATATCCGCATTGCTATGGGTAATTCACGAGGAACTCTATATACTTCCGTAGTGGCTGCTCCAAATGTCAGAAATAAATTTCAATTGGAAAGAAAAAAATGGGATTTTGTGTCTTTTATATCACCCCGATAAGATCGTCTCGCATTGCCAATGTAAATATGTTCCATATATATATATGAGCAAAGAAGACCGCTTAGTTTTTTTATTTTAATAACAGGCGATTACCTACCCTATATCAATATATACTGGATGGATTCCATTGTTTGACCATATTCCCCGATATATCTAAATATTTTGATAACATTCTAACATGTTTAGAAGAAAAGAATAAACAATATAGACTAATAAACTAAGGGGCTCATGGGCAAGGGACACTAAGAGGGTTCTGTACCTGTGGCTGTTTAATATCAACATATACATGTGAATGCCGTTGGATCATGTGTACGCATGCCATTGTTTTCCCGAAGTAAAACGTATTTCAATTTTCTTTATATTCAGTGACTGTGTTACGAAAATGTCCGAGAAAGCGTCCCGACAAGAAATGCCATATCAACTTGTGTAAAGTGACTTATTGTCATAATCGACCAGGTGCCCGTTGCTTGTGAGTTGTATTATACATACATTAGTTTTACAGTATTATACAGTGTTATACAGTGTTATACAGTGTTATACAGTGAAATCTCGCCTACTGACCACCTCGCTTACAAGACCATCTCACATTTCAGACCATAAAAACCCAGTCTCTTGGAAATTTTTTAATATGTATTGAACCACATTTTAGAGGCCACCTCATTAAATGTGGTTTTCATAGCGAGGTTCCTCTGTAAACAGACTTGGAACTACATTGAAATTTATTATTTGGCATTGTATGTTATCGCTTTTCTATCGGCAAAAAAAAATTATATCAGATTCAAGGTCAACTGATGAAGTCTTATTCACAGAAACGATTGTCCTGGACTTTAAGTTAGGTCTTAATTGTAGAACTATAACTTTGGTCAATCGTATCAATATCGACTAAGTTATCAATTATGCAGAGTCCTGCTCAAAGTATGACCATTTAATATACAGAAGTGCACTATATGGCGATAAGATGTTGTAAAAATAATTTGTAAATATTTTGTCAATTAATATCATTTTATCAACAGAAAGATAAAATGTATTAACTTAAAAAGAGAACCATCATATCCATTTGAAATCAACCATTTAGTAGTTTGTAGATTGCAGTAAAATGTTTGGCATAATAACATCTCAAAGACAAGGGAAGACATATGTATTATAGTTACAAGTATATTGTTCTTTGTAGGTTTGCTTTTGTTTGAATGTGTTGTACGCCACTCTCAACAATTTTTCAGTTACATAGTGACTGCCAGTTTTTAATGGTGGAGGAGACGACCCTGTTACAATGTACCACCGCCCCACCGGAAGTAAACAGGCAAATTTTGTCACAGCATCAGCTTAGGTTCCGGTGGGGTTCGATCAAGAGCTGATGTGAGAGGCCTCTCATTTATGTTGTAAATCCGGTGTTGTGTTTTCTAATGATTCTTCTTCACATGAACTGTAGACAACAACTAATAAATTAAAGCTACAATAAATATTAATGTCAAGCATTTGTGCACTTTTATTTTATTTGTTTAAAAATAAATTTAAAAACATAAGCTCCTTCTCTATACATTATATATCTTTACCATTAATTCTTAATATTAATAATTATGGTAAAATGTTTTACCTGAATTATTTAACCATTGAACTGCTGTCAGTGTAAACACACGAAGACACTGAAACTGAAACCAAAGCAATGATTATGTCTTATTCTTATGTTTTCCGACTTTTCTTTTTTTTTCATTCTATAATTGGAATTTCTATAAGAAATGCGCAACCGTTCATGTGCGCATAATTCCTGGTACAGCCATGGCAGTTAAGAGATGTCGAACAATATTTTTATAATGCCGGTATAGTGCCAGTACCGACAGATGGTAAATAGTGATGTATAATAACAAACAGTATTATGAAATTTGATATCTTTTATATATTTTCTTCTTCAGGATGGACACGTGCGGAAAATGCAAAGCAAAGTGGATTCGTAATAAGAAAGATGTGACCAAAAAATGCAACACAGGTTAATTATAAAATTAGTAAATAACAGAAACACAACGTTACAAGCCATTAAGTGCTTGCCCCTCGTTTGTTGGATATTGGGTCCTGTTCTAAAGCACGACCATACATAATGACTTCCTGTCGCCAATCAGATCGTAAACGATAATGACATTTTACCTAGCTTGGCCTTTTCAATGAACTCGATATGTTTCCATATTACATCTGCGATGGGTGTAGCATGCTAGCAAGAGACGGTAACTCCTCCCGGACACTTGGAACAATCCCGTTTGGGATTCACAATTGTTCTTTATGTTGAGACCATTTGTATATCTTATTTGTCGTGTTCTAATGGACTTGCAGTTTCGAATATCCATTAGTACTTGTTCATTTTACTTACGTTCCAATATAATCATCCATTTTGATTTTGGTGTGTACATTATTCAAGACCTTTTAATAATTCTGTCAGAGTCACGGGGGTTTTCGGTTAATGATGACAGCTATCTTCCGGTTATAGGATGCCCGTGGAAATCTATTAGAGTTGCAAATGTTATTGATTGTGAGGTCGTGAGTTCGAGTCCAGCCTGCGGCAGGATGGTTTCCTGTTCTTTGGATGAGACAGTTAAAACGGAGGTCCCGTGTCACAGTAAGTGTCGGCTTGTTAAAGAACCGTCACTGCTCAATGGCCGTAAGTGCTGGGCATAGGTCAAAATTTGAAGCCCTTTACAGGCATTTGGTGACGTTTCCATATGAGTGAAATATTCTTGAATGGGACGTTAAACAACAATAAACAAACAAACAGACAGACATTGATAAAGTATGTTGGTATCTGATGATTCAGTATTGTGTTATAGAAGCACTGTAGGTAGCAGATAATTTGACGTTGATAAAGTATGGAAGCAGAGTATTATATTATGTCTTTTTCTATTTCTGTTACTTCAGGGTGCCCGCCAGGTAAGGAAGCAGTACCCTGCTTTGTTGACCCTTGCACAGTTTCTACCTGTAAGGCATATCCACGTGCTAAGTGTTTGTAAGTATTTGTTAGTTAATTAGAGTATGGCTCATTAGAATTGCGTCATATTTTTTATCATCGTCTGCTTCTCCACATCATTTTTCCCAAGTACATGTATTTGGCAACACTAAGTGTATGTTAACGGTTTCTAACTACTATAACGTAAATTATGAACGCTTTGTTTTGAATTTTACGAGTTTAGTCATTGTATTTTACATATTAAAAGGTTGATTCTGTTGGTATTAGTAAACCTGTTGGATAAAACCAGGAATTGTTTCAGTGTTAAAATCTATTTGTAAAGGGCTATAAGCTGTGGTTCTTTTTTATTACTTAGCTTGATGTACAATAACACAAAAAAGAGATATACACAGGCATAACAATGCTTATGTTTCTATACATTTTGTGAAAATTGCTTGAGAAACCCAGGCTTGGCACTTTTTTCAATTGCAATTAATTACTCAACTTTAGTATTTGTACATGAATATAACATTGTATCTGACCTTATTTGCACAAAATATATAGGAATAAGACTTTGTATGCTTGTATAGCTCTTATTTGTTAATGTACATCAAGTACAAGTAGAAAAAGTAGAAAAATAAACATAAATATGTTTGGCAACTAAAGCCCCTTTAAAGTATAATGAAGGGAGACCTGATGGGTAGTGTACGTACTAGCGGACCTTAGTTCCACATTTTACCACACAGAATATTCTCAGACTTAAGTAAATTCTCAAGTTTTATGGTGCCGGGCCCTGGACATTGATAGTTCACTGTATGATAATTGATTACTTTGGGGATAATTGTTGTAAGCTGAATACCAATATAGAGAGCACAATGTCAATATGATATGGTGACGGTTATATTGTGTTCTTTGTGGTGTGTCGTACAAATAAAGCTGAAAGATGGCTACTTTGTCAGATATGGATTAAACGACACACATTCAAATTTGTAAATTATAAGATATTAAATAATATTAAAGGTATTGACACTTGGAACTTGCAAGACTATTTCATGGGACTTGTGTTATAAGTCTGATATCAGTGATATGACTCTTTTTGTGCGACACATACACTATGACGCTCACACAGTTCACATACACACAGTACACATATACATACAGTACAGATACACACTGACGCACACACAGTACACATACATACAGTACACATACACACTGACGCACACACGGTACACATATACACACAGTACACATATACATACAGTACACATACACACTGACGCTCACATAGACACAGAACCAATTGTGCTCCTTTATTGGCCGACCTGTTTCTTTATTCATACGAAGCAGACTTCATTCAGAAACTGCTGAATCAAAAGAAGAAAAAGTCAGCAGTGTCCTTTAATTTGACATTTAGATATATTGACGACATTTTGTCAATTAATGATGACAATTTTCATACATATGTCAATGCGATATATCCCAGCGAACTAGAAATTAAAGATACAACAGAATCAAGCACACACGCTTCATACTTAGACATTTTACTCAATATAAACACAGACGGAAAATTAGCAACTAAGCTATACGACAAACGCGACGATTTCGGCTTTCCCATCGTAAAATTTCCACATTTAAGTAGTGATATTCCTCAGTCACTCCTCCATGGCACCTGATCCCACCTCTTGGTTTCCAAAGGTCCGTGTTTGTCCGTTTTACCGGGTTTGTATCTATGTACTGGACATTCTATTGATTAATAATTTGGTATCTGAGATTTTTATATAGTAAACCTTGTAGACTTTCACTGAATAAAACTGTGTCATCAGCGTACATTAGACGGTATAACTTTAGCATACTGAGCTCATAAGACTCACAGTTGTCTTTCATGAACTCATTTTTAAAATCATTAACAAAAAGTTATAAAAGTGGAGACAATGATTCTCCCTGCATTAGGCTGCATGTATATTGGAAAAAAATCTGATATACCTGATGGACTTCTGACTCATGCTTTTACATTACTATACAATGACTGGATTACGTTTTAAGAATTAGCAGTTATACCACACGGAATCAATTTGAGCCAATGTTCATTATGTATAACAGTGTCAAATGCTATAGAGTAGTCTACAAAACAGCAGTAAAGACGTTTTTTTCTCTTAAATGTATTATAATAAATATAAAAATCTCAGATACCAAAGTATAAATCAATAGGATGTCCAGGACATAGATACAAATCCGGTAAAAATGGACAAACACGGACCTCTGGAAACCAAGAGGTGGGATCAGGTGCCATGGAGGAGTAAGCATCCCCTGTCGACCGGTCACACCCGCCGTGAGTCCACAGTCAAGTCCAATGAAACACGTGAGGAGTGTATCCTCGTCACAATTGGTACAGACGTCTCAACAACCGCCAACGAAAAGGCAACTCAACATTTCACTTAGTGAAACAGAGTAGTCGCAAACAAGACTATTATACCGACCATAAAATTTGCGGGAACGTTGACATTAAACGCGGTTTTCGATATCCCTGTGTCAATAATTTGTCAGTGAGTAGTTTACCTCTGTATATGAAATCTTCATATGTTGTGCACGCCCTGGCATATCGGATCATTTGTGAAATATAAACTCCATATGCAGGTGACTGAGGGATATTACTACTTAAATGTGGAAAATTTACGATGGGAAAGCCGAAATCGTCGCGTTTATCGTATAGCTTAGTTGCTAATTTCCCGTCTGTGTTTTATATTAAGTAAAATGTCTAAGTATGAAGCGTGTGTGCTTGATTCTGTTGTATCTTTAATTTCTAGTTCGCTGGGATATATCGCATTGACATATGTATGAAAATTGTCATTATTAATTGACAAAACGTCGTCGATATATCTAAATGTCAAATTAAAGGACACCGCTAACTTTTTCTTCTTTTGATTCAGCAGTTTCTGAATGAAGTCTGCTTCGTATGAATAAAGGAACAGGTCGGCCAATAAAGGAGCACAATTGGTTCCCATAGGAATGCCGACAGTTTGTTGAAAGACCACGTCTCCGAACATTACAAATATATTGTCTAATGGAGAACCAATACAGCATCAAAAGTTCCATAACCCCTATAATAACACAGTACTCATACACACAGTACATATACATATACATACACAGTACACATACAAACGGCACACATACAATACACATTAATACACAGTACACATACACACAGTTCACAAACACACAGTACATATATGCACAGTACACATACACACAGTATATATACATATATATACACAGTATACATACACACGGTACACATACACACAGTACACATACACACAGTACACATTAACATCCAGTACATATGTACACAGTACACATACACATACACACAGTACACATACACACAGTACACATACACAAAGTACATATACATGTACATATACATACAAAGTACACATACACACGGTACAGATACACACAGTACACATTAACATCCAGTACACATGCACACAGTACACATATGCACAGTATACATACATACACTGGATACACACACAGTAAACATACACAAAATATACATACATACAGTACACACACACCACATACACATCACATACACAGAGCACACATACACACAATACATATACACACTACACATACACACAGTACCCATACAGTACACATATGCACAGTACACATACGTACACTGGATACACACAGTAAACACACACAAAATATACATACATACAGTACACACACACCACATACACAGAGCACACATACACACAATACATATACACACAGTGCACATACATATAGTACACACAGTACACATGCACAAACAGTACACATACACACAATACACATACACACAGTACACATACTGTGCAAGTACACACAGATACAAGGATACAAACAAAGTAAACATACACACAGTATACATACATACATTACACATACAGAACATACACACACCACATACACACAAAGTACACATACACACAGTACACATGCACATACAGTACACCTACACATGGTACACACACAGTACACATACACACAGTACACATACACACACTACACTTACACATGGTACACACATATTACACATTCACACACAGGATGCACATACATATAGTACACATACATACACTACACACAGTACACATACGAAAAGAACACATACACAAACTACACATGCATGCACAGTACACATACACACACAGTACACATACAGTACACATACATACACTGGATACACACACAGTTAACATACACAAAATATACATACATAGAGTACACACACACCACATACACACCACATACACAGAGCACACATACACACAATACATATACACACAGTACACATACATACACGGTACACACACAGTACACATGCACACACAGTACATATACACACAATACACATTCACACAGTACACATACTTTGCACATACACACAGTACACATAGATACACAGGATACAAACAAAGTAAACATACACACAGTATACATACATACACTACACTTACAGAACATACACCCAGCACAAACACACAGTACATATACACATAAAGTACACATACACACAGTACACATAGATACATAGGATACAAACAAAGTAAACATACACACAGTATACATACATACACTACACATACAGAACATACACCCAGCACAAACACACAGTACATATACACATAAAGTACACATACACACAGTACACATGCACACACAGTACACTTACACATGGTACACACACACTACACATGCACACACAGGAAACACATACACACAGTACACATGCAAACATGGTACACACACAGTACACATAGAAAAGGAACACATACACAAACTACACATGGATGAACAGTACACATACATATACAATACATATACACACAGTACACATACACTCAGTACACATACACAGTACACATGCACACACTACAAATACACACAACACACACAATACACACATTTCACACCGTACATATACACAGTACATACATAATGAACATGCTCAGGATATGCATACACAGTTCACACACACACACTACACATACACACAGTACACATGCACACACTACACATACACACAACACATATACATACAGTTCACATACAAACAGTACATATACACACAGTACATACACAGTGCACATGCTCAGGATACGCATTCACACAGTACACATACACACAGTACACATGCACACAGTGCACAGACACACAGTACATATACACACAGTACACATACAGTACACACTCAAACATACAGAGGTCTGTTGATATATATATATATTTATTGTTTGACAGCAAATCGTTTTTATTTCGACTATAGCCGGGGCAGTTTTGTTAGGTTTTTATTTTTAATTCAGCTCTGACTACTATTGACAATGTGTTGTTAGGTTTTTATTTCTATTTCAGCTCTGACTACTATTGACAATGTGTTGTTAGGTTTTTATTTTTAATTCAGCTCTGACTACTGTGGACAATGTATTGTTAGGTTTTTATTTCTATTTCAGCTCTGACTACTATTGACAATGTATTGTTAGGTTTTTATTTCTATTTCAGCTCTGACTACTGTGGACAATGTATTGTTAGGTTTTTATTTCTATTTCAGTTCTGACTACTGTGGGGCTGTATTGTTAGATTTTAATTTCTATTTCATCTCTGACTACTGTGGGGCTATATTGTTACGTTTGTATTTCTATTTCAGCTCTGACTACTGTGGGGCTGTATTATTAGGTTTTTATATCTACGTCAGCTCTGACTTCTGTGGACAATGTATTGTTAGGTTTTAATTTCTATTTCAGCTCTGACTACTGTGGGCAGTGTATTGTTAGGTTTTTATTTCTATTTCATCTCTGACTACTGTGGACAATGTATTGATAGGTTTTTACTTCTTTTTCACGTCTGACTACTGTTGACAATGTATTGTGAGGTTTTAATTTCCATTTCAGCTCTGACTACTGTGGGCAGTGTAAAGCTAGATTTTTCTTAAACCTCCGAGAAGTAACAGAGAAATGTTAGAAAATTGTCAGATCGTCTTTTACAAACTGTATTATTAAAATAAGTAAAATAATAAGTAAAAGTATTCAAAGCATTTAAAGTTTTATGATTGTCATGTTAATTTAGTCGCAGTTGCTTGGTTCATTGTCCATTTAGTTATTCCTTATTTTATATACCGCTTGTATTGGTCTAGTGGTAAAGCGTCCCGGGTTCCATTCCCTGACCTGGTCATACCAAAGACTTAAAAATGGTAGTAAATGGTTCTTTCGCCAAATTCTCTGCATACGAAGGGAAAGTCGTAGGTATTTTTATGAAAATTTAAACCAGGTCACCCTGTCACGACAGGCTTGTCAAGTAAAATACCCCTCACTGCATTGGTGTCAAAGTTTAAACTTATATATTTTACACTGATTAACAAACAAGATTAAACAGCTTATGTAAATGTCTCTTGTTGGCTCTGATGTTGGTGTTATTGGATGCTTGCTGTGGGAGGAAACCAGAGTACCCACAGAAAACCCACGAGTCCGACCTGGCGACAGCCATACCATCTCACATACTCCCCTGTCCAATCCGAAGATCGAACCCGGGTCGCATTAGTGAGAAGCGAGTGCGCCAACCACTGCTCTTACTGGACACCCCGCAATGGGCGTCAGTCCATAGTACAGGTCATAATTTGTGGCTGTTCACCTAAAGCTGGTGACATCTCAATATAAGTGAAAAATTCAAACAAAATACATAAATAGTGAAAAGCTTTATAAGCTACTGGCTATACAGCTATTAACATGATTTAATGATGTTAGATTATCGCTGCAATTGATTACTATTTATAATGGGAAGGCATCATTCAAAGCTGTTCAATTTTAGCCTGCCCTGAGGATTTCTACTTCGATATCTGTGATTTTTATATTATTCAAATAACATTCATACATGATATATGATATCTCATATGGAGACGTCACCAAATGCCGGTGAAGGGTTTCATATGTTGGCCTATGCTCGGCACTTGCGGCCATTGAGAAGCGAGGGTTCTTTATACATGTCGACACCTACTGTGACTCGGGACCTCGGTTTTACTTTCTCATTCGAAGGACAGGAAACCAACCTGCCGCCGGCTAGACTCGAACTCACGACCTCACGACCAAGGGTCGAGCACGCTACCGACTGAGCCAGGTCGACTCCTGAACGCAGAAATACCGTAGAAGTGAAAGACATAGTTCGCTTAATGTATCAGCATTTTGGTTTGGTTTAAATTCCGTAAAATCGGAAATTTATAAGATATTTAAAGTATTTTATCATAAATATCAACATTTATTTGTATCTGGATGTCTAAACATAAGGTTTCTTTGCAATATTATACAGGATGACAAAAATTCGATTTCATCTCACCTCCATTCATATGTTTTCCAGTTTGATCTCAATCGGAAAGCTTTTTGTGCATGTTCGGCACAGTAAACAAAGTTAAAGATGTCGGAATGTAACAAATCCAATTGATAACAGCTAACAGATGCTGCAAGATGAAGGAACAAATCTGCTATAACATTTAAAACAAAAACAGGATATATATGTATATGAGTGTTTAGTGTGAATGTTGAAATAGTATTTTTACAATACCTGCGTATTTCAGCACCCATACGAAAAATATAGGCCATTGTCAAAAAATTACTTTCTTCCATTAGCCTATCGTTAGGGGCATTGGGATCTTGGTCAGTGTATGGTTCATTGCATTCCACCGCTAGAATTTCCGCATAATTTTTGATAGATACGCCATTCATACGTGCTATTAACCTCATTTAACACGCAAACATTATTTCTAATCCTATGTTTACATCAATACCCATCAGATGTCAATGATGAAAAACTTTTAAAGACAGTTTATTTACCAAATATATGTAGATAGTGATTGTGTGAGGAAATTGTTTGCAGTCGTACGTTTAACGGAACATGTCTGTGTATGTCGTGACCAGGACGTATATCAATAGACCTTTTTGATTTGTTTAATTCTATTCAGTTCTGTAGTTAGAATCTTTGTACTCAGATCATGCGACATTAACAGAAGTTTGGGCCAAGTCGCTTCCGGTTTCGTAAAATATACATCTACAAAATTCGGTAATATATTGTTTCCATTTATCTCCGATGAATAAACTTTAAATATATGTTCTTTCTTGTAAAAATGACAGTGTCACCACATTTCTGTAGGCTACTTTGCAAATCTTGCGTCTCATCTAGCACGGCATTATATCCACGTTCCAGGTCATAAATACGGTAAAATACTTAACCGGAAGTTACTCTGTCCGCATTTGTGTCTGACATCGCAGGTTATATTGATAAACCCTCACAGAATGAAACAGCTCGAAAAAGGTTGATAAAATACAGATTTCCTGATAGTCCAGAAGCTGCATCATGAGTTGTGGTGGAACTTCCATTCCATTTGGTCGAATGTTTCTGGTTTGCAAGACAAAACCGGGTGTCTAACTACTGATCATAATAGATTACCATGGTTACCGCAATGAACTCAGACAGTGAAACCTATGGGACATGGGATGTATATCTTCCATGAAAAGGTCCGGTTTTTTGTCCGAAATTTCAACTTATTCGTTTTCTGAAACTTCTAATGGTTAACATTGCATCACCTTACATTTAATCATAGTATTGTAAACAAAGTTTATAATATCAGCAATAACACTTTACTACTGGCATTGACTAAGCAACACCATTATATTATCTAAGTAACAAACATTCATGTCCGTCATCTAATTATCTAAGTAATAAATAATTATGTCCGTCACGTTTTCTCTGTGTCATGTGATCATATATCACACAGTGAATTAACAAAGAATTTATTATGTTTGATGTTTTATTTATATTACATATTTCGATTGAAAATTAATTCTTTTTTTTATTCACATTTCAGCCATAATTGGCACATTCTCGTGGTTTCAACACATTGAAGTTACCTCCCGTAAATTCTTGAAATACCTCGCAAAACAGCCTCCGCAATTGTAGTTGCTGCAAAATGAATATAATAATGTATGTTAAAAGTATACAAATCGTAGTGATAGAAAGTCAAAACACACATACACACATACACACACGCACACATACACACACATACACACATAAACACACAGATATATATATATCATTAACCAAAATTATTTATGTCAGTATATCGAGTTATATGACACTTTCAAATGGACATTTGTTTTAAAAATTGAATGGCGGGTGGCGATAATAAATGTATTGTTATAAAGAAATTTTATATAGCGGATAAAATGTTCCTTAAATTTGTGGCTGTGGTGGTAATTCGAGTGGTGATGATTCGAGTGGTGGTAATTCGAGTGGTGGTAATTCGTGTGGTGATGATTCGAGTGGTGGTAATTCGAGTGGTGGTAATTCGAGTGGTGATGATCGAGTGGTGATGATCGAGTGGTGGTGATTCGAGTGGTGATGATATGAGATTTGACTGTATATACTATAGACAGTCTCTAGCACTGCAGAATCCTATGGATACGGTATATCCGGAAAACCTATATTACTCTCCAGAAGTCTACGGTTATAAAAATCCAAGGTAAATAAGAATAAATACCACGATTGTTCATATACAGTTACACGTTACGTCCTGACAATATAAAACATCTCAGATACCAAAGTATAAATCCTAAGGATGTCCAGGACACAGATACAAATCTGGCAAAAAAGGACCAACACGGACCTCCGGAAACCAAGAGGTGGGATCAGGAGCCATGGAGGAGCAAGTATTCCCCGTCGACCGATCACACCCGCCGTGAGTCCACAGTCAAGTCCAAATGAAATACATGAGGAGGAACGGATCCCCGTCACAATTGGTACAGACGTCTCAACAACCGCCAACGCAAAGGCAACACAACATTTCAGTAAATGTCAGTTAAAAATTAAAACATTAGAGCAGGACATATTTTGTCGTATTTGTTACAAACTATAGGCAAATACTTGCAATACATCAGGTGCGCAGACATTTTGGACATATTGAAAAACAAATGAAAAATCCAGTTGTATTTACATTGGTAATTACGCTTGTACGTATGTGAGTGGTCATCGTGGCCGAGTGGTCAGATCTTTGAACCAAGAAGTCTGTCATTTCTGGGCAGCGCAGGATCGAGCCACGCTGGAACCTAAGCTGAGTTTTGTGAGAAAGTTTGCCGTTTACTTGTGTAAGACCGGTGATCTCTTCTTGGGGATACTATAAGCGGGTTCTCTCGTCCACCATTAAAAACTGTCCACCACCATATAACTTAAACATATTGTTGAGTGTGACATAACACACAAAATTCAATGTGCGTCTGTCAGTTTAGAATGTTCAAATAGCTTGTAGAGCCGACCTGGCTCAGTCGGTAGCGCGCTCAACTCTTGATCGTGAGGTCGGCGGCAGGTTGGTTTTCTGACCTTTCGGATGCGACAGTTAAAACTGAGTTCCCGTGTCACATTAGGTGTCGGCACGTTAAAGAACGCTCACTGCTCAATGGCTGTAAGTGCCGACCATAGGCCAAAATTTGAAGACCTTCACCGACATTTTGTGATGTCTCCATATAAGTGAAAGATTCTTGAGTGGGATGTTAAACAACAATAAACAAAGAAACAAAGATGTAGCTGACACAATGCCAGTGTCAAGCACCAAGTTATTCCAGTGCAACAATTGGTTGACAGAAGGTTTGCTTATAAGGTGCCTTGATATTGTAAAATTCCGTGGGATTAAAATTTCATTGCTTTAAAAATAAAACAAAATAAAAACCTATTTGTTAAAGGGACTATCACTATTACCAGGTGTAATTTATGTAATTTTTGTCATGGTTTTAATTTCGTTGAGACGTGAAAACAACGAAATAATCGAATATAAAACTACGACGACATTATCTGATTCTGCAATATTCAAATTCAATAATTTTGCTTGTATATTTGTACGTCCGGCTTTCAGTACTTTGATTCTGTAGATTTAATTATGTTGATTAATCATAGACCGATATAGATAAATTGTTCTTAAAAAAAAACATCAATATTTTTTTTCACATTGATTCAAATTATATCAGAAATCTACAACGACTTAATAACCAAGGGATTTTCCTAGGTGGTTTTGGCACCAGTTACAGAACTCAATCCAAATGAGAAATGGCTTGTATTTAACAACATGGAGACATATCAAATTTCGAATTTGAAAATAAAAAATAAAGTATTTTCAAACAATTTTTATTGGTTAATTTTTTTTATATTTTCCAAATTGTCGGTCCCTGGATTCAAAATTTATGAGGCAGGAAAATTCCTGAACTGTTGCTATGTGTTACTACTGTAACCATTGACTTGCACTACATATCTCAACTATGTAAAGACGCATGTACATTGATGGACAGGACGAAGATGAAGACGAACCAGCGGAAATCGATAGCCATTTAGTCTCAACGCATACCACTCTCCATCAATAAACTCGTGAGTCTCAACATATACCAATTTCCATCAATAAACTCGTGAGTCTCAACGCATACCACTCTCCATCAATAACCTCGTGAGTCTCAACGCATACCACTCTCCATCAATCACCTCGTGATTCTCAACGCATACCAATTTCCATCAATAAACTCGTGAGTCTCAACGCATACCACTCTCCATGAATCACCTCGTGAGTCTCAACGCATACCACTCTCCATCAATCACCTCGTGAGTCTCAACGCATACCACTCTCCATCAATCACCTCGTGAGTCTCAACGCATACCACTCTCCATCAATCACCTCGTGAGTCTCAACGCATACCACTCTCCATCAATAAACTCGTGTCTCAACATATACCAATCTCCATCAATAAACTCGTGAGTCTCAACGCATACCACTCTCCATCAATCACCTCGTGAGTCTCAACGCATACCACTCTCCATCAATCACCTCGTGAGTCTCAACGCATACCACTCTCCATCAATCACCTCGTGAGTCTCAACGCATACCACTCTCCATCAATCACCTCGTGAGTCTCAACGCATACCACTCTCCATCAATAACCTCGTGAGTCTCAACGCATACCACTCTCCATCAATAACCTCGTGAGTCTCAACGCATACCACTCTCCATTAATCACCTCGTGAGTCTCAACGTATACCACTCTCCATCAATAACCTCGTGTGTCTCAACGCATACCACTCTCCATCAATAAACTTGTGAGTCTCAACGCATACCACTCTCCATCAATAACCTCGTGAGTCTCAACGCATACCACTCTCCATCAATAAACTCGTGAGTCTCAACGTACACCACTCTCCATCAATAAACTTGTGAGTCTCAACATATACCACTCTCCATCAATCACCTCGTGAGTCTCAACGCATACCACTCTCCATCAATAACCTCGTGTGTCTCAACGCATACCACTCTCCATCAATAAACTTGTGAGTCTCAACGCATACCACTCTCCATCAATAAACTCGTGAGTCTCAACGCATACCACTCTCCATCAATAACCTCGTTAGTCTCAATGCATACCACTCTCCATCAATAAACTTGTGAGTCTCAACATATACCACTCTCCATCAATAACCTCGTGAGTCTCAACGCATACCACTCTCCATAAATAACCTCGTGAGTCTCAACGCATACCACTCTCCATCAATAACCTCGTGAGTCTCAACGCATACCACTCTCCATCAATAACCTCGTGAGTCTCAACGCATACCACTCTCCATCAATAACCTCGTGAGTCTCAACGCATACCACTCTCCATCAATAACCTCGCGAGTCTCAACGCATACCACTCTCCATCAATAACCTCGTGAGTCTCAACGCATACCACTCTCCATCAATAACCTCGTGAGTCTCAACGCATACCAATCTCCATCAATAAACTCATGAGTCTCAACATATATCACTCTCCATCAATAAACTCATGAGTCTCAACATATACCACTCTCCATCAATAAACTCGTGAGTCTCAACGCATACCACTCTCAATCAATAAACTCGTGAATAGTGAAGGCAAATGTAAACTTTCATTACAAAGGACGTATTAGTATACATTTGTTACGCATTTCTAACAGTACAATTTTCTATAAAAAAGTATGGAGTCACTTTAAACTGATAATCAATTTTGCACTGGACAAATGTTAGAAATATCTAAACGGTTCATTTTGATTGGTACTCGTCAATGATTTTATGAAAAATTGTTCCGGGATGGGCATCAGGCTGAAGACAATACTCAAGCTCAAATTTTATTTCATTATTTTGACTATAAAATTGTTTACAAAATTTTTGGATTTTAGTGATTAGCAAATAGTATGATTTTTATTTTTTTACATATAAATTTTTGCGTCACATTTACGATTTCCTGTAAAAATATAAAAAATCACAGATACCAAAGTATAACTCAAATGAATACGTAGAGAACGGTACTGAAGATTTGAGTACGTACTCAAATATTTTTTCAATATTTCTGAAGTTTTCTTCAAATGAAGAATAGCTTTTATCATTATTTACAACTGTATGCTGACAGTATACAAACATGTCCAATTACAGAATAAAGTTTTCATGTTTTACCCTAAAATCGTGAAATGTTAGTTGGGCTTGAGTACTGAGTAAATTTGGTGACTTCGGTCCCCGGTATCTTTTCTGAAGGTCGATAACATTTTTAGGTAACACCGGTATTTCAGAACCTCCATTTTAATTTTAAAGATAATTGGTATACTTACTAACACTCTTTCCATTTGGTATTAGTACATGGTGAGGAGGAACATGGCCGTGGTAAGCAAAGGCTTGGAGTAACACCAGGTGGGCATTTCATTTCTGAGTCTGTTGAACAATAAATATAATTGTGTTAAACAATATTTGAATTTTATCAACCTATGGATACAGAAACTGAAGTGGCAACTTGGGTAAAGTTGTGGACCATAAAGAAATTCTTGGACAAATTTCTTTCCCAAGTTATGAAATTTTTAAGTACGGCATGTAAATCTAGCTGACTTAAGTGATTCTTAACAGCGCAAATGTCTGTCCCCTATAAATAAACGCAAATGTAATTGTCATTGTCGCCCTAGAGTATTTCGGGTCATGTTTAAAAAATCTTTTAGTTTTCGAAAACAACGTGTTATTTGAGTGAGAAAGAGTTAGGAGACGAACACTTTTTTTCTCTGTTGGTTTGTTTTGGCCATACGACGTTTGTTTACATTAACAATAGGGGCGGTGTAAATTTAGTCCGTACATGTGCCCAGTGTATGTTCCGAGGCCGTTATCTTATCTTATTTACTTCTACTAATTTACTTGTATCTTGAATATTATATACATTATACATATTGTATGTATAAATTTCTAACTTCGATCATGTATTGGTATTTTGCAAGACGTTTTTAATGTTTTTAAAAAGGTATATCTATTCTCCTTTTTATGCCAGAAAACGTGCTGCTTACTTGATTTTTAACGCGTTTTATATCTCGTGGTTCGTTATTAAATAATTAATCATAGATTATGATAAGAATAATGTTCAAACATCGGAGTTAAGTGAGTCGGAACATATCCTGTACGAGATTTACACTGCCCCTTGACAATCTTACCTCAGTTGAGAAAATTCTAAAGTCGTTTTATGGTTCGCGAGTTTTCATTGGTTAATATTGGACATACAGTTCTCTAGAAATGTAGGGCGGTGTCAAGTGTCATGGAGGAGTAAGCATCCCTTGTTAACCGGTCATACAGGCTGTGATTTCACGGTCAAATTCATATGAAATAAGTGAGGAACGAATTCTCGTCACACCCGTTACAGGCGACTTTAAAACCACTACAAGAACGGGTAATTCAGAATGTCATTTAGTGAAACTAACTAATTGCAAACAAGCTTATGATATCGACCGTTAAATTTTCGGAAGCGTTGATACCGGTATCCCTGTAACAACAACTGATTAGTTAGTAGTTTGCCTCTATATGAAATGTTCATATGTTGAACAGGCTCTGACCTATCCAATCATTCTTAGTTTACCTATATATATATATATATATATATATATATATATATATATATATATATATATATATATATATATATATATATATATATATGAAATGTTCATATTTTCAACACACCCTAGCATATCCAATCATTTGCGAGATATAAAGACCGTATATAGTCGACAGTGGAACATCGCTACTTAAATGAGGAAATAAGGAATTAATCTACGTTGGAAAGACATTGAAATCCCATGGTCAGATACGAATTTACCTTCTCCACATTGGTCGGTTACATCTAGCCTGCATTTATGGGAATCCATATACCACCTTGCTGTGCATTCCCCGTCTGTGCTCATACTTTTAAAATAAAAAAGTTTAAATATTACACATTAGCAAATCAAAGAAGAATTCTACATGTGTTAGTCAGGATTGTTCGAGACGAATGTTGTGGGAGTGAATAGACCGTTTTGTGTATTATATCTCATATAGTTTTGAGTTGTAATCAAGAAAAATCTAAAACAGAAAATGAAATGTTTTTGGTTTATTCCGTAACTTTATTCGTACGAAGAGGTACTACTTAAATAACAAACTGAACCAGGTGCCAGCAATGCAGTTGAAACCAAAGAATGTAATACTGTCAACGTGAACAGTTACGCGTGGGGTAATTTACACTAAATACACGGAGAGTTTTTCGTGTAAATTACCACCACATAACAGTCACAAAGCTTTGCTAAGAATCATCGTGTAATACAGGAAGTGTGGCATCGCCAAAAAATACACCTATGTGTATAGTTTGTATAAGAAAATAGCATAATTAACAACACGCGGAAATATTCACGTTTACAGTAGACTAGTAATGATCAAACTATAAATGAATGGGACATTGTAACCGTAACAGACAAGAGAGTTTTGTTTAAACCTTAGATACAGGAGTTTTTTTTAAGTTAAAGGGGCACTGGTTTTTTTCCACAGGAAAAAAAAAACCTTTGGTTTTTACTACTTAGATTGAAGCACAATGACAGAACGAGATATACACAGATATCAACACTCGTATAGTCCTATATATTTTGTGAAAATCAGATCAGGTCCAGAGTCATATACACATGGAAAAACACCAGCTTTGTTTACAACATGGGTGCAGACATTTTGGACACCCAAAGTTGTGCGGAGGGTAAAATGAGCCCAGAGATCTGATTGGTCATTAAATGAAAAAAATTAGTTTTGCCATTAATAAGTGAAATTAAGGTGATAAAAAAGATACATGAATATTGGTAGTACTTTGGAAATTATAGGGTTGACGGTTGAAAATTGAAAGGGAGGGGTCATATGAGAATAGATATTTTCCTTTGGTGCGGAATACTACGAGTTGTAAACAAGTGAAAATTTGAAGTAGAAATGCAACGGCAACCTATACTTTTGATTGCATATTTTGTTATCAAAAATATTGATCTTTCAGCACAGGGTACTTATTTGACCCAGATTTAATAAACATGGGAGTGACAGTGACCTGAAGTTTTGTAAATTAGCATTGAGGCCTATGGGAAAATATTTGGTGGAATCTGTCCATATACCAGTAAAAAGGTCAAATTAATCATTTCTAAAAGAATAGGAGGCAATCTGGGGTTCTAAAGCAACTTTCATAAACTATACAGAAATATGAGAGTTCTTTTGCCTGTGAATATCTCTCTTTTATTATTGTACATTAATATCATAAGTAGAAAAGAAAGATTATTGTTTGAAAAAAAAAAATAAATGAATAAACAAAGCTACATGTTTTGCTTTAATAAAGTCTGCAATTACATTATAATGATAATAATATATTGTCGATAGAATCATATTAGTAATATAGAAGCTATCCTTTGTAACTGGTTTCAGGATTGGCCAGGCCAAATAAACAATCAGAGGACTACTTTACGGTAAATCCCATGTAATCAAACTGGCCGTACCACCATTGTTATGACTTCTGTTAAACATACACTGAAACATCTTGTGGCAATTATCCTTTGTAATGTACAGCGTTCAACTCACAAGCGGAATGGGTTTGAATCCCAGACCGGGTCATGCCAAAGACTTTAAAAATAGTAGTGACTGTTCCTTTGCCAAGCGCTCGGCATACGAAATGAAAGTCACATGTCTTTCGGATGAGACGGAAAACCGAGGTCACGTGTCGCTGAAGGCGTAGCACGGGAAATAACCCTCACTGCATTGGCGTCAGACCATAGCCGAACCACAATTTGTAGCACCTAACCTATAGCTGGTGACGTCGCCAAATAAGTGAATAATTCTAGACGGGATGTAAACAGTCAACAATGTAGCACGTGAGGGCAGCCATATCCTTGCAAGATCAGGACCGGTTTCTCAGAGGAATTTTCCTTATTTCATGCCGGTGTAACGTGAAAACTTGGCCCGCCGTAGAAATGCTACCCGGGGTCACTTTTCTACGATAGAAACCTTACCCCGGTATCTGTAGAAAAATGACCCGCTTCAACATTCCTGTTAGTCGTCCCTTGAAAAAGTGATCACCATAGAAAAAATACCACCCCCAAATATTTTCAGTAAAACAAACATCTACACGGATATCATGCATATATGAAGCCTAACTATCATGTGGACAGCGGGGGACTCTAAAGGCCACAAAGAACCAATACTTGGTACACATCTAAATACCGTTTTCTCATGAAGCAGTGATCAGATGTCTCTCAAATTTTGTATGAACGATTGTTAAGTAAATGTCTATAAAGTTTACAAATGAAAACAAAATATGCCATTTCAATTTTTTTTTCTCTCTCTAGCGTCCACTGACGGATTGGTTTTGATATCATTAAACAGAGAAAAGTCACGAACATTTAGGAAAAATTATAGAACAAACCTCTCAAATGATCAGTTAAACATGAACATCTATTGTCATCATTGTAAAAACTACTATTTCATAGGTTACTTATAAGTTTGTACCAAAGATATTTTTATAAGTTTAATTCGGTCTGATTTTCTATTGTTATAACATTAAATTGCAGTTGTTCTACTAAAATGTAGGCCTATTGTTGTTTTTTCTGTCGCTTTTGTTCCTGATAGAAAGATGGGGTTTTTGTTTTAGGGTGGACGTTAAGCATGACAAATTAGAATGGCTTAATTTTCTGGCAACTTTCTCACATCAGACAGAGAAAAATTCTTATGACAATTTTAATTACCCCATTTCGAACCCCCATCACGGATATGATATGTTGTAGACATTAATCGAAGATCTCAATCAGTCACGTGATTCCTTACCCTGAAATATCACGTGGTATTTAAATGTCAAAAATTCTCATTATTCATATTCCACTCGTTGTGCACTTCTCTAAATTCGTAGAAACATGACCAAGCATCCGGGTCACTGGCACCTGTCCTACCTGTCTTACTGATAGAATGTCCTACATGTCGAACTGATACAATACATGACACGTGTCCTACATGTCGAACTGATACAATACATGACACGTGTCCTACATGTCGAACTGATACAATACATGACACGTGTCCTACATGTTGTACTGATACAATACATGACACGTGTCCTACATGTTGTACTGATAGAATACATGACACATGTCCTACATGTTGAACTGATAGAATACATGACACATGTCCTACATGTCGAACTGATACAATACATGACACATGTCCTACATGTTGTACTGATAGAATACATGACACATGTCCTACATGTCGAACTGATACAATACATGACACGTGTTCTGCATGTGGAACTGATACAATACATGACACATGTCCTACATGTCGAACTGATACAATATATGACACGTGTCCTACGTGTCGAACTGATACAATACATGACACATATCCTGCATGTTGTCCTGATAGAATACATGACACGTGTCCTACATGTCGAACTGATACAATACATGACACATGTCCTACATGTTGTACTGATAGAATACATGACACGTGTCCTACATGTTGTACTGATAGAATACATGACACGTGTCCTACATGTCGAACTGATACAATACATGACACATGTCCTACATGTTGTACTGATAGAATACATGACACGTGTCTTACATGTTGTACTGATAGAATACATGACACGTGTCCTACATGTTGTACTGATAGAATACATGACACATGTCCTACATGTTGTACTGATAGAATACATGACACATGTCCTGCATGTTGTACTGATAGAATACATGACACGTCCTACATGTCGTACTCATAGAATACATGACACATGTTCTACATGTTATACTGATAGAATACATGACACGTCCTACATGTCGTATTCATAGAATACATGACACGTCCTGCATGTTGTTCTCGGTCTGTGACATATATAAGAGGATTATTTTAAGACTGTATTAAAACCATTTTAGTTATATTGAATATAGGATAGATCAAGACATTTCGGCATGCAGCAAACTTTCCGGCATTATACTCCGGTTTGGGAGTATTTACCTCTTCCACAAGCCCGTGATCTTTTAATTTTGAATTGTTAAATCTTGAATAGTGTTTAACGCCTCGCTCAACAATTTTACAGTTATAAGGTGACGCCCAGTTTTTATAGGAAGGGGAGAGAACCCGGATACATTGTATCTGAGATACATGCGGCCTTCCGCAAGTAAACTGGCAAACTTTCTCACA
Source organism: Atrina japonica (assembly GCA_030159075.1). NCBI lineage: Eukaryota > Metazoa > Mollusca > Bivalvia > Pterioida > Pinnidae > Atrina > Atrina japonica. Next base: position 390,858 of record BROG01000392.1, read on the forward strand.
AAAATCAACCTAGGTTCCAGCGGGGCTCGACCCTGTGCTGACAGGAAGTGTGAGACGACATGGTTCAAAGCAGAGTGCTCTAGCCACTCGACCACGGAGGTCCCTCACCTTTTTAGTAAGTAGACGTACAAGACAGATGACAAAGGGACATAACCCTAAAAATAAAATTTCCACACATTTACACAACGTTAAAACTATATACGGCATTCTTGTTCTGATGGCCACCGTCTAGCAATTGATTGCCATATGTGACTAAAATATTTAACTTAAATCTACTAAGTTAATAACTTTTTTAAAAATCACATTCTTTTTTTTGAGAAACCTAATGATTTGAGTTTTTGCAGATTTGAGAAAAAAATTAAATAAAAATTGGACTTATTTTTCATGAGAAATCCAGGTCTGTTTAAAGAAATGTATGAAGAATTTGTTTTCAACTGTATAAATTATGTTATAGACTACACGCTGCCAGTGATAATGTGCTGGGAAGGTTTAATGGTGAAAAAAAAAACCGGACGTGATGTAATAAACACGAAGAGAGACTACCGACATTCTGCTGATTTGAGGCGATCACTAATTTCAAGGGTAACAGCAACCGACATACGGCGTGTTGATAAAAGACTCTGGACGACTGTAGCTCCCCGACAATAACCACTGTCACAATATGTTTAGATACTTACTGACATACGGCGTGTTGATAAAAAGACTCTGGACTACTGTAGCCCCCCGACAATAACCACTGTCACAATATGTTTAGATACTTACTGACATACGGCGTGTTGATAAAAAGACTCTGGACTACTGTAGCCCCCCCCCCCCTCCCCGACAATAACCACTGTCACAATATGTTTAGATACTTACTGACACACGACGTGTTGATAAAAAGACTCTGGACTACTGTAGCCCCCCGACAATAACCACTGTCACAATATGTTTAGATACTTACATGCACTGTGCTTTGGGAAATGGCGAGCAGTATGTCACAAGACATTCATTAATTTGACACTCCGGGTCAGGCGTACCTTCAACTTCAAAATAACGATTATGAATAACAATGACGTTTACGTAAGTGCGACAACAATCTGCTAGGTTGTTAGTTGTGACAACAATCTGCTAGGTTGTTAGTTGTGACAACAATCTGCTAGGTTGTTAGTTGTGACAACAATCTGCTAGGTTGTTAGTTGTGACAACAATCTGCTAGGTTGTTAGTTGTGACAACAACCTGCTAGGTTGTTAGTTGTGACAACAATCTGCTAGGTTGTTAGTTGTGACAGCAATTGGTAAGGTTGTTAGTTGTGACAACAAATAATTGGGTTATTGGGTTATGCTATAGTAATTACAAATGATGTTAGTTTGGATGTTAGTTAGCAAAGGTTTTAGATGTAATTGAGAGGTGATTAGTTATGGCAGCAATTTACTAGGTTGTTAGTTATGACGGAAATTAACTAGGTTGTTAGTTGTGACGACAATTAACTAAGTTGATATATGTGACGACAATTACCTAATTTGTTAGTTGTGACGACAGTTAACTAAGTTGTTAGTTGTGAAGACAGTTAAATAGGTTGATAGATGTGACGACAATTAACTAGGTTGTTAGTTGTGACGACAGTTAACTAAGTTGTTAGTTGTGACGACAATTAACTAAGTTGATAGATGTGACGACAATTACCTAATTTGTTAGTTGTTACGACAGTTAACTAAGTTGTTAGTTGTGACGACAGTTAAATAGATTGATAGATGTGACGACAATTAACTAGGTTGTTAGTTGTGACGACAGTTAACTAAGTTGTAAGTTGTGACGACAGTTAACTAGGTTGATAGATGTGACGTCAATTAACTAGGTTGTTAGTTGTGACGACAGTTAACTAAGTTGTTAGTTGTGACGACAGTTAACTAGGTTGTTAGATGTGACGTCAATTAACTAGGTTGTTAGTTGTGACGACAGTTAACTAAGTTGTTAGTTGTGACGACAGTTAACTAAGTTGTTAGTTGTGACGACAGTTAACTAGGTTGATAGATGTGACGTCAATTAACTAAGTTGTTAGTTGTGACGTCAATTAACTATTTTGTTAGATGTGACGACAATTAACTAGGTTTTTAATTGCTACAAAAATAAGCGGGTTGTTTGTTGTTACAAAAATAAGCGGGTTGTTTGTTGTTACAAGAATAAGCTGGTTGTTAGTTATGACTACAATTAGCTAGCTTGTTAGATGTGACAACAATTAACTAGGTTGTTTCATGTGACAATTAGCTAGGTTGTTAGTTGTGACGACAATTAACTAAGATGTTAGTTGTGACCACAACTAGCTATGTTGTTAGTTGTTACAAGAAAAAGCGGGTTGTTAGCTAGGACGATAATTAACTAAGGTGTTAATTGTGACGACAATTAACTAGGTTGTTAGTTGTGACAAAAATTAGCGAGGTTGTTAGTTGAGATGACAATTGACTAGGTTGATAGTTGTCACAAAAATTAGCAAGGGTACTATTTGTGAAAAAATAGCGAGATTGTTATTAACTAAAATGTAAGTTGTGTCATACAGGGTGCAAGGTTAATATTGCATGTATTATTTGAATTAGAATACTAAAATGAAGTGATTAGTTACATACTGGAATATTAAAAATCTGTAAAACTAAAAACAACTACAATATATATCGTTAACCAAAACTACTTTATGTATTACTAGAATAAAACACTTCATGTATTACCAGAAGGAACTACTGCATGTATTACCAGAGGACACAACTACCTGTATTATCAGAGGACACTACTACCTGTATTATCAGAGGAAACTACTACCTGTATTATCAGAGGAAACTACTACCTGTATTATCAGAGGACACTACTACTTGTATTATCAGAGGACACTACTACTTGTATTATCAGAGGACACTACTACCTGTATTATCAGAGGAAACTACTACCTGTATTATCAGAGGACACTACTACCTGTATTATCAGAGGAAACTACTACCTGTATTATCAGAGGACACTACTACCTGTATTATCAGAGGACACTACTACCTGTATTATCAGAGGACACTACTACCTGTATTATAAAACACTACTACCTGTATTATCAGAGGAAACTACTACCTGTATTATCAAGGGGACACTACTACCTGTATTATCAGAGGACACTACTACCTGTATTATCAGAGGACAACTACTACTTGTATTATCAGAGGACACTACTACCTGTATTATCAGAGGACACTACTACCTGTATTATCAGAGGACACTACTACCTGTATTATCAGAGGACACTACTACCTGTATTATCAGAGGACACTACTACCTGTATTATCAGAGGACACTACTACCTGTATTATCAGAGGACACTACTACCTGTATTATCAGAGGACACTGCTACCTGTATTATCAGAGGAAACTACTACTTGTATTATCAGAGGACACTACTACCTGTATTATCAGAGGACACTATTACCTGTATTATCAGAGGAAACTACTACCTGTATTATCAGAGGACACTACTACCTGTATTATCAGAGGACACTACTACCTGTATTATCAGAGGACACTACTACCTGTATTATCAGAGGAAACTACTACCTGTATTATCAGAGGACACTACTACCTGTATTATCAGAGGACACTACTACCTGTATTATCAGAGGAAACTACTACTTGTATTATCAGAGGACACTACTACCTGTATTATCAGAGGAAACTACTACCTATATTATCAGAGGACACTACTACCTGTATTATCAGAGGAAACTACTACCTGTATTATCAGAGGACACTACTACCTGTATTATCAGAGGACACTACTACCTGTATTATCAGAGGAAACTACTACCTGTATTATCAGAGGAAACTACTACTTGTATTATCAGAGGACACTACTACCTGTATTATCAGAGGACACTACTACCTGTATTATCAGAGGAAACTACTACCTGTATTATCAGAGGAAACTACTACCTTTATTATCAGAGGACACTACTACCTGTATTATCAGAGGAAACTACTACCTGTATTATCAGAGGAAACTACTACTTGTATTATCAGAGGACACTACTACCTGTATTATCAGAGGAAACTACTACCTGTATTATCAGAGGACACTACTACCTGTATTATCAGAGGAAACTACTACTTGTATTATCAGAGGACACTACTACCTGTATTATCAGAGGACACTACTACCTGTATTATCAGAGGACACTACTACCTGTATTATCAGAGGAAACTACTACCTGTATTACCAGAGGAAACTACTACCTGTATTATCAGAGGACACTACTACTTGTATTATCAGAGGAAACTACTACCTGTATTATCAGAGGACACTACTACCTGTATTATCAGAGGAAACTACTACCTGTATTATCAGAGGACACTACTACCTGTATTATCAGAGGAAACTACTACCTGTATTATCAGAGGAAACTACCACCTGTATTATCAGAGGACACTACTACCTGTATTATCAGAGGAAACTACCACCTGTATTATCAGAGGACACTACTACTACCTGTATTATCAGAGGACACTACTACCTGTATTATCAGAGGAAACTACTACTTGTATTATCAGAGGACACTACTACCTGTATTATCAGAGGACACTACTACTTGTATTATCAGAGGAAACTACTACCTGTATTATCAGAGGACACTACTACCTGTATTATCAGAGGACACTACTACCTGTATTATCAGAGGACACTTCTACCTGTATTATCAGAGGACACTACTACCTGTATTATCAGAGGACACTACTACCTGTATTATCAGAGGGCACTACTACCTGTATTATCAGAGGAAACTACTACCTGTATTATCAGAGGACACTACTACCTGTATTATCAGAGGACACTACTACCTGTATTATCAGAGGAAACTACTACCTGTATTATCAGAGGAAACTACTACTTGTATTATCAGAGGACACTACTACCTGTATTATCAGAGGACACTACTACCTGTATTATCAGAGGACACTGCTACCTGTATCATCAAAGAACGCTACTAGCTTTATTATCAGAAGGAGCTTATACCTGTATTATCAGAGGACACTACTACCTGTATTATCAGAGGACACTACTACTTGTATTATCAGAGGACACTACTACTTGTATTACCAGAGGAAACTACTACCTGTATTATCAGAGGACACTACTACCTGTATTATCAGAGGACACTACTACCTGTATTATCAGAGGACACTGCTACCTGTATTATCAGAGGACACTACTACTTGTATTATCAGAGGAAACTACTACTTGTATTATCAGAGGAAACTACTACCTGTATTATCAGAGGACACTACTACCTGTATTATCAGAGGACACTACTACCTGTATTATCAGAGGAAACTACTACCTGTATTATCAGAGGAAACTACTACCTGTATTATCAGAGGACACTACTACCTGTATTATCAGAGGAAACTACTAGCTGTTTTTTCAGAGGACACTATTACCTGTATTATCAGAGGACACTACTACCTGTATTATCAGAGGAAACTACTAGCTGTTTTTTCAGAGGACACTACTACCTGTATTATCAGAGGAAACTACTAGCTGTTTTTTCAGAGGACACTACTACCTGTATTATCAGAGGAAACTACCAGCTGTTTTTTCAGAGGACACTGCTACCTGTATTATCTGATGACACTGCTACCTGTATTATCAGTGGATACTGTTAACTATATTATCAGATTACGCTACTAGCTGTATTATCAAAGGGAATTTCTACCTGTATTCCGAGAGGAATTTTCTACCTGTATTATGAGAAGAAACTACTACATGTATTATCAGAGGACACTGCTACCTATATTTTAGAAGACACTTCTACCTGTATATTCAGGGGAAGCTTCTGCCTGTATAATGAGAGAAAACTACTACCTGTATTATCATAGGACACTCCTACCTGTATTATCAGGAGACACTATTAGCTATATTATAAGAGGAAACTGTTACCTGTATTATTAGAAAAACCTTATACCTATACTATCACTAATACCTGTATCATCAGAGGACACTAATACCTGTATTATCAGAAGAACCTTTTACCTGTATTATCAGAGAACACTACTACCTGTATTATCAGAGGACACTACTACCTGTATTAATAGAGGAAACTGGTACCTGTATTATCAGAGGAAACTACTACCTGTATTATCAGAAAAAAGTAATACCTGTAATAAATGTATTATCAGAGGACACTACTACCTGTAGTATCAGAGGAAACTTCTTCCTGCAGTATCAGAGGACACTAAAACCTGTATTACCCCTGCATTACCATTGAAAACTACTACCTGTATAACCTCTATTATCAGAGTACACTACTACCTGTATTATCAGAGGACACTAGTTCCTTTATTATCAGAGGACACTGCTACCTGTATTATCAGAGGACACTGCTACCTGTATTATCAGAGGACACTTCTACCTGTATTATCAGAGGACACTTGTTCCTTTATTATCAGAGGACACTGCTACCTGTATTATCAGAGGACACTTCTACCTGTATTATCAGAGGACACTAGTTCCTTTATTATCAGAGGACACTGCTACCTGTATTATCAGAGGACACTGCTACCTGTATTATCAGAGGACACTGCTACCTGTATTATCAGAGGACACTACTACCTGTATTAATAGAGGAAACTGCTACCTGTATTATCAGAGGAAACTACTACCTCTATTATCAGAAAAAAGTAATACCTGTAATAACTGTATTATCAGAGGACACTACTACCTGTAGTATCAGAGGAAACTTCTTCCTGCAGTATCAGAGGACACTAAAACCTGTATTACCCCTGCATTACCATTGAAAACTACTACCTGTATAACCTCTATTATCAGAGTACACTACTACCTGTATTATCAGAGGACACTAGTTCCTTTATTATCAGAGGACACTGCTACCTGTATTATCAGAGGACACTAGTTTCTTTATTATCAGAGGACACTGCTACCTGTATTATCAGAGGACACTGCTACCTGTATTATCAGAGGAAATTACTACCTGTATTATCAGAGGACACTAGTTCCTTTATTATCAGAGGACACTGCTGCCTGTATTATCAGAAGACACTAGTTCCTTTATTATCAGAGGACACTGCTACCTGTATTATCAGAGGACACTGCTACCTGTATCATCAAAGAACGCTACTAGCTTTATTATCAGAAGGAGCTTATACCTGTATTATCAGAGGACGCTACTACCTGTATTATCAGACGAACTACTACCTGTGTTATGGGAAGAAACTAATACCTGTTTTGTTAAAGGACATTGCTACCTATATTTTAGAGGAAACTCTACCTGTAATATCAGAGGACACTACTACCTGTATTATCAGACGACACTTCTAACTGTATTATGATAAGAAAATTCTACCTGTATAATCAAAAGAAACTACTAAATCTATTTTGAGAAGCCCATATTCCCCATGTTCACCATATTAGCTGTATGTATTTGATAATAAAGCTACGATTAACACTGTCGTGTGTGTACTCACTTTCCCAACTGTTGTGACTGATTACCTGAGTGTATTTCTATTGTGAGATAGTGATTACATCGTTCACATGCACATGGCATTGAAACAAATGTACGCTACCACTGGCATTGTACAGACTGTGCTCTTTGTTTACAAGTAAGTTACTGTGGTGAGATATTATTTAGCGGATGTGTTTTGGTTACAGGATATTCTACCTGTAAACATGAATGCCGATCAGCTGTCAGTTCCAAGTTTATCAAAGGGCTGTCGAGAGAGGAACATTGTAATTATTGAGGGCAAGAATTGCATCCACGTAGCTTTTTTACCAATGTAACTGAACCTGTATTTGATTAATGCTTTTGAAAAATGCAGGTCTTGGAACCATCCCAGTAGAATAAAAACTAAAAGTATGATAACGCCAAAACTAAATCATTCTTTTCCGCCGTATATAGTTTTTTCTTTTAAATTTTTATTTAGATAATACAAGTAAGCATTTGACTTTGAGTGATAAATATTAAAAAATCTCAGATACCAAGGTATAAATCACTAAGATGTCCAGGAGGATACAGCGTGGTACAAATCTGGTAAAAATGGACAAACATGGATCTCTTGAAATTAAGAGGTGTGATTAGGTGCCATGGAGGAGTAAGCATCTCCCGTCTAACGGTCACACCCACCGTGAGTCCAGAGTCGAATCAAAATGAAAAACGTGAGGACCGAATCCTCGTCATAATTGGCACAGACGTCTCAACAACCGCCATCGAACAGGTAACTCAACATTTCACTTAGTGAAACAGAATAGTCGCAAACAAGACTATCACACCGACAGTAAAATTTGATTCCCAGATATTCTTCAATTAGACGAGATAGTTTTACATTTTCGTATTCTAATATATGTATATAAAGCAAATAGATCATGTTGTCATTTTAGATAGAAAATGTTTATTATGAATATATAAGAAATACATAATTTGTAAAAATTTACCTGGACAACATGCTGAAAAGGATGTGATTGACCCAGTGCACATGTATCCATTAGGACATATGTGACTAGGTTCCCCCATACAATGGATTGCCTGTCCATCTTCATCATACGGCATACCGATCGGACAAGGGTTACTCTCTACATAAATAAATTATTAATCAAATGTGTTAAATAAACAAACATCATTACACACCAAGATTTATGATTAATAATATCAACCAAAAAATGATGGAATAAAATGTAGATAAGAAACTCACCTTAAATATATAAATGTATACTGACTCTATCCAGCCATTTGCTAACACAGAGAGAGAGAGAGAGAGAGAGAGAGAGAGAGAGAGAGAGAGAGAGAGAGAGAGTGCGGTTGGTCTTGCTTGTAGGTCATGCTATCGACTTAGAGGTAGTTTTTAATAATCAGAGAGGTGGTACGTGTCAGAGACTGGTAAAAGAGGGAACGGATTCGAGAAGAGAGAGAGAGTGAGTGCGCTTAGCGGAGATATATTTGGTAGAGAGTGGATCGAGAGAGAGAGAGAGAGAGAGAGAGAGAGAGAGAGAGCCGGATTGCGCTCCTCTTGAGTGAGAGAGAGATGAGGAGAGAGAGAGGGTTGGTGCTGGTAGAGAGAGAGAGAGAGAGAGAGAGAGAGAGAGAGAGAGAGAGAATGTTTTAAGGCATCCACAGTATATATAGGTCAATCAAACATTTATTTTGTTAACTTTTATGATGAAAGCTTTCGCTCTGCAACGACCACTTTTACCTGTTATACAAAATGTGTATATATTACCTCGACAACAATGTCCCGATGATTCTGTTGGAGGAATTTCACAATAATAACCATACACACAATCGCTATCCTGTGTACATGAACCAGGTTGGTTGATATGTTGATAGTATGTTCCAAAAAGGCATTTGGGTACTTCTGAAAAGCAAATGAGAACCTTACAAATATCACTACTGACACAGAATAGAACTTTAGACAGCACTACAGACACATAAAATATAACTTTAGAAATATGACTATAAACACGCAGAATACAACTTTAAAATAACACTATTGAAACGTAGAAAAGAAATTTACACTGAGCATTACTGAATCATAAAACAGTTGTTTTCACATTACACTTCATTTACAAATATCACGCAGAATAGAACTTTACCATAAAATTACTGCAACGTAAATTAGAACTTTACACTGAGCATTACTGACACGTGGAATAGAACTTTACTCTGAACATTAATAAAACATGGAAGCGAACTTTACACAGCACTACAGACACATAGTATAGAACGTAACAAGGAAATAATGGAACGTAGAATAGATATTTACACTGAACATTACTGAAATGTAGAATAGACTTTAAACAGCTCTACTCAAACGTAGCATAGAACTTAACAGAAACGTAAAATAGAATATAACACAGCAATGCTGACACGTAGAATAAAACATTACACAGCACTACTGAAACGTAGAATAGAAATTTACACAGTACTACTGACACATAGAATAGATCTTTACAAAGCACTTCAGATACGTAGAATAGAACCCTAAACAGCTCTACTGACACGTAGAATAGAACTTTATATACCACTACTGACACGTAGAATAGAACTTTACGCGTCATTACTGAAACGTAGAATAGAACTTTACATACCACTACTGAAACGTAGAAAACTGACATGTAAAATAGAACTTTATATACCACTACTGACACGTAGAATAGAACTTTACGCGTCACTACTGAAACGTAGAATAGAACTTTACATACCACTACTGAAACGTAGAAAACTGACATGTAAAATAGAACTTTACACAGTGCTACTAAAACTCAAAGTAGAACTTTATACAGCACTTCTGACACGTAGAATAAAACATTACACAGCACTACTGATACGTACAATAGAATGTTACACAGTACTACTGACACGTAGAATAGATCTTTACACAGCGCTTCAGATACGTAGAATAGAATAGAACTTTAAGGTCTTCAGAAGTACTGTGCAACGGCCTACTCAAGAAGCGGAGTCAATCAGATATGGATCCTAAAGAATTCAAAAGAATTATTGGAACATTTAAAATCTCCAAACTTCAAACAAGTCAAGCATCAAGTCTGTTGATTTCTCGACCCTTTACACAACAATTCCTCATCAAAAACTCAAAAACAGATTAAAATTTATTATAAAAACTCTTTTGTATAAAAAAATGGAAATTGCAGATATAAATATTTAGTGTTAGGTCATGAAGAACCTTATTTTTTGAAGGAACACTCTGATTCCAATAACAAGTACACTGAAGGCGATATTATCAATATGCTAGGGTTTATAGTAGACAACATATTCGTGATTTTTGCGGGAAAAGTTTTCCAGCAGATTGTCGGCATTCCAATGGGTACCAATTGTACACCTTTCTTGACTGACATCTTTTTGTATTCATATGAAGCGGAATTTATACAGTCTCTGCTCTCCAAAGGAAACAAACAGTTAGCATCTCGGTTCAGTTTTACTTACAGGTATATCTACGATGTTCTGTCCATAAATAATTCAGAATTTCAGAATTACCTTGGCCAGATGTATCCTGTTGAGACGACAGAGAGCAACACATCTGCTTCTTACCTAGATTTACTCCTGTCGATTGGAAAGGACGGTCAACTTCACGCATCCCTTTATGACAAACGCGACGATTTCCATATCACAAACTTCCCGTTTCTAAGTAGTAATATTCCATCTTCTCCTGCCTATGGTATTTTCATTTCACAACTTATACGTTATGCCAGGGCATGCTCTTCGTATGAATGTTTTATTCTGATAGCAAAACGACTAGCCAATTAACTACTTACACAAGGTTACGTTATTAAACGCTTGGAGTCCTCGTTTGAGAAGTTTTATGATCGATACGGGGATCTTGTTAAACATTATGAAGTCCCCCTCTCAGAAATATTAGATATTATTCTGGAGCACAACCAGAGACAGTAAATCCCTTTCACCAATCGTGCTTTTCGCCGAACTCGACCTTATCACCAAACTTGACCTTTTCACCGAATTTGACTAGAAATGTTTCCATGGAACTTTTGCGACGGGTGTGGCATGCCAACAGAAGACGCTGACTCCTTCCGGACACCTGGTCTTATCCCGTTAGGGATTCGCAATTGTTCTTCTTGTTGAGACAATTTACACATCTAATTCATCGTGTTATAATGGACTTGAGTTTTGATTATCGATTGGTACTTCTTCAGTTTTACTTTAAACAGCTCTACTGAAACGCAAAATAGAACTTAACACAGCACTTCTGACAAGTAGAATAGAAATTTACATAGCGCTACTGAAACGTAGAATAGAACTTTACACTGTGCACTGCTGAAACGTAGAAGAGAACTTCACGCAGCACTACTGACACATAAAATAGATCTTTACATAGCACTGTTGACACGCAGAATCGAACATTACTATGAGCAATACTGACACGGAGAATAGAACTTTACACAGCTCTGCTGAAACGTAGAATAGACGTTCACACAGCGCTGCTAACCCGTAGAATAGACCTTTAACCTGCACTACTGAACCTAGAATACAACTTTACACAACATTTTTGACAAGTAGAATAGAACATTAAACAGCTCTCCTGAAGCGTAGAATAGAACTTTACATACCGGTACTCTACTGACACATAGAATAGAACTTTACACATAGCACTAGTGAAACGCAGAATAGAACTTTGCATATAGCACAACTGACACGTGGAATAGACCTTTACATAGAACTACTGAAACGCAGAATAGAACTTTCCACAGCACTCCTGACACGTAGAATAAAATTTTACACATCACAACTGACACGTAGAATAGATCTTTACACAACGCTTCTGACACGTAGAATAGAACTTAACAAAACACTTCTGACACGTAGAATAGACATTTACATACAACTTTACAACAACATGATTGCTATATATCACGTAAGCATCTGGGAATGGAAATATCAGGTGGAGCCTATATGTATACCACAGTGACTCAAAGGATCCAACAACTGCAAGAACGACCTAGTGGTTGTAAAAACTATAAAACATATTATCAAAGTTACTGTTTAGCAAACAGGACAAGGATTTACTCTGCCAAAAGAACCGATGATTCGCACGATAATCCCATAAATTTAATTTTTCCAATGCCTAATTTATTTCACTTTTTATTATTATCTCACATTGAATATGCTATCTGAGTAATGATTAACACTTCGATACCTAAAGTAACATTTCTGACTGAATGTCTAACGGGGATCTCAGTGGCCGAGTGGTTAGAGCATCGTACTTTGAACCAAGAAGTAACTCACTTCTGGACAAGGTATGTTCGAGCCCGCTGGAACCTAAGCCGATGTATGTGATACTTGTTGCCAGTTTACTTGCGGAAGGCCGGTGGTCTCTTCACGGTTACATTATAACCAGGTTCTCTCCCCCACCAGGAAAACTGGCAGCCACCATATAAGTGAAAAGATGTTGAGTTTGGCGTAAAACAACATTCAAAATGATAATAAAAACAATGTCTTACGCATTTGATGACAATTCATTTTCGAATTTTCTTTTCATTTGTGTTTGACCGAGGACACAAGGGCGTGACAACAGCACATCCGATATAGTTTTCAAAACATCTTTCGGCCTTTAAACCATTTTAGATAAAGATAAGGAAATATTATCAGCCATGAAACGATATGTTCACTTCAAATCATATTGCTGGTTTGAGAAAAATTGAATTAGTAAGGGTGAAACAATATAAATATCAGACACCAAAGTATACATCTTCAGAATTTTCCGGATACATATACAAATCTGCTCTTATTGGAAAAACACGGAAATCCGATGGTTAAGATAAGTTATACGTACCTGGTGGCGGTGGTGGGTCTGTAGGTTGCCCGATTGTTGTCGGCCCAGTGGGAGGCTCTGTGGGAGGCCCAGTTGGACATGGAGGATAAGGTATCTCCCCTGCCTCAATTCTGGACACTGTAGAGAAAGCAGAAATGACTATTGCCAGCCACCAATATGCACGTGTTTCCATTCTCCTAGAAAAGAGTACTTCTGTTATCGATCAACATCCTTTTGTATATATAGACATTTGTCGCTTCGTTAAATTCCTGTCGGTGATATTGCACAATTTATAATGATGTAAATAAAGATAAATACATGTAACCTAACCATACCTGCCTGAGATATTGAGTAAATGATATTTGTTTCCTGTAATGAGATTATATATATATATATATATATATATATATATATATATATATATATATATATATATATATATATATATATATATATATATATATATATATATCATATACTTTGTGTGTTATGCGGCTTAATAACAGATTACACAGATATCTTATATGTAACACTTATAATAAATGATATTTGTTTCCTGTAATGAGATTATATATATATGTATTATATATATATATATATATATATATATATATATATATATATATATATATATATATATATATATATCATATACTTTGTGTGTAATGCGACTTAATAGCAAATTACACAGATATCTTATATGTAACACTTATAATAAATCCTAGCAATTTGATTGGCTAATGTGCGACAAACGGAACTACTTTTATCCACTTATTTAAAGGTTTGTGATGACGTCACTTGTGACAACACTTGAATTTGAATTTGATCAATCGAATAAAACATGTGTAGATAAGCAGAAGCAATGTTTACAATATGGTTGATGCACTTATTTCTGTGCATGTATTTAACCTAAGTTGGAACAAGTTGGTCAAATCTATAGAAAGGAAAATATAGAATTAATCCGTAGTCATCAGAAAATTCCTTTAAAATTGTATATGTTAGATCATATGATAAAAAGAATGTCTTGAGTTTCCATTCATATCACTATACCATATATAACACATATACATATACCATACATACCACACCATGAACACCACACCATACATACCACACCATACATATCACTCCATACATACCACACCATACATACCACACCATACATACCAACCACTTAGATTATAAAACATATACCAAAGGTCCTATACCATATATAACACCATACATATTATACTATACATATCATACTATACATATATTACCATACATAACAATCATAGCGAACTTTATAATAATACCACACCATACATACCATACCATACATACCACACCATACATACCACACCATACATACCACAACATACATACCACAACATACATACCACACCATACATACCACACCATACATACCACACCATACATATCACACCATACATACCACACCATAAATACCACACCATACATACCACAACATACATACCACACCATACATACCACACCATACATACCACACCATACATACCACACCATACGTACCACACCATATATACCAATCATAGCGAAATTTATAACACATACCACACCATACATACCACACCATACATACCACACCATACATACCACACCATACATACCACACCATACATACCACACCATACATACCACACCATACGTACCACACCATACATACCAATCATAGCGAAATTTATAACACATACCACACCATACATACCACACCATACATACCACACCATATATACTACACCATACATACCATACCATACATACCACACCATACATACCACACCATACATACCACACCATACATACCAACCACTTAGATTATAAAACATATACCAAAGGTCCTATACCATATATAACACCATACATATCATACTATACATATCATACCATACATAACAATCATAGCGAATTTTATGATACATACCACACCATACATACCCACCATTTAAATTATACAATACATACCAGGCGAACTATGCCATATATAACACAACACATATCATACCATACATACCACACCACACATACCAATCAATTAAATTATACAATTTATACCATATATAACACCATACATATCATACTATACACATACTATACATATTATACCATACATATTATACCATACATACCAACCAATTATATTATACAATAAATACTTTACGACCTATGCATATATACCATACATATACCATACATATTATACCATACATATCATACCATACATACCAACCAATTAACTTATACAATATATACCGTATGACCCATACCATATATATATACTTTACGACCTATGCATATATACCATACATATACCATACATATCATACTATACATATACCATACATATACCATACATATACAATACATATCATACTATACATATCATACCATACATATCATACTATACATATACCATACATATCATACCATACATATACCATACATATCATACCATACATATACCATACATATCATAACATACATATACCATACATATCATACCATACATATACCATACATATCATACCATACATATACCATACATATCATACCATACATATATACCATACATATCATACCATACATATACCATACATATCATACCATACATATCATACCATACATATCATACTATACATATACCATACATATCATACCATAGATATACCATACATATCATACCATACATATACCATACATACCAACCAATTATATTATACAATAAATACTTTACGACCTATGCATATATACCATACATATACCATACATATTATACCATACATATCATACCATACATACCAACCAATTAACTTATACAATATATACCGTATGACCCATACCATATATATATACTATTACGACCTATGCATATATACCATACATATACCATACATATCATACTATACATATACCATACATATACCATACATATACCATACATATCATACTATACATATCATACCATACATATCATACTATACATATACCATACATATCATACTATACATATACCATACATATCATACCATACATATACCATACATATCATACCATACATATACCATACATATCATACCATACATATACCATACATATCATACCATACATATACCATACATATCATACCATACATATACCATACATATCATACCATACATATATACCATACATATCATACCATACATATACCATACATATCAAACCATACATATCATATACCATACATATCATACATACATATACCATACATATCATACATAGATATACCATATACATATCATACCATACATAGACTATACATATCATACCATACATATACCATACATCATACATACATATCATACCATACATACCATACTATACATATACCATACATATCATACCATGCCAGACCATACATATAATACCATACATATACCATACATATCATACCATACATATACCATACATATCATACCATACATATACCATAATATGATACCATACATATACCATACATATCATACCATACATATACCATACATATCATACCATACATATACCATACATATCATACTATACATATCATACCATATATACCACACCACACATACCAATCAATTATATTATACAATACGTGCCAGACAAACTTTACCATCTATACCACACCATACATACCACACCACACATACCAATCAAGTATATTATACAATACGTGCCAGACAAACTTTACCATCTATACCACACCATACATACCACACCACACATACCAATCAATTATATTATACAATACGTGCCAGACAAACTTTACCATCTATACCACACCATACAAACCAAACCATACATAAAATACATAAATATATCATACAAACTATTCCACATACAATACAGACTAAACCGAGCATACCACGCCATACATACCATAAAATACATACCAACTCTACTTATCATACAATACATACCAACTCTACTTACCATACCATACATACCAACCATACTTACTATACCATGTTTTCCACGCAGTACGTACCACACCATGCATACCAACTCTACTTACCATACCATACATACCAACCATACTTACTATACCATGTTTACCACACAGTACGTACCACACCATACATACCAACCATATTTACCATACCATACATACCAACCATACTTACTTAACCATGTATACTAACCATACATACCACACCATGCATACCAACTCTACTTACTACACCATACATACAACACCATACTTACTATACCATGTTTTCCACGCAGTACGTACCACACCATGCATACCAACTCTACTTACTACACCATACATACCAACCATACTTACTATACCATGTTTACCACGCAGTACGTACCACACCATACATACCAACCATATTTACCATACCATACATACCAACCATACTTACTTTACCATGTATACTAACCATACATACCACACCATGCATACCAACTCTACTTACTACACCATACATACAACACCATACTTACTATACCATGTTTTCCACGCAGTACGTACCACACCATGCATACCAACTCTACTTACTACACCATACATACCAACCATACTTACTATACCATGTTTACCACGCAGTACGTACCACACCATACATACCAACCATATTTACCATACCATACATACCAACCATACTTACTTTACCATGTATACTAACCATACATACCACACCATGCATACCAACTCTACTTACTACACCATACATACAACACCATACTTACTATACCATGTTTTCCACGCAGTACGTACCACACCATACATACCAACCATATTTACCATACCATACATACCAACCATACTTACTTTACCATGTTTACCACGCAGTACGTACCACACCATACATACCAACCATACTTACCATACCATACATACCAACCATACTTACTTTACCATGTATACTAACCATACATACCACACCATGCATACCAACTCTACTTACTACACCATACATACAACACCATACTTACTATACCATGTTTACCACGCAGTACGTACCACACCATACATACCAACTCTACTTACTACACCATACATACCAACCATACTTACTATACCATGTTTACCATGCAGTACGTACCACACCATACATACCAACTCTACTTACTACACCATACATACCAACCATACTTACTTTACCATGTTTCCCACGCAGTACGTACCACACCATGCATACCAACTCTACTTACTACACCATACATACCAACCATACTTACTTTACCATGTTTACCATGCAGTACGTACCACACCATACATACCAACTCTACTGACCATACCATACATACCAACCATACTTACTTTACCATGCATATATTACTAAACACACTATACCATACATACCACACCATACTTACTATACCATACATACCACACCATGCATACCAACCCTACTTACCACACCATACATACCACACCATACTTACTGTACCATGCATATATTACTAAACACACTATACCATACATACCACACCATACTTACTATACCATACATACCACACCATACTTACTATACCATACATACCACACCACACTTACTATACCATACATACCACACCATACTTACTATACCATACATACCACACCACACTTACTATACCATACATACCACACCACACTTACTATACCATACATACCACACCACACTTACTATACCATACATACCACACCACACTTACTATACCATACATACCACACCACACTTACTATACCATACATACCACACCACACTTACTATACCATACATACCACACCACACTTACTATACCATACATGCCACACAACAAATACCGTACTTTACATGCAATACAACAAGTAAAACATACAATTCCTATCCACCTATATAGTTTTTTTAAAACTTATATAAAACAGTGAAACTTATTTTGTTATATAATTTATGCTATAATGTTCTTTTTATGGTCCAACAATTTGTGAATCACAAGATCTAAGAACCTGAATAGTACACGTACAGATCAGTTAATACACAGAAAAGATTAGTGTTTGTACTAATCGCATGGTGGATTCTCAAATTAAAGATATTCCGATAGCAAGACCTTAATGTTAAACGCTTGTTACAGAAGACTGCATTCTCGATAGCAAGCATTTCTGTTGATCACGTGGTGACTGTTTTGTAATCATTCAATCAATTCCATTCAAGCATATACGAACAAAAACCCTAAAATTTCCGATATGTTTGAGTTTACTGTAGCAAGGCTATCGATCTACTGATACAGATGTACATGTAGCCTACTGTAGGTGTCAGCCAAACTCTGACAGGTTTTAGTGTAAAGTAGTCTTAAAACATGAAATGTACTGTAATGAAACAGTCAACGGCAGCACCACGAGGTGACTTTATTGAATCTATAAAAGTTGCCTCATACCATAGCTGTTAATATGACAATATAAAATGGACTATCAATTTGTCAAAAAAAAAAAAACAAGAAAAACACTCAAATTTCACAAATTTTCGGCCACTTGGCCTTTATCAAGTGAAAGACGACAATATGTATATCAGTTACATAGTATTAGGTCTGCACAATACAATGTCAATATAAAGGCCAAGTGGCCGAAAATTGGTGAAATTTGAGTGTTTTTCTGTTGGTTTTTTTTGCATACTGATACTTCCCTTTGGAGGAAATTAAATTTTATCAGTTTGTCGACATGCCAACTTTAGCGGATCTGTAAATCTGATGACATGTCAACTTTAGCGGATCTGTAAATCTGATGACATGTCAACTTTAGCGGAGCTGTAAATCTGATGACATGTCAACTTTAGCGGAGCTTTAAATCTGATGACCTGTCAACTTTAGCGGAGCTGTAAATCTGATGACATGTCAACTTTAGCGGAGCTTTAAATCTGATGACAACTTTAACTTTAATCTGATGCGGTCAGCTGTAAAAATCTGATGATCTGTCAACTTTAGCGGAGCTTTAAATCTGATGACCTGTCAACTTTAGCGGAGCTGTAAATCTGATGACATGTCAACTTTAGCAGAGCTTTAAATCTGATGACCTGTCAACTTTAGCGGAGCTGTAAACATAACGACATGTCATCGTTAGCGAACGTGTAAATGTGACAATATGTTATCGTTAGCGAACGCGTAAATCTGACGATGTTAACATATCTTCTTTATCAAAACTGTAAATCTGAAGATCCTTCAACTTTAGTAGAACTGTAAATTTGGCGATATGTCAACTTTACCAAATCTGTAAACCTGACGATACGTCAGCTTTATCGAATCTGTAAACCTGACGATACGTCAACTTGATCAAATCTGTAAACCTGACGATACGTCAACTTTATCAAATCTGTAAACCTGACGATACGTCAACTTTAGCGGAGTTAAACGAGAAATTGTGACTCAAAATACAGATAGGGGTGGACTTAAAATGACCGATATAAAAAGTTTTATCATTTCTCTGAAGTGCTCCTGGGTAAAGGGTGGACAATCCTGGCCTAAATGTTTTGCAGGCAATACACGGGAACAACATTGCTACACAAATTTCTGATTTTGGAGATAATTTTATAGATAAACTTTTAAAAGAAAATAAAAATAGTTTTTGGAAAGACACCTTTTTGTCATGGCAAAAAATCATGAATAAACAGTTAGAAGTAAATGTATCTGAGGACAATTTCATGTTGTTACCAATATGGTATAATTCCAAATTAAAAATCAATAACAAATCTATTTTTATAAAGGAATGGTATCAGAAAGGCGTTAAGTTGATAGGTGACTTTCTTGAAAATAAGAAATTCCTGACTAAACAACAGTTTCAAAAAAATTTGATTTATACGAAATATGTTCTTTACAGTTTAATGGAATACAAAGTACAATATCAAAATATTTGAGATCTCTTAACATTGATGTGGGGGGATATAAAGTTGTAAATATGTTTCCATATATTCCATTTCATTTAAATACCTTGTTTCCTAGTGATAAGGGACATAAAAAATTGTACAATTTATTAAATATAAAAGAGACTATGCCCATAGCAATTATTAAATGGAATTCAATAGATAATTTCAATTTGAATGTTTAAGAGGTCTTTGAAACCTGCTTCAAAACAACAGCTGACTCTTCGTTACAATGGCTTCAGTTTAGAATACTCCATAGAATTTTACCTGTAGGCAGTTATTTAAAAAAATAAAAGTTAAATCAGAAGATATATGTGAATTTTGTGATAAAGATATAGAGAGTATAGAGCATGTCTTTTTCAACTGCACAAAAATATTCAGACTATAGAGATTATTATCTGTAAGAATATTTGAAAAAACACAAATATTAGTGGATTTTAACAAAAGAAATATTCTTTTTGGAGATCAGAATTCAGCACAGAATCATGTAACAAATTTCATCATTCTTAGTACAAAGCATTATATCTATAAGTGTCTGAAACAAAAGAAAATTCCTAATTTATCAGGTATTACTAATCACCTTCAATATAATTATATAACAGAGAAATTTATTGCACACAAGAATGACAAAAATGAAGTCTTCGCTAAAATATGGTCTTCATGGAACAATTTATTTGAAGATTCTGAAGCCAATCCCTAAAAACTTTTAATATTGTCATTTGAACACAATAGTTACTGAAACAGAACAATATACTATATTAGTTACCACCCTTACAAAAATGTTTATATATGTACATTATAATTGATATGGATAAGTAAAGATACATGCATGGATAATGCAGTGTGCACATATACATCTATTGTGCATGTACAAATGAGAAATCAATATTTGTGTGTATATTTATATGAATGTGTATGTATATGTCTTTAAATATCAGATATGAGTAAGTTTCTTTTCTGTCTCTTATTATTAATTTTTTTCTTTTTCTTATTATCTTTCACTTTGACTATCTATCACTATATTCTGCTCTACACTTCTTCTGTCTATTACCCAGGAAAAAAATCTGCATTTAATATTTTTAATCTAAAATAATTCAAATAATTCAAAATGGAAATTTAAAATTACCATACATATTATATTCTTATTTAATTAAACTATATAACATATATGATTATATAGTACAGGTATATTAGATTCATATCATTATATTGTTACTAACAGTTGGAGTTGTATGAAACATTGTGATCAGTCTGAACCCAGGGCCCCAACCCTGGCAGACTGAAACACTAATATATCTGGGCAATAAAACTTTCTTAAAAAAAAAAAAAAAAAAATAAAAAATAAATAAATTTAACGATGTTTTAACTTTAGCGGAGCTGTAAATCTGACGATGTTTTAACTTTAGCGGAGCTGTAAATTTAACGAAGTTTTAATTTTAGCGGAGCTGTAAATCTGACGATGTTTTAACATTAGCGGAGTTGTAAATCTGACAATGTTTTAACTTTAGCGGAGCTGTAAATCTGACGATGTTTTAACTTTAGCGGAGCTGTAAATCTGACGATGTTTTAACTTTAGCGGAGCTGTAAATCTGACGATGTTTTAACATTAGCGGAGTTGTAAATCTGACGATGTTTTAACTTTAGCGGAGCTGTAAATCTGACGATGTTTTAACTTTAGCGGAGCTGTAAATCTGACGATGTTTTAACTTTAGCGGAGCTGTAAATCTGACGATGTTTTAACTTTAGCGGAGCTGTAAATCTGACAGTACGTCAAATTTAGCGGAGTTGTAAATCTGACGATGTTTTAACTTTAGCGGAGCTGTAAATCTGACAGTACGTCAACTTTAGCGGATTTGTAAATCTGACGATGTTTTAACTTTAGCGGAGCTGTAAATCTGATGATGTTTTAACTTTATCGGAGCTGTAAATCTGACGATTTTTTAACTTTAGTGTATTACAATGACCTGACATACTGACAATACAAACCGTACTGTAAAGATGATGTCTGTCTGACGATATCATCATTCAAGTTGACATTGTAAAGACGATGTCAGTCTGACGATATCATCATTCAAGTTGACACTGTAAAGACGATGTCAGTCTGACGATATCATATTTCAAGTTGAAACTGTAAAGACGATGTTAATCTGATGATATCATCATTCAAGTTGACGCTGTAAAGGCGATGTCAGTCTGACGATATCATCATTGAAGTTGAAGCTGTAAAGACGATGTCAGTCTGACGATATCATCATTGAAGTTGACGCTGTAAAGATGATATCAGTCTGACGATATCAGCATTCAAGTTGACGCTGTAAATAAGACGGAAGTGACTAACTTGCAGCAGAACTGTCAATAGGACGGTACGAAATGTCCTGTATATTAACCATCAACTCGACAACATAGTTTTTATTGTAGCACAGCTGGCAACCTGTCTTTAACATGTAACAGAACAGAACTGTCAAAATCAAGATAAGC
This sequence comes from Atrina japonica, assembly GCA_030159075.1. Classification (NCBI taxonomy): domain Eukaryota; kingdom Metazoa; phylum Mollusca; class Bivalvia; order Pterioida; family Pinnidae; genus Atrina; species Atrina japonica. The sequence goes on from BROG01000392.1 coordinate 414,504, forward strand.
TTGTAATACAGTGGAGAGGTAAACTGTGACGACTAAAGAAGCAAGACTGTTAACCGTCGACATGATGACTTTAACAGCGGTACGGTCAACCATCGATGTGAATACTACCGCAGCGCGACTGTCAAAAATAGATGTGACAACTACAACAGCGGGACTGTAAAACCTCGATGTGACAACTTCCACAGCGGGACTGTCAACCCTCGATGTGACAAATTCCACAGAGGGACTGTCAACCACCGATTTGACGACTTACTTTCAAAAGTCAAAATGTCGATTTCAACAGTGTGACTGCCAGCGGTCGATATGACGACTACAACAGCGGGACGGTCAACTCTCGATGTGACAGCTATACAGCGGGACTGGCAACCGTCGATTTGAGGACTTAATGAGTGGGACTGTCAACAGTCGATATAAAGACTACCGTGGTGGGATAGATAAGCGTCATTGTCATTCAAACAATATTTTTCCGACTCTCTACTACATTTACTGTAGTACCGATGTCAAACTCATTGTATGTACTCCGAAGGAGCTGTCAATTTAACCGTTACAATATAGCGGCTTCTATAACGGAGTTGTCAATAAGTCGATATAATGTCGAACGTTGATATGTTGTAAGTCTGTATATAAGGCGTTTACTGTATCCGAGTTGTCAATAAGTCGATATCATGTCGGACGTTGATATGTGTAAGTCTGTTGATAAGACGTTTACTATATCCAAGTTGTCAATACGTCGATATTATGTCGGATGTTGATATGTGTAAGTCTGTTAATAAGACGTTTACTATATCCGAGTTGTCAATACGTCGATATTATGTCGGACTTTGATATGTTGAACGTTTGTAGATAAGACGTTTACTGTATCGGAGTTGTCAATACGTCGATATAATGTTGGACGTTGATATGCTGTTAGTCTGTTGATAAGACGTTTACTATATCCGAGTTGTCAATATGTCGATGTCATGTCGGACGTTGATATATTGTAATTATGTTGATAAGACGTTGTTTATATCCAAGTTGTCAATTCGTCTATGTCATGTTGGACGTTGATATGTTGTAAGTATGTAGATAAGAGTTTTACGGTTTCGGCGTTGTCAATACGTTTATATCATGTCGGACGTTGGTATGTTGTAAGTCTGTAGATAAGATGTTTTCTGTATCCGAGTTGTCAATACGTCGATATCATGTCGGACGTTGATATGTTGTAAGTCTGTTAGTAAGACGTTTACTGTATCCTAGTTGTCAATACGTCTATGTCATGTCGGACGTTGATATGTTGTAAGTCTGTTGATTTTGAATTTTGAATAGTGTTTTACGATATACCCAATAATTCTTCAGTTATCTGATGGCGGCCAGTTTTAATGGCAGAGGACAGAACCTAGTCACAATGTACCCGCAAAGTGACCACCGGTCTCCCGTAAGTAAATTGGCAAACTTTCTCACAAAAGTGGGCTTGGTATGAGTCTGCTCTGACCAGAAGTGGGAGAATTATTAAAAGTACGATACTATACCCAATTGGCAATGGATGTCCCGTATGTAGATATAATGACGTCTATATCGGAGTTGTCAATAGTCGACTTCACGTAGAACGTTAGGGTGATGTACATTTGATTATAATATTTTCCTTATCAGAGTTGTTGTAAAATTTTCGACAAAAATAAAAATATAAGTACCAAATTATTTATGCTACACCTTCATGTACATATGCAATGCTACTTTATTGAGAAATGATTTCAATTTATCTTTTTGAAAAACAGATTCGGAATAAGACGTATCTGTATATCGACATACGTAACTGTATCTGTGGTAACCAAGTACGTTATTAAGTATTTATGTTTTTCTTGTAAACAACAGATGACGAGCTGATAACTCTCAACAGGACAGTGATTCCTTAATTTCCTCAATTTATCTGCTAAGACTGGAGTTTATTTATTTGCATGTTTGTTTGAAAATCTGTAACTTCGATATTATTTTTATATTCACAACACTGTTGTCACTGTTGGTGTACTGTTGTCACTGTTGGTGTACTGTTGTCACTGTTGGTGTACTGCTTCAGTTCCCAAGGTTATACACAAACACAGTATAACCACTATGTAGTTGTCACTGCTGGTGAACAGTATGAGTCCTCGTTGGTATACATAAAGCCAGTATAACCATTAGGTCGTTGTCACTGCTGGTGGACAGTATGATACCTCGTTGGTATACATAAAGCCAGTATAACCACTAGGTAGTTGTCACTGCTGGTGGACAGTATGATACCTCGTCGGTATACATAAAGCCAGTATAACCACTAGGTAGTTGTCACTGCTGGTGGACAGTATGATACCTCGTCGGTATACATAAAGCCAGTATAACCACTAGGTAGTTGTCACTGCTGGTGGACAGTATGATACCTCGTCGGTATACATAGAGCCAGTATAACCACTAGGTCGTTGTCACTGCTAGTGGACAGTATGATACCTCGTCGGTATACATAGAGCCAGTATAACCACTAGGTAGTTGTCACTGCTGGTTGACTGTATGATACCTCGTTGGTGTACATAAAGCCAGTATAACCATTAGGTCGTTGTTACAGATGGTGGACAATATGAGTCCTCGAGGGTATACATATACCTAGTACAACCACTAGGTCGTTGTCACTGCTGGTGGACAGTATGATTATCGGAGGGTATACATACACCAAGTATAACCACTAGGTCGTTCTCACTGCTGGTGAACCATATGGGCCCTTGAGGGTATACATAAAGCCAGTATAACCATTAGGTCGTTGTTACTGCTGGTGGACCGTATGAGTCTCCGACGATATACATAAAACTAGTATAATCACTAGTCGTTGTCACTTCCGGTCGGTCGTATGGGTCCCCGAGGATATACATAAACCCAGTATAACCACTAGGTCGATGTCACTGCCGGTGAAATGTATGGGTCCCCGAGGGTATAAATAAAGCTAGTAACTGATATTTCAGAACAAGTTGATTATTTTATACTAACACTAATACTTTAATTGTAACACCCAAAAATCTAAGAAAGTCATATTTTATCCGAGCTTACTTGTATAGATATTTTGTTTATAACTTATTATGAATTTGACTGTGCATTCTCGGCGGGCGTGACCGGTCATTAGGGGTTGCTTACTCCTCCATGACACCTGATCCCACATATGACTTTCCAAAGACCCGTGTTTGTCCAGTGGACATCCTGAAGAGTTATACTTTAGTGTCTGAGATATTCTTTAACTGGTTAAATATTTGGTCTTGTCTGATACTCCATTCCAGTCTGGAATTACACTCATTTTTACATGTGAGCTCCACTAATGAAGTGGTATCAACATATGCTTTTTTATAAAAATAAAACGTTGGTGTTTATAGCTTTACTTTAGTTGTTTGGCGGGGATCTCCGTTGATGAGTGATCAGAACATCACAACCATTCTAACCGAAAAATTGTTGAGTGTGGCGTAAAACATCATTCAAACAATCAAAATTGTATGGTGAGCGTTTGTGCATGTGTTTGAAATACCATGTAAGCAGATATTTTAGCGAGGGTTCAATTTGGGCATTATTAGCGAGGTTATTGAGATCGCTAAAATATAAAAATTTCAGATACCAAAGTATAAATCAATAGAATGTCCAGGACATAGATACAAATCCGGTAAAAATGGAAAAACCCGGACCTCTGGAAACCAAGAGGTGGGATCAGGTGCCATGGAGGAGTAAGCATCCCCTGTCGACCGGTCACACCCGCCGTGAGTCCACAGTCAAGTCCAATGAAACAAGTGAGGAGTGTATCCTCGTCAAAATTGGTACAGACGTCTCCACAACCGCCAACGAAAAGGCAACTCAACATTTCACTTAGTAAAACAGAGTAGTCGCACACAAGACTATTATACCGACCGTAAAATTTGCGGAACGTTCACATTAAACGCGGTTTTCGATATCCCTGTGTCAATAATTTGTCAGTGAGTAGTTTACCTCTGTTTATGAAATCTTCATATGTTGTGCACGCCCTGGCATATCGGATCATTTGTGAAATATAAACTCCATATGCGGGTGACTGAGGGATATTACTACTTAAATGTGGAAAATTTACGATGGGAAAGCCGAAATCGTCGCGTTTATCGTATAGCTTAGTTGCTAATTTCCCGTCTGTGTTTTATATTAAGTAAAATGTCTAAGTATGAAGCGTGTGTGCTTGATTCTGTTGTATCTTTAATTTCTAGTTCGCTGGGATATATCGCATTGACATATGTATGAAAATTGTCATTATTAATTGACAAAACGTCGTCGATATATCTAATATAAAAATTTCAGATACCAAAGTATAAATCAATAGAATGTCCAGGACATAGATACAAATCCGGTGAAAATGGACAAACACGGACATCTGGAAACTAATAGGTGGGATCAGGTGCCATGGAGGAGTAAGCATCACCTGTCGACCGGTCACACCCGCCGTGAGTCCACAGTCAAGTCCAATGAAACAAGTGAGGAGTGTATCCTTGTCACAATTGGTACAGACGTCTCAACAACCACCAACGAAAAGGCAACTCAACATTTCACTTAAGGAAACAGAGTAGTCGCAAACAAGACTATTATACCGACCGTAAAATTTGCGGAACGTTCACATTAAACGCGGTTTTCGATATTTTGTCAGTGAGTAGTTTACCTCTGTATATGAAATCTTCATATGTTGTGCACGCCCTGGCATTTCGGATCATTTGTGAAATATAAACTCCATATGCGGAATTAAATTAAAGGACACCGCTAACTTTTTCTTCTTTTGATTCAGCAGTTTCTGAATGAAGTCTGCTTCGTATGAATAAAGGAACAGGTCGGCCAATAAAGGAGCACAATTAGTTCCCATAGGAATGCCGACAGTTTGTTGAAAGACCACGTCTCCGAACATTACAAATATATTGTCTATTAGAAATTCCAGCATGTTTTTTATATCAACTTCAGTATATTTATGTGTAGAATCAGAGTGGTGTTTGACGAAATAAGTATCCTGATAGCCAATCACTAGATAATTAAATTTTCGGGTACCACCTTTAGTGAAAAAGCAGTTGTCTATGATGCTGAAAAGTCTTTCTTTTAATTTTTTTATGTGGAATAGTAGTGTAAAGAGTAGAGAAATCATAAGTTTTGATACTGTGAATTCGAGAAAAATTGTGTGCCTTCAAATTTTCTAAAAGCTGTTTAGAATTTTTAAGTATCCACATCTGATTTACACCGCTTCTGGAATAAGCAACTGTACAGTATTGTTGAAGTTTCTCCTTAATGGCTGTCAATTTCTTGGTCAGGAGTAAAGATAAAGGTTTGGTAGAACATTTGCTGGATCCTGCTATGTATCTTTGCTTATATGGGGTTTTATGAAGTTTAGGTATCCAGTATAAATGTGGTAGCTCGAAATCGGTATCCGTTGTAGGTATATCAAATGAGCGTAATACGGACACGTGATTTTGAAGGATCTCGTCCTTTGAAAGTGAGCTACGTGTGTATGTAGGATTTCCAGAATTCGTATTAAACCCAAGTTCTTCTAATAAACAATTATAGTAATGTGCCTTACAAATAAAAACTATATTATTTGAGGCTTTGTCTGCTGGTACCAGTACATATTGGTTATGCAACTTATCCAGTTCAGTTACTACTTCTAGAGCATTAAATACAGAGGGATAACGTGTTTTCATAGTCCCTTTAAGTTTTCGAATACGAGATTTTATCAACCATCGTATGGCTTTCAGTCATTCAGACAAAGTGTCTGGTTCTACGTCTTCATGTTTGGCCTATCGTCTGGCATAATCTTCGACAGAATCCATAACTAAACTGAAATTCTGACGCCAATTAAAGGAACGGGCTTCCCGGTATTTAGGGCCCCTTAAAATAAGATTTTTGAGGCTTTCATTTTCAACAATAGAAACGTCACCGGTAATGACATGCCCGATAGTATTGTATTTGAAAGGAGATGAAGCACATGAACATGTGACAGTGTTGTAAAATTGAATATCAATTCTTTCCTCATAATAGGTAAGAGTTACCATTTTTTTAATTCATAAAATCGCAAAAATTAATTCTCCTTAATATTTTTATACCATAATTTGAGGACAAAACTTTAAATTAGCGTCTTGCTAAAATTTCCACATATACGGTATATATATATATATATTGATGTAGATATCACAAATATTATGGCATCTTTTCTTTAATTTTATTAAATAATTTCCAATACACTCCTTCATTAAGACTGAGATCAATGTTATGAATAAATGTAGAATAGAGTGCTAATAAGAAGACGATAGGGATAACAAAGTGCAGGGTAAGATTCCCCACAAAAATATCACATAATACTGATCTAGCGTTATCAAAATATTGTCCATGTATACCTTGAATATCAGGTAAGTTTGTATCGGTTCAAATATGTAGAATTGAGCGTGACAATAAGAAAAAGATAGAGAGTAAACCTGAAGAAACTCAAGTCCATTATAACACTACGAATTAGATGTGTAAATGGTCTCAACACGAAGAACAATTGCAAATCTCAAACGGGATAAGACCAGGTGTCCTGAAGGAGTCAGCGTCTTCTGCTGGCATGCCATACCCGTCGCAAACGTTCCATGGAAACCTTTCTAGTCAACATCGGTGAAATGGTCAAGTTTGGTGCTGAGGTCAAGTTCGGTGAAATGCATGATTGGTGAAACGGAGGCACTAAATAGGAAGTTGGGTGGTCTGTTCGATGGCGATTGTTGGGAATTATGTGCAAATTATGACGAGGATTTCTTCTTGTTTCATTGAGTTTGGCTGTGAACTCACGATGGGTGCTTACTTCTCCATGGCACCTGATCCCACCTTTGAATGTTCAGAGTTTCCTCTGTGTCTAATATCACAGATTTGTATATGTATCTTGGACATCCTGAAGATTTACAATTCCAAATATTTTATTTTATGTAATTGTGAAACTGTCTTCGATGGTTAAAGAACCATGGTCTATAGGAGACTGTCAGTTCGAATAACAAAATAAGACTTGCGAATATCTTTGTCTTTTTTTATACTAGAGCACAAATAACTTATTACCAGTTTCACTAGCATAGACCAATCACCTTTATCAAGACTGAATATGTCATGCTGAGATGCATTGCAAACTTGTGTTACATCTAACAGCGGGGTGCTGTTTGCATAAACTATCGTCGATCGTTTTTTATTTGAAAAACAAATATTTGAATATATTGATGAATGGTAAAGTCCTATCCACATTACTTGCCAGGGCGGAGTAATACTTTTGATTATCATACGGAAGATTCAACAATTTTTATTTCTGTAATCAAACATGTATTATTCCTCACAAGATACTCATAGTTTTTGTAAATAACAGGAACGATAACTCTTGTCTGTGTGATTTGTATCGTGTAATGCTTCAGTACCTAACAATTAAACTCGTTCTTGTCAAGAAAAGATTTACGAGAATCCACCCCGCCATGATGTATAGATTTCACTGTACAACTCCCACACTGACCCAATACAAAATTCACAGCCCATAAACTATGCTGGTTATCTTAGAGGATGTCAACGAAAGGAAAATAAATAAACAAATGAAAAGTAAACAACAAATTAAAGGTGCCGTGCCATAATAAACAAATAATAAATGTTGGAGATAATTCGCAGTGCTATGTATAATTAGGATTTGTACATTTCCAATGAATAATAAACTAGAAATTACACAAATATAAATAGATGAGTGTGAGGTTAAAGATAACTGAATCGGTAATAGCAGACATATGTGCAATGCATGATAAAGGCTTGAAAAAACTGGGTTAAAGTATTAAATTTTGCAGAGTTAATATGTTTCTAGTAACCATAATAATACTTTCACAAACTTTTATCTCAGTGGATATGACTAATTTGCAAGTACGATTTATTTAAGAATTTCAATTTGATAAGAAATATAAATGGCATTTCTAAATCTAATTTGGAGATTTTTTGCGGACGTATTTGGGGTTAGAAATAACCCGGACAAATAACTGTCACCAAATTTTGTAGATGTTTTGTGAGACCGTAAACGATCAATTAATATCTGCATATGTAACACCTAAGACTCAAAATAAACCTGGTGTCAGAGACACTTAAGACTCAAAACAAACCTGGTGTCAGAGACACTTATGACTCAAAACAAACCTGGTGTCAGAGACACTTAAGACTCAAAACAACCCTGGTGTCAGAAACACTTAAGACTCAAAACAAACCTGGTGTCAGAGACACTTAAAACTCAACACAAACCTGGTGTCAGAGACACTTAAGACTCAAAACAAACCTGGTGTCAGAGACACTTAAGACTCAAAACAAACCTGGTGTCAGAGACACTTTGTTATATTGGTGCCTGTGATTTAACTCATTTTTTTATATTTGTGAAATCTGCTAGAAAATGACAAAACTCAACATTACTTTTGTAATATCATGTTTGTTTTATTCATATTTTCGTATTCATATGATGCACACAATCTAGATCTGCAATCACTGATATAAGTACTACGTACATGCACTTTACAGTCGTCTCCAGACCTGCGTAAAATAATATTTAGATAATGCTTTTAAAACAATTTGATGATAAAAAATCACGAGGTTTTCTTGAAGAAATAATACTTGACTTGGGTAAATAGATAAAACACTACCACAGTGGACAAAGTCAGAAAGACAATAATTATCACAGTTAGGTGTTTGGTAGATAAAGTCAGAAAGACAATAATTATCACAGTTAGGTGTTTGTTGGACAAAGTAACTATCACAGTTAGGTGTTTGGTAGACAAAGTAACTATCACAGTTAGGTGTTTGGTGGACAAAGTAACTATCACAGTTAGGTGTTTGGTGGACAAAGTAACTATCACAGTTAGGTGTTTGGTGGACAAAGTAACTATCACAGTTAGGTGTTTGGTAGACAAAGTAACTATCACAGTTAGGTGTTTGGTAGACAAAGTAACTATCACAGTTAGGTGTTTGGTGGACAAAGTAAATATCACAGTTAGGTGTTTGGTGGACAAAGTAATTATCACAGTTAGGTGTTTGGTGGACAAAGTAATTATCAGAGTTAGGTGTTTGGTGGACAAAGTAATTATCACATTTAGGTGTTTGGTGGACAAAGTAAATATCACAGTTAGGTGTTTGGTGGACAAAGTAATTATCAGAGTTAGGTGTTTGGTGGACAAAGTAAATATCACAGTTAGGTGTTTGGTGGACAAAGTAATTATCAGAGTTAGGTGTTTGGTGGACAAAGTAATTATCAGAGTTAGGTGTTTGGTGGACAAAGTAATTATCACAGTTAAGTGTTTGGTGGACAAAGTAATTATCACAGTTAGGTGTTTGGTGGACAAAGTAATTATCACAGTTAGGTGTTTGGTGGACAAAGTAATTATCACATTTAGGTGTTTGGTGGACAAAGTAAATATCACAGTTAGGTGTTTGGTGGACAAAGTAACTATCACAGTTAGGTGTTTGGTGGACAAAGTAATTATCACAGTTAGGTGTTTGGTGGACAAAGTAATTATCACAGTTAGGTGTTTGGTGGACAAAGTAATTATCACAGTTAGGTGTTTGGTGGACAAAGTAATTATCACAGTTAGGTGTTTGGTGGACAAAGTAATTATCACAGTGAGGTGTTTGGTGGACAAAGTAAATATCACAGTTAGGTGTTTGGTGGACAAAGTAATTATCACAGTTAGGTGTTTGGTGGACAAAGTAATTATCACAGTTAGGTGTTTGGTGGACAAAGTAATTATCACAGTTAGGTGTTTGGTGGACAAAGTAACTATCACAGTTAGGTGTTTGGTGGACAAAGTAATTATCACAGTTAGGTGTTTGGTGGACAAAGTAATTATCACAGTGAGGTGTTTGGTGGACAAAGTAAATATCACAGTTAGGTGTTTGGTGGACAAAGTAACTATCACGGTTAGGTGTTTGGTGGACAAAGTAATTATCACGGTGAGGTGTTTGGTGGACAAAGTAACTATCACAGTTAGGTGTTTGGTGGACAAAGTAACTATCACAGTTAGGTGTTTGGTGGACAAAGTAATTATCAGAGTTAGGTGTTTGGTGGACAAAGTAATTATCACAGTTAGGTGTTTGGTGGACAAAGTAATTATCACATTTAGGTGTTTGGTGGACAAAGTAAATATCACAGTTAGGTGTTTGGTGGACAAAGTAATTATCACGGTTAGGTGTTTGGTGGACAAAGTAACTATCACAGTTAGGTGTTTGGTGGACAAAGTAATTATCAGAGTTAGGTGTTTGGTGGACAAAGTAATTATCACAGTTAGGTGTTTGGTGGACAAAGTAAATATCACAGTTAGGTGTTTGGTGGACAAAGTAACTATCACAGTTAGGTGTTTGGTGGACAAAGTAATTATCACGGTTAGGTGTTTGGTGGACAAAGTAACTATCACAGTTAGGTGTTTGGTAGACAAAGTAATTATCACAGTTTGGTGTTTGGTGGAAAAGTAAGACAGACAATACCTATCCAAAATGACACAATTCGTATGTAGATTATGCATTAGCGGGAAAATGGAACTACCGAGCGCCAACGTAAAGTTCGGAAACTAAAGGGACGTAACCCGGTATGTTACTTATTGGATATCATTATGTTTTGACGAACGTTATAGCTTTGCCAGAAAATAAATGTTCTAAACGATTGTGTCCGTCAGTAAGACTTCATTTATTCAGCTTGGTTTTAAGATGTTATTTATTTTAGAAAGTCATATATACATATAAACACAGAATTATATCGCTTACCCTATGTCGGATCACCAGTCGGAGAATGGATAAAAAACCAACGATCCATGCTAATGAACAAATCCCGATAATATATGAAAAAATATGTAGTAAATATAGAGCAAGGATTTGAATTCGCGATAAAACAATCAATGTTAATTGGTAGACATAAAATAAAGATAAAGTTTCGGTTTGAGTTATCGTCAACATCACACTTACAAAACGATAAGCACATGACTTAGGAAATGAAGTTGTTAAGATTTTATTGCTGTAACATCGGAGAATTATGCGAGTACATCACATATAAAGTGATCGCAATTTTGTGATATCACATTTGCTTTGGAATGATGGAAATTAAAACATTTCTTCTGTTTGCCTTTATAGTGCTTTCCGTATTTTGTGAAGTCAAAGCATCTTATCCGGAACCAGGTAGTGAACCAGGATGGAAACCCGAACCTGATCCCCATCGACGTCGAGGTAATTATTATCCATGGCCAGAAGGAGAACCAGAAGGAGAACCAGAAGGCGAACCAGAATGGGAGCCCGAACCAGGCCGTCACACAGGTAATAATGTCCCAAAATTAAGTAAGAGAATATGATTAAATTTTACGCATCTCATGCAAATCCGTTAGTTGCAAAGTTGAATGTAAATTTCATACAATTATATCGGTGAGTTTGCAGCGTCCACGAGATGGGATAAATTTTCTAACACCAGTACACAAACATTACAACAAGTTGCAAACAATACACAAAGAATAGTTTTTATCATTTGTCAGTATATTAATTAATTATAGTAATTAATGGACTGATTATGAATTTTTTATCACATATAAAATTTTGTGAAGAATCAAAGTTACACCACGCAGCTATCCAATTGTCGATTTCCTTTGGTAACATTGATTGTGACATTCTGGCAGAGGACGCTGACTCCTTCCGGACACCTGGTCTTATCCTGTTTGGGATTTGAAATGTTCCTAATGTTGTGACCATTTGAACATCTAATTTGTTGTATTCTAATGGACTTGGAGTTTCGATAATAGGTATCTAATATAAATATGGATTGCTCAAAACCAGTATACAATGAAACGTGTATACAACGACCTTCTTAAGGACACAAGAATCCTGGTCTTTATAGGGAAGTGGTCTTTATACAGAGGTTGATTTGTACACAGATGGTAATATTGAGGACAGAAAAAAGCAAGACCAGGTGGTCTTTATAAACAGGTGGTCGCTAAAGCAGGTTTTACTGTAGTTGTATGTTCTTCAAATGAACGTATTAATGACACATGGTTTTGAAAAATTCCGCTATGTGATAGTGAGCTACACGTGTATGTAGGATTACCAGGATTGCAAATAACTCATTATCATTCTAACAGACAATTAAATTAATGTGCTTTATAAACAAATATAAAGAGAATGGTTAGCGACGTTTCTGATCCAAGTTCAAACACAGCCTTTAAGACACAACTATCTTATATGTTAATCCCGTAATCGAACACTGCTACTGAATTAATTCATACTGCAATTTCAATGTACTGAAAGCAATATGGGGGCCGTCACTTTGCTCAAGAATATATAACAAAATATGTAATATATATATATATATATAGTTTGTATGCCGATATTCCAGACAAGTTTAGAATAAAATCGCGTGTTTGATATCCGTCACAGACCATATATAGATGTGGTGTATTCGGGAACTGATATATGACATTTCCGGTCTTAGTTTTTTCCGGTAAGCTTTGTCAACTGTGACCATTACATAATCTTTCCAGCTCTACAGTTACTTCCTGGTCACTGAACACAGAATGATAGCGTGCGTTTACTATTCCCCGAAATCCGATATTTTATAAACCACTTTAGTTTTCAAACATCAGAAAAATAACTGGTCCCACATTTTCATGTTTGGCCCATCGTCTTAATGATCTACTACAGAATTTATAACTAAACTGAAGCTCTGGCGTGAATTGACCTATCGCCAAATGGCACCTCTTGCATTATGACGTCACAATCACATTGCCCGTGAAACACTTGTGTGATTGTGACATCACAATCGCATGACGTCAAAAAGAACATGGACATCAATGTGCCAGACACTTGACGATTGGTCAGTTGGGGGAACGGGCTTTGACTCTATTAAAACAAATGTTTGAAGTAAACAATAGAAACGTCACCGGCGACAACATCCCAAATTGGATTGCATTTGAAGGAAGGAGAAGCATATGGACATGTGAGTGTGTGATGTAGAGGATGGTTGAATTGTTGTGAAGTGTATAATCACCACTAAATACACAGATTATTACTACAAAGCAAGCCATACCGACTTTCACAGTAATATCTAGGCACTACAAAACGTAGGTGTGTGGTTGATATGAAATGCAAGTCACCGTCTTCTATTTAAAATATGACTGAATACAGGACTAAACCTTCTGTAATTAATAACATTGCTAATGTTTCAAGCGACTATACCTTTATTTGCAAGTTTAAGTTTACGAAAAAGATGTCCAGAACAGCTACTGTTTGTAAGATATCATATATCGTTTGCATTTTTAAACAGTCTATTGTGGTAATGTCCAGTATAACATATAGCAGTGTGTACTAATATGGATAATGCAATTCCTCCTTGTCCATAAATATCATATTAGCTTCGATTACTTGGACTGGTGTAACCGTTTACACTGAGTGTCATCGGCAAGTTTATATTCCGATTACATACTCAAGGCGGATGAGCTCTGTAGATTGCCCCCTCTTCCGTGTTTCCTGATCACACTTCAGTATTTCCGGTTGCCCATATTTGTCTAGGTGTCAAGTTTACGAATTTCGCTTCATTCATCACTAACGTATCCATGAATTAAAGCTTGTTATTCTTATATGTTTCAGTTAAACCGGATTGTCTTTTTGGCACATACTACAAAGATGTGGGACAACAGCCTTCGTGCACTCCGTATCACTCGTCATGCCCAAGGAACTTCTTTTGTGAAGTGACTTCTCGCAAGGATAGAAAGGGACACTGCTGTTTAAGTAAGTATATACATATATCATTATATATCAGTAATATTTCATTGATATTTTACTTTGATTCTTGATCGTGAGTTCTAGTCCAGCCGGCGGCAGGTTGGTTTCCTGTCTGTCGGATGAGACAGTTAAAACCGAGGTCCCGTGTCACAGTAGGTGTCGGCACGTTAAAGAACCCTCGATGTTCAATGGCCGTAAGTGCCGAACATAGGCCAACATTTGAAGTCCTTCACCGACATTTGGTGATGTCTCCATATGAGTGAAATATTCTTGAGTGGGACGTTAAACAACAATAAACAAACAAGCAATACAAACATAAACTTTCCATAAAACCTGCACATGTTTATGTTAGCTTTGATAAAATAATCACCAAATATTCTAGTCCACAGGAAATATGAAAATGAAATAAATTTTACGGTCCTTGTTTGTATTATTATGTTTCACGTTATGAAATGTTAAGTTAACTGTTCGGTAGCGGTTGTTAAGTCGCCTGTATACCGATTGTGACGTGAATTTATTCCTCACATATTTCATTTGATGGGGTGACCGGTCACAAGGGGATATTTACTTATCCATGACACCTGATCCCACCTCTGGATTTCCAGAGGTTCATGTTTGTCCAATATTTACCAGATTAGTATATTGTACTGGATATCATGAAGTTTAAATCTTCAATATCGGTGTGTTTTATATGCATAATTGTGTAAAATACGGACAGGAATTGAATATTTTACAAAAACAAATGTATTGTTATATTATATTTTTCAAGGACATATACAATTTGTATTTATACATTTTTCTTCTGATATTACGTTATGTAATGTAGAAAGAAACCCATGTGTGAAAGGATACCCGTGGATTGAAGGAGGACGAGCTGTTAGTTGTATGGGGAAGAACTCTAGAATATGTCCAAGAGGATACGCGTGTACCGGATCAGAAACTTCCTTTTCAGCATGTTGTCCAGGTAAATGTGGCAACTAGGTCTTGGTTTGTATATTAAGACAGTCATTGTGGTAATCATGAATTATGTATATCAGAACAGGGACACAAGACATGTTAATACTTATTCCATCATTAACAAAATCAATATACTTTTGGTATACATGTATGTATGTAATAAAACAGGATACAACATAAATCATTAATAACAAAAATAATTTACATACACTAAGATAGATTAAGATATTACTTATATTGATATACAATGACAATAAAAAGATATACACAGGCATAAGAATTCTTAAATTCCTGTATAGTTCGTGAAAATTGCTTGAGAAACCGAGCTTATGGCCGAGTGGTTAGGGCGTCGAGCATGTAAGGCAAGCGGTTGGTGCCGTAGGTCGAAAATTCGAACCGAGAGCTGTCGTGGCTCAGAGGTAGATTGCTCTATTCGCAGCCGGAGGGTCGCGGGTTCGAACCTCAGCGACAGGCTTTTCCTGTCCTTCGGATGGGACAGTAAAAACCGAGGTCCCGTGTCACAATAAATGTCGGCACGTCAAAGAACTCTCATTGCTCAATGCATGTGAGTCCCGAGCATCGGCCAAAATTTGAAGCCCTTCACCGGAGTTTGGTGACGTCTCCATATGAGTGAATGAAAGTGAAGGGAAGTTAAACCATACAAAAACAAAATGCGAATCCCAACCGGGGCATGGTGAGTTTGTAGGTGCCTTGTTATTTCTGTATTTGTACTCTATATACATATTTTTATGTCTGTGTATAGCTCTTGTTATTTACATCAAGTACAAGTAGTAAAAGTAGAAAAAAGAAAAAAAATTGATGGTAAATACAGCTATTGCCCATATAGCTATAGTGAATAAACAGTTTTAGTATATAAATCTAACATTTGCAATAGTAACGTTACCATCATATAAAAAAACTGGGGAGGCTGTTTGTAGCCAGACGAAATACATTATCACATATCATAGTGTATTTCGTCAATTTGTCTTCGATGCGCCAGTCATTGATTTCACTCTTATATATCAATTCACAAAAGAGTTATATGGTAAAGAATCTTTCAAGAACTATGTAATATAATAGACCCTTTAGCAGTAACTGCGGGCCTGTGACGTTGGTTGGCAAAATGATACAGGTTCCCGGAAATGACGTAAAGAACCAATAAGTTACTATAACGACGTCTATGTTTTTGCGGGTATCTGTAACATTTTGCCAGCCAAAGTCACAGGACCGATCTTACTGCTAAAGGGTCTATAGTTAACAATATTGATGTTTCTTCTTTACTTTCAGTTCTTCAGTGCAAAAAGGATAAAGACAAACATAAAGACGGATGTTCGGCAAATCTGTGTAAATTGTCCCACTGTACTTCGATACCTGATGCCCAATGCGTGTTAGTATCTAAGAATTAAGGATTAGTTTTCATTTTTGAAAAACATGTTATATACATGCAATGACTCGTGGAAAAAAAATTCAATGTGCAGCACGATTTTTTTCCATGATTCATTGCATGTATATTCCTTGTTTTTCAAAAAATGAAAAACAATTCTTATATCTATCTATCTATCTATCTATCTATCTATCTATCTATCTATATATATATATATATAATCTGTATATTTAATCTGTAGTCGAAATAATTCATCCTATATAAATGCGACGGGGTGAGGTTTTCATATGACGTAACAGCTGAACAGCTGTGTGTCAAGCATTGGATAATAAATGTAACCGGTCTGTGTACTTGCAATGAATGAAATAACAGTCGGTATTTAAATATTATATATTAAAAACAAAATACCAAAGCTATAATTCACAAGACCGTTTCTGTCAATTAGATTTCATCAGCGGAACTCCAATTTTAAACCCTTTTCTAAAGTGGTATCAGTCAAGGCCAAATAATAATTCAAACGTATAGCCAAAATCCGTCTAACAGTAACCACTGTAAAAAGATGGCTATTTTGGATTTAGAATTTTAAATGGTGCTATCATTTATGACTAATATTTTTTTATGTTCCTTTTCTATGATGACATTTTCACCGAGCTTTTACCAAATTCTAGATGTTTCTACGTAACATTTGCGACCGGTGTGGCATGCTTACAGGGGACGCGATCTCTTACCGGACACCTGGTCTCATTCCGTTTGAGATTCGCAATTGTTCTTCATGTTGAATACTTTTGTGTATCCAATTTGTCGTGTTATAATAGATTTGGAGTTTCGACCATCGACTGGTACTTCTCACTTGGTACTTTTCTGTATGGACAATTTTAACTTTCCTAGGGTGTACATGCTGTAGAAAAGTGTATGTTCTTATTAACGCTTCTTCATCTGTCAGTAATATCTTTTGAAATTTGTCTCGAAATATTCGAACGCACTATACAGAGTCAGTCTTTCAGATAATCAAATTAAGTATGAGAGCACAATAGCTACAACAGAATCAAGCACACACGCTTCATACTTAGACATTTTACTTACTATAGACACAGTCGAGAAATTGGCAATTAAGCTATACGACAAACGCGACGATTTCGGCTTTCCTATCGTAAATTTTCCACATTTAAGTAGTAACATCCCACAGTCACCCGCATATGGAGTTTATATTTCACAGATGATCCGATATGCCAGCGCGTGTTCAACATATGAACATTACATATACAGATGTAAACTACTCACTGATAAATTATTGACACAGGGATATCGAAAACCGCGTTCCGCATATTTTACGGTCGGTATAACAGTCTTGCTTGGGACTACTCTGTTTCACTGGGTGAAATGTTGAGTTGCCTTTTCGTTGGCGGTTGAGACGTCTGTATCAATTGTGACGAGGATTCGTTCCTCACGTATTTCATTTGGACTTGACTGTGAACTCACGGCAAATGTGAACGGGATGCTTACTCCTCCATGGCACCTGATACCACCTCTTGGTTCCAGAGGTCCGTGTTTATCCGGAGTTGTATCTGTGTCCTGGAAATCCTAAGGATTTATACTTTGGTATCTGAGAGGTTTTTTTTTTTGAAAACTTTTGACTTGTTGACCTAGATAGTGGATCCATTAAACATCTCCACTGCCTTTCGACCACTCAAACCCACTCCATCAAAACATAATATCGCCTGCTTTTTAGTTGAGACAGAACAAGTCTGTGCGGAACCATTTTCTTTAGCTTCGATACGGCGTTATAAATATCTCACACGAAAATCCCTTCTTGATACGTCATATGTACAGTACGTGTTCAAATGTTTTTACCCTCGGCATCACCATTTATTGGCATTTGTTAGGTTAGGAAATGTAATCAATTTATAATTAAACAATGAATTGAAAATTATCATTACATTATAGATGGGATTAACTAATCGGACTTTCATTAGTGGCCTGGCGCTGTATAAAATATCACAGTTTACATTAAACCAATCAAAATACAATAAAATCAATGAAAAATAACAGTGAAAAATAAAGCTCATATTTAATTGATAAATTTAATAAAAATTATATATATATATATATATGAACTATAACTTTGTTAGAATGGATACATGTGGAGGTTGCAAAGCAAGATGGTTTATGTTTAAGGACAAAAGAGCAATTGAAGTGACTGACCAATGTAAGAGAGGTACGTGTTTTGATTTCTGTAGCCTTAAGTTTGCTTCGGCCATCGTGAAAAAAAATCAACATCTGCTGAAGAACTACCTGGCCTATCCCTAACAAACGGGTATGTCAAATTGTTAGGTTCATTGTGCTCATGATTGTAATAAAAGCTTTTGATAGTTGTTTTGTTCTGATCCATCCAAACTCCAGAAAATATACTGCATACAGCCTCCAGGCGTGTAGCAAATGGGGGAAAGGAGACTTTTAATATTTTCGGCAACTTCTCTTAACCATAGGTGCAAAGTTCGTCACTATAAACTACAATACCTTAAGGAGCATTTAATGTCAATGTTATGGTTTCCAGCTCCTTAGTTTAGTAAAAAATTAATTATTAATGTTCCGTTGACCTTACTGAATCATATGTTTTTATGATTGTAATATTCAACAATTGCTCTGGAAAACCAAACTTTCCATGACACTTGGATGCACCATCAAGCATCCAGTGTAGGGGTTATTGCAAAGCGCTGAGAATGTACGAAATAAAAAACAATAAATTATCAATGTGTCCCCCCCAAAAAAAAAAAAAAAAAAAATAAAAATTTGTGATTTTTGGTTTAAGCATATGTGTTAAACAGTTTGGGTGAATAGTATGTTGAGGAAAGTTTCACGATCATCACATCAACGTACAACGATCAACAGCATTTTTGGAGAAATCGAATGTAAATTTAAAGCATTACAACTCTCTGTATATGTATAAATATGAACTTTAAAGTTTTGAGGAATGAGGCAAAAGCTTTGTCTGTAAAGTTTTCCCTGTTTGATACTCTATTCAAATTATGGAAGTCGCCCATCAGGATATCGGGGGCTTTAAAATAGTCTATGCGGCTTACGTCATATTACAGCTAACAATATGTACTGATATGTCATTATTTTAATGATTTTAAATACCTTTTCTTTATTTGTCAACAATTTGTCAACATATTTACTTGTATTTTAATGCAGTTTTTCATTTTTTCAAAAGCGCCACCGTGTCCATATAAAAAGCCACTGGTTCATTGCAGAGCGAGCCCCTGTGCAGTTACTCCTTGTAAAAATACAAAATGGACATCTTGCTAGTAAGTATATTATGTTAAGATTCCAAAAAATCATGAGGTAATACCAAGCCTATTATTTCTCATATATATATATATATATATATATATATATATATATATATATATATATATATATATATATATATATATATATATATATATATATATATATAAATCTATTAATATTTGGCGTATACGTACACAGATAAGCATAACCGAGGTGACAGGCTAAAAATAATCCAACTTTAGTTTTTGTTTGTTTGTTTGTTGTTGTTTAACGTCCCACTCAAGAATATTTCACTTATATGGAGACGTCACCAAATGCCGGTGAAGGGCTTCAAATTTTGGCCTTTGCTCGGCACTTACGGCCATTGAGCAGTGATGGTTCTTTAACGTGCCGACACCTACTGTGACACGGGACCTCCAGTTTTTACTGTCTCATCCGAAAGACAGGAAACCAACCTGTCGCCGGCGGGACTCGAACTCACGACCTCACGATCCAGAGTCGAGCGCGCTACCGACTGAGCCAGGCCGGCTCTCCAACTTTAGTAATACGGGGAAATCCCTACAAGCAATATGTTTTAAATATACAATCTTATTATGGAAAATATACCATATCGCTTTTGTTCTTGAGACCTCGGATGTGCCAAAGATAAGGTACTGATCCTACATTTCTCTCTACAAGAAAATCATCATTATTGACTCTCTTACAATACACTCCACTTTTCCATTCTTTTAAAGGTGCATCAGCCGTGTTTTTTTTTCAAAAATATTTTTTACCTTTTTTCACTACTATGATTGATATACAGTCTCATAGAAGCGATATGTGTAGCTATTTATGCCTGTGAATAGCTCTTATTAGATAACTACATCAAATACAAGTAGAAAAAATCGAAATATGTTTTTGGTAAACATAGCTTATGCTCCTTTAACAATAAAAACTAGTTTAACCCTTATATTTTACATACTAAGTAATCGGTAGTTGTGAGAAATTCCGGCTTGCTTTATGAAACGATCGCAAATGGTAGTAAAACTAATCGGTAATCGTAATATGTTCGACCGTTTATGAAATGATGCCCTGCACTGGTAAGATTGTTCGATTTGTACAGATGATTTCGTTCGTAATCATGTCCCGTGAAGGATATTGCGTTCGTTGTAAAATGCTGGATAAGCAATGAAAGTCGTTTTGTTAATAAATAATTTCCTGACCGGGTTAGCATTATGAATAATTTTTGATAAATACAAAGACATTTTGGCTTATTACATCATATTACTCATTAAAATCACGTAATGACATTTATATATATATATATATATATATATATATATATATATATATATATATATATATATATATACCGGTGTATTCTCACTTTATATAATTTCGACTCATTTCAGCAACTACTATTGCGGAGGCTGCTACGCAAGATACTTCAATGGTCTAAGGGAGGTAACTCACTATTGTTGAGGTATTATCAAAGGTGAAGTGGTCTGGACACAAGTTGGATGTGCAATCAATGAAATAAAAATTCCACTGCTACGAATTATGATTTTAATACATATACCACTGAAATAGGTGTTAATAAAGTTATTGTTTGAGTGGGAAATCAGTTATTAATTAAAAACTCATGCTACTCAAACCAGAGAATGTTGTTATTAATTTGTCATTATTATTTTGTTAATCGTATTGTTGATTATTTAAGTATTCGGGTATGTCAAGCATTACGTTATATCCAGAGAGAGCTATAACTGTTGTCATAATAAGATGTATATTTTTGTTTTAGCGAAATATCGTAAAGTTAATTGTTCATATAACACAAGAAACAACATATGAACATTTCATATGCAGAGGTTTCATATACACGTGTAAAAATTCCGCAAATTGTATGGCCGGTATAATGACATTGTTTGCAATTACTCTGTTTTACTAAATGAAATGCTGAGTAACCTGTTCAACATCGGATGTCAAATTGTCTGTTCCAATCGTGACGAGGATTTATTCCACAATTGTTTCATTTGAACTTGACTTTGGAGTCGCATAGTGTGTGAATGGTTAACGCCAGGTGCTTACTCCTCCCTCCTCTGGATTTCCAGAGGTCCATGTATGTTCAGTCTTCACCAGATTTGTGTATCTGTCTCCTGCACAGAATTTGTTTCCATGATCCATTGCATTTATACTCGATGCTTTTCAAAAAAATGAAAAACTATCATTAAATAAAATGTTTTTGATAAATGTTCTTATTGCTATATTTTATCGTAATATATAAAACTTAGAATAAATAAAAATACTATTCATTGCATTGCATTGCTTTAAGAAATGCATCAACGGGACAAATATGATTTGGAATGTGATGAAATGCCATGACACGTCAAAATCAAATTAATGATTTAAACCTCACAATCCTCACCTGAAACTTAAAACAGGTTCACAAACGCCTTTGTTTACAAAAGTGGAAATCGCAGATATAAATATTTAGTATAAGGTCATGAAAAACCATATTTTGTTTAGGGACAATCTGATTCCAATAACAAGTACACTGAAGGTATCTCGGTTTAATTTTACTTACGGTACATCGACGACGTCTTGTCTATAAGTAATCCAGAATTTCAGAATTACCAGATGTATCCTGTTGGACTTGAGACTAAGGAGACGACAGAGAGCAACACATCTGCTTCTTACCTAGATTTACTCCTGTCGATTCACACAATTTTCCTTTATAACAAACGCGACGATTTCAATTTCCATATCACGAACTTACGGTTCCTTAGTAGTGATATTCCATCTTCTCCTTCCTATGGCGTTTCCATTTCAGGGCATGCTCCTGTTATGAATGTTTTATTCTGAGAGACAAACGACTTGTAAATAAACTACTTGCACAAGGTAACGTTGTTGAATGCCTAAAATCCTCGTTAAAGAGGTATCATGGTCGATACGGGGATCTTAATACACATTATGAAGTGCTCTCTCACGAATACTGAACATACTGGAACGTGACCATATACTTCCATTCGCCTATAATCTAAATATAAAAAATCTCAGATACCAATGTATAAATCAATAGAATGTCCAGGACAAAGATACAAATCCGGTAAAAATGAACAAACACGGACCTCTGGAAACCAAGAGGTGGGATCAGGTGCCTCTAAAAACGAACTGATGACATTTTCTCCGAACTTGACCTTTTCACCGAACTCGACAGCATTTGCGACGGTAGCGACATGCTCGCAGTGGATGCTGACTCCTTCCAGATAACTGGCCCTATTCTGTTTGGGATTCTCAATTGTTCTTCATGTTGAGACCATTTGTATATCTGATTTGTCGTGTTCTAATGTACTTTGGGTTTCGATTATCCATTGGTACTTCTTCCGTTTTACATTGCTCAATTAAACATTATTAGTGTTTCGCCATGTCCTGGACATTCTATTGATTTATACTTTGGTATCTGAATTTTTTATATTTAAACCTAAATATTTTTCATTAACAGATAAATTTAAAAAACAACTTAGATTAATTGATAAAAAAATATTTTTAATTGCACCAAATTAACAGAAATTAACATCTTCTCCTGCCTATGGCGTTTTCATTTCACAACCTATACGTTATGCCAGGGCATGTTCTTCCTATGAATGTTTTATTCTGAGAGCTAAACGACTAGCCAATAAACTACTAACACAAGGTTACGTTGTTGAACGCTTGGAGTTGTCGTTTAAGAAGTTTTATGGTCGATACGGGATCTTGTTAAACATTATGAAGTCCCCCTCTCAGAGATATTAGATAGTATTCTGGATCACGGCTACAGACAGTGACTCCGTTTCACCAATCATGCTTTTTACCGAAGTAGACCTCATCACCAAACTTGACCTTTTTACCGAATTTGACCCGTTCATCGAACTAGAAAGGTTTCCACGGAACATTTGCGACGGGTGTGGCATGCCAGCAGAAGACGCTGACTCCTTCCGGACACCTGGTCTTATACCGTTTGGGATTCGTAATTGTTCTTCATGTTGAGACCATTTGGACATTTAATTCGTTGTGTTATAATGGACTTGAGTTTTTGATTGTTGATTGGTACTTCTTTAATTTTACTTTCTCAAAACACTAATCTTTCTCGAAATTAATTTAATCAACAGATATATTTAATTCATAAATGTTATTTTGGTAAGCCAAGTATACCTTTTCAGATGATTTCGATTCTTAATATAAATTAATGCAAAGAGAAAAACATATTTTCAATAGTGCGAAGATTTACTTCACATAGAAGAACATTAAAAAAAACACACAAACATTACACAGTCCCATATATATTTCTTATTAATTTAAATACAATACAATTTCCCCTATTAATTATTGATGCTCTGCATTTTCCTTGTTTGCATTCTTTTTATTTACAATATTCGTTCCGATTGATAGTACTAACACGTTTTGCAATTTTTATATGTATTATAAGGATTAAAAACAAATTTACTTACTTTTGTAATCCTGGTGAAGAAAAATATTATATTCCAGTTTGTGACTTTGACTCTTGTATCTGTTAATTCTTTTTAAATGCTTTCTGTTGATACTGGCCGTTATCAAGGCATAGCGAAATCGTTGAAATCGATTTGATTGAACTCTCATAGGAATTATCTCCCTTTCACTACTGATATTTTTAACTATCACTGATAATCAGTTTGTAACCGGTATTGATATGACGTTGGTAATAGTTCCTAGGTAATGTTACATTCAAAGTTTGTTTTCATGGTACTCGTGGATGGGATCTGTATATTAATGTAAAAAAATCTAAATAATCATTTTTGGTAAACACAGTTAATGCCCCTTTAACTTATCAGCACAAAACCTGCATTATAAACAGCGCTAATTCTGCTACAATATACAGTTCAAAGTAACTAGTAATTGTACGGACACCAGTGGGGTGATATAATCACTTGAATATCATACAAATAGAATGTTTACTGTTTAAAAATCTCCGTAGTATAGGTAGTTTACAGATTACTTTATTTCATCTAAATTAAACATTGCAATATAAATCATACCAAATCATTATTATTGAGGATGTCTAGGAGACAACATACAAATCTGGTGAGTATAGGAAAAACACAGACGTCTGGAATCATACACAGACGTCTGGAATTATACACAGATGTCTGGAACTATACACAGACGTCTGGAATTATACACAGATGTCTGGAATTATACACAGATGTCTGGAATTATACACAGATGTCTGGAATTATACACAGATGTCTGGAATCATACACAGATGTCTGGAATTATACACAGACGTCTGGAATTATACACAGATGTCTGGAATTATACACAGAACGTACAACGGAAGGTCAAGCATTCCCAGTTGACCGGTCACACCCACTGCCAGTCCAAAGTCAAATTCAAATGAAATCAGTGAGGAATAAATCCTCGTTACAATTAGTAGAGACGATCGCCATCGAACATATAATTAAATATTGCATGTAGTGAAACATAGTACATGTGTATTAAAACAATGTCAGATACCAAAGTATAAATCTTTAGGATGTCCAGGATATAGATACAAATCTGGTAAAAACTGACAAACACGAACCTCTGGAAACCAAGAGGTGGGATCAGACGCCAATAGCAAACACATTCATTATAACGACCATACAATTTGCGGAACGTTGACATCAAACAGAACTCATTGATTCCGTTTTCTGATTTACAATTACAGTTTTGATAAAGATATATCTCACTAATAAAATGTGAAAGAGTGTGTTTATTGTTTCATTAGAATATGATATTATCACAGTATTTAATCTCTCTATATGATCTCTGCTTGCATTAATGTTGTTGTTTGTTAGTGTCTTATAATTACGCCTCTTTCAACAGTATTTCAGTTATATCGTGGCGGCCCTTACCTATGCAAGGATTTAATCCTTTGCAGTGAGGGATCTTTAACGTGCCAAGCCAAACCTTGACACGGGTTTACTGTCTCTTCGGTGTAATCCGACTGTCGCCGGCTTCCGCACTCAGGGCAGGAATCGAGCGATACTAACAGAGCCGGCTCCTGTTTGCATAAAAATCATAGGTACCAAAAGTATTGATGATCAGGGTGTTCGGGAGTCAAAATGAAAATCTGGGAAACATTTGACAAACACGGACCGCTGGAGGACGGATCAGGTGTCATGGAGAAGTAACATCACTTTTTGATCGGTCACTTCCGTCGCGAGTTTACAGTTAAATTACAATAGAGTAAATGAGGAATTAATCCTCGTCAATATTGGTACAACCGATTCAACTACTGATATAGAAAAACAGAGTAATTGCAAACAAAGATATTATATCAATTTGCGGAGCGTTTACATAACACGCGATTTCTGATATCCCTGTGACATTAACTTGTCAGTAAGTAGTCTACCTCTGTGTATGAAATGTTAATATGTTGAACAAGATCTGGCATATCGGGCAAATTGTGAGATATAAACAATATATGCCGGTGATTGCGGGATATTACTACGCATTTATGACGGGAAAGCCTACTTGTTAATTTTCCGTCTGTGTGTATAGCAAATAAAATTTTCTCTAACTTCCGGTTGGTTGGGAAATATCGCAGTAACATATGTATGGAAATTGTTATTATTGATTGACAAAACATTATCGATATATTTAAGTGTCATATTAAAGGCCACCACTTACCTCTTCTTAATTTGTTTCAGCTTTTGAATGAAGTCTGCTTCGTATAAAACAAGCCACTAAAGGGACACAATTGGTTCCCATTGGAATGCTAACAATTTGCTGAAAGACTTTGAGCCTGTTTTACGAAAGTTCATAATTTCCTAAATCCTCAGCCTTAGTGCTAATTGTCATGGGACTGACCAATCAGCGATGCGTTGCCATGGTAGCTAAGACTAAAACGTAGGGTCTAGGACTTAGGACTTTCCGTAAAACGGGCCCCTGATCTCCAAACAATACAAATATACTATAAGGAAAAACACCAGCAATTTTTATATCATGGGCGCCGCCATTTCGGACACCCAAAGTTGTGTGGAGGGAAAAATAAGCCTGGCGATCTGATTAAAGATACAGCAGAATCATGCACACACGCTTCTTACTTAAGACATTTTACTTACTATAGACACTGCTTGGAAATTATCAACTAAGCTATACGACAAACGCGACGATTTCGGCTTTCTCGTCGTATATTTTCCACATTTAAGTAGTAATATCCCACAGTCACCGCATATGGAGTTTATATTTCACAAATGATCCGAAATGCCAGGGCGTGTTCCACATATGAACATTTCATATACAGACGTAAATTACACACACAGGGGTATCGAAAACCGCGTTTGATGTCAACGTTCCGCAAGTTTTACGGTCGGTATACTAGTCTTGTTTGTGAAATGTTGAGTTCCCTGTTCGATGACGGTTAGGTATGTACCAGTTGTGACGAGGATTCATTCCTCATGCATTTGATTTGGATTCGACTGTGGATTCACGGCGGGTATGACCGATGGCACCTTATCCCACCTCCTGATTTTCAGAGGTCCGTGATTGTCCATTTTTTTTACCGGATTTGTATCTATATCATAAAGATTTATTATTTGATATCTGAGATGCAGCGGTAACCTATGTTTATCTCCAGTGAGTAGAAGGTTTAAACTTTCACAGGAAATGTCGATCTTGAAAACATTTCATAATTGAGTAAGTGACAGTGAATTATTTCTGTATGTAAGTCCACGGGAAAACATCTGGTGGTGTCTGTCCTATAGTAGAATACTAGGAACCAGTTATAGGTAAGTGTAAGAAAATAGTGCATACTTTGTCACGGCGGGTGTCACCGGACGACAGGGGATGCTTACTTCTCCATGGCACCTGATCCCAACTCTTGATTTCCTGAGGTCCGTTTTTGTCCATTATTTTAAACAGATTTGCGCCTGTATCCTGGACATCCTATAGATTAATACTTTGGTGTCCGAGATTTTTTTATATTAGACATATAAAGGCAATGGAAGACTTTTTCAATAATTTCAAATTGAAATTAGATAGGAAAAGAGAAAGACACCCTGAGGGGGACCTGTATCCTATGGACAGACAGGATTACCTCATGTGGCTATGGACGACAGCCACTTTATTGGCCAGATGTAGGGAGGAAGGTAGAAAAGGCTCACAGATTTGCATTAATGGTGGAGCAGAGGCTCACAAATAGCCAGTTTCCACATGTAGGGGTGGAATGTAGCCACCTATGCCACAACAGACTATGTGTGAACCTTCTGCATATCGTGCTGGAGTCATATGCCAGCAACCAGGAAAGGATCCACTGTAGAAATCAGGGTTTATGCAGCAAGTCGCATGTGCTTTAGTATTTAAGATGTAAATAAAGCACTTATTTATGTATTTTATTGGTTTTAATTTATTTTAAATACACATTATGAAAAGGCCTTGGAGGGTTTTGAGTAATTATGTTCATGGTTTTTTAATCTTAAAGCTGGTATGTGATAGTTTTATTATTTTAGTACGTAAGTGTATGGAAAAATCTTTGGTGGTATCTGTCCATTAGATTTTCCAGCATCTTCTGCAAATCAACTTTTGTATTGATGTATAAAACCAAATAAGTGTCATGAAAAAAGATGATAAAAAACTAGATATTTAAAATATTTGGGTACTATTTGTAGTGAAAAAAAAGTTGTTGATGATGCCAAAAAGTCTCCAGTTTTTATGTGGAATAGTTTTTTAAAGAGTGAAAGGGTCGAATGTTTTGATATTATGAATTTGAGAAGAGGTGTCGAACTGAATCCTGTCATCCCTATAAATCACAGTAGGCCGGCTAACTTAATAGAAAAGAGAATACCATCTCAAAACGTAGAGGTGGAAGGCTCAATGCAAAGAAAAAGAAACTGAAAAAAAAAGTCTGATGCTGAAAAAGAGGAGATTCAAACCATAATTGAAAAATGAATGCCATCTCAAAACTTAAGGTGGAAGGGTTAAGGCTAAGAAAAGTTATAACGATGCGGCACAAGTTTGTATTAGAGTATTCTCATCCTGTTTATTTCAGTGCATTTTAATGTCATAACATAAGCTTCACTTTGTATAGCCTCTTTCCACCATATATCTATCAAATATTTATGAATATTTGCGGGAACTCGCATATTAACCTTTTGGTTCCTTGAAAACTTCCAGTGGATTTTAGTCATATAACTCTATTCAAAGAAAATATCTTCAATACCATTAACGTAATACCAATTAAATAACTTTGCTAAATAAATTACAACACAAATGGTGGATTAGACCTTGTCAGTTGAGCTCGAAATTTAAAGTAGATCTAGAGTTCGAAATAAACATATACAAAACCAAAAGCTAACCTAATTGTATAAATCCGTCTAAGAGAAATGAATGTAAATTGATGACTCAAATGTGAAACGAGCCATAGTGCATGAATGAAAATAAAAAAATAAGTATGCATTCCTTCAAAGTTTCAGGAGATCCATTATCATATACCTCAAATATATTTTTTGACTCAACAATAGACATAGATGAAATAGCAACTGGGCAGACAACTCCATGATATTCTTTGACTTCGAAACTATGGGGTTTCGTTAGTCTATCCTATACACTGTCATTGAAAATGAGATATACCGTGATTGTAATTAAAAAGCTGTAATTATTTTCATTGCATTTTTGTTGGCTCTTATTTCAATTTTTAATCGTAATAAGTCATTCATTTCGCTCGTTCAGAAACGACACCAGACATAGTACACGTACACGAGAAGAATATGAATGTCCAGATCAGTTCCCATATAACCAATTGGTTTGAAAGCCTCGGAAGTCACTTGGCTGACGTTCCTGGGAGTGCACGATGTCTGTGTCCCAATAGCAAAACTCTAAGATGGGCTCGCTCACACACAGTATGGCATTTTTATAGTCTCTCAAAATAGCCAGTACTGGTAAGTAAAACCATGCAAACGTTTGATTTGCCTGGTGTATTTTAAGTCACTTTTAAATCACAAGTATCATTGTTACGAGGATTTAAATACCACGCTCCAGTACTTCTTACTTGCTGAAAATACATATAAGGCAAAGAAGACTTGGCATTTGGTCAAACTATTTCATAAACCTAAGTATAAATCATGTCCGGAACATAGATACAAATCCGGTAAAAATGGCAACTACAGAACAGGTGGCCATAGTAAGCATTTGGTCAAACTATGCACATTCCTTTTGGAAGAGGATTGATGTTGTTTTAAAGTTTAATGTCCCACAATTCTTTAGAAAGTATAAAGTAAGGTGGCAAGAATGTCCGATAACATAGATACTTTTTATCGGTAAAAATGGAGAAAAAACAAGTGAAACATAAAACCCCCCAAAACCTAAGACTGATTGTGGGATTTCATGGTGCCATTGATGGATTGTAAGCATTTTCCCCTGTCGTGACCGGTCACACCCGCCGTGATAGATGTATGCACATGGCAATACCTTTCAATGATAATGTAAACTGAGTTTAGATGGTGATGACTGGATTTTTAAGACAGGACATCATCTAAATGAGTTGTATTAATGTCAAAACTATTTTTCAGATAAAAAGGTTAGGCTTTAGGTAACCTCTTGTGAAAATGTAAAGGTGGCAAGTTATGTGACCAGGAGAAAGATAATTAAACTTACTTGCTGTCACATTAATTATACTTTTTATCAGGAAAGGAATACAAAAGTGATTTTTTTAAGATGTATTAAAATATATTAGTGAAAACATATCGAATGCTGACCCCCGTAACTATTTCCTAATTTACAATTGCACTGATTGAGTAAAATTGTTCAATATTTCCAACATGTAAAATCATGAAAGCACACTTTAATGGCTGTCAATTGAATAGCCGGGGAGATATTTTCTGGTTTTGCTCTGTCTGTCCGTGGCTTTTGTACAGTACTTCTACTATAATTTTCGAACCAGAAGAAGATAGAGGTTTCATGTTTTGCAAAGCGTATTTCACTCAAAAGAATGTCAACCTTTCCGGCAAAAAATGGACAAACCGACAAAAACAAGGTCATGGAGGAGTATTGTCGACCGGTACTGAAGATTTATAAGAGTTGTCAAAAGATAACACAGCTCGCGGGCACGCATGACTGGGTTTAAGAAGTAAGACATACTTGCTGTCACATCTTTTTATCTAGGGTCATAAGGCGTCAGGTGATTGATAAAATTGAACCTATTAAAATATCAAAGCTCTTCTCCGTGGCTTTTGTGTTTCATAATTTTCAAAAGTAATAAACAAGAAACAAAAATAGGTTAGGCGAAATTAGCATATTTGTAACAATGATGATTTTTGTCCCATAAATAGCTGTAAAAATGATGTCCCAAATAATATGAAAATGATAAAATGTGTGTTCAAATACATTATCAAACACGTGAAACGTTGTAAAAGATCATTTTTTCGAAGTTAATTGTTTTAGAATTAAGGTTTCCTGTACCTTAAAGAATCCAGCTGTATTCCCTCATGCAGTGACCTTTCAGATAAACTATTTCACCATACAAATGTGCTTAGTAATTCGGTCAGGGGGCTTTAATCCATTAAGCGCTCGGTCTATCACAATCTCGGCCTTTGACACAATCGGCGCAGGTTAAAGCCGGCTGATTTTTATGTTATCTATATTTACTTTTAAAATACAGAAAGTGATTTTTATTGGAAAGTACATGTATTATGAAAAGTATGTGCTTTTGATTAGGTCACTAAAAGAAATTCATCTTTAATGTTACCTCGAATGCTGACATTGCTAAAATCAAAACAATGTAACTATGAGAACTATGCGTACCTCACGTTTTACAATCGTGCCGCCATGTCCGGTGGAGTTGGACAGTCCATGATCATATCTGTCAAGAATATGAATGTCCAGATCAGTTCCCATGTAACCAATTGGTTTGAAAGCCTCGGAAGTCACTTGGCTGACGTTCCTGGGAGTGCACGATGTCCGTGTCCCAATAGCAAAACTCTAAGATGGGCTCGCTCACACACAGTATGGCATTTTTATAGTCTCTCAAAATAGCCAGTGCTGGTAAGTAAAACCATGCAAACGTTTGATTTGCCTGGTGTATTTTAAGTCACTTTTAAATCACAAGTATCATTGTTACGTGGATTTCAATACCACGCTCCAGTACTTCTTACTATGAATAAGACTTGCAATGAAAATCATACCTAAGGCAGAAGAAGGCAACTACAAACTGGATAATTTGGTCAAACTATTTCTTGGAAGGGATTAAAGCCCACAATTCTTTAGAATATAAAAATTTCAGATACCAAAGTATAAATCAAAAGAATGTCCGGAACATAGATACAAATCCGGTAAAAATGGACAAACACGGAAAACCAAAAACCAAGAGGTGGGATCAGGTGCCATGGAGGAGTAAGCATCCCCTGTCGACCGGTCACACCCGCCGTGAAGATGTATGCACATGGCAATACCTTTATGATAAGAAACTGAGTTTAGATGGTGATGTTGTTTTAGGAAATGTGTTTAATGTCAACTATTTTTCAGGTAAAGCTTCTTTGGAACCTCTTGTGAAAAGTAAGGTGGCAAGTTATGTTACCAGGGGAAAGATAATTAAACACTTACTTGCTGTCACAATTATACTTTTTATCAGGAAAGGAATCAAAAGTGTTTTAGAGAAAATATAAGTGAAACATATCAAACCCCCCGAATTTCCTAATCGTTTGCACTGATTGATAAAATTGTTCAATATTTAACATGTAAATCATAGCACATTTGATGGCTGTCAATTGAATAGCCGGGGAGATATTTTCTTTTGCTCTGTCTGTCCGTGGCTTTTGTGTTTCTAATAATTTTCGAACCAGAAAGATAGAGGTTTCATGTTTTGCAAGCGTATTTCACTCTTAACCTTTCAACCGACAAACAAGGTCAATATATTTATACTTATAAGAGTTGTCAAAAGACATTTAAAATATCAAAGCTCTTCTCCTCATATTTCAAAAGTAATAAACAAGATAAAATCTGTTCTAAAGCGAAATTAGCTGTAACAATGATGATTTTTGTCCCATAAATAATATGATAAAATGATAAAATGTGTGTTCAAATACATTATCAAACACGTGAAACGTTGTAAAAGATCATTTTTTCGAAGTTAATTGTTTTAGAATTAAGGTTTCCTGTACCTTAAAGAATCCAGCTGTATTTCCTCATGCAGTGACCTTTCAGATAAACTATTTCACCATACAAATGTGCTTAGTAATTCGGTCAGGGGGCTTTAATCCATTAAGCGCTCGGTCTATCAAAATCTCGGCCTTTGACACAATCGGCGCAGGTTAAAGCCGGCTGATTTTTATGTTATTTATATTTACTTTTAAAATACAGAAAGTGATTTTTATTGGAAAGTACATGTATTATGAAAAGTATGTGCTTTTGATTAGGTCACTAAAAGAAATTCATCTTTAATGTTACCTCGAATGCTGACATTGCTAAAATCAAAACAATGTAACTATGAGAACTATGCGTACCTTACGTTTTACAATCGTGCCGCCATGTCCGGTGGAGTTGGACAGTTCATGATCATATCTGTCAAGAATGATAGAGACAAGAATGGGATGGGACGAATTAAAAATGGGTCGAGATCACCCCACACGTGGACAATTTCAGAAACGAATGTTTTGAAAAGGCGAAAAAGACAACTTTGCCTGATTTAGGTATGAAATGATGATTTACGAAAACCCCTGATATTACGGGTTATGTTTGGCAAGATTGTTGTAATTATAACATGCGTTTGTTAGTTTAACCATGATATGGTCTCTTTGGGATATATATATATATGAGATGAAGTATTACATAAAATGGACATGTAAAATTTTTCACCGACAGCTCATATCGCTTTAAAGTAGGTAAAACGGCATTATGATAAAATCTTTGTATCAGTGATAACACCATTTAAATTCCAAAGTTTTCTAAAGCTAAGATAGTAAACGTTTTACAGTGGTTACTCCAAGACGGATTTCGGCTATACATGAATAATTCACTTAAAGGGAAAAAACTCCCATAAGGGGACAGCCTGAAGATTTCGGCACGTTGACTTTTTTGTAGATCTTTGCTTAGCATTTTGCTTCTTTCACTTTCTCTCTATCTATTATACTTTACAAGATAATAAGACAAAACTGTCCAAAACATATTTGTATTGACGGCACAATTGGTACAGACGTCTCAACAACTGCCAACGAATAGGCAACTCAACATTTCACCCAGTGAAACAAGAGTAATCGCAAACAAGAGTATTATACCGACCGTAAAATTTGCGGACGTTGACATCAAACGCGGTTTACGATTTCCCCGTGTCAATAATCTGCCAATGAGTAGTTTACATCTGTATATGAACATCAAACGCGGTTTACGATATCCCTGTGTCAATAATTTGCCAGTGAGTAGTTTACATCTGTATATGAAATGTTCATATGTTAGAACACGCCTGGCAGATCGGATCATTTGTGAAATATAAACTCCATAATAAATGTGGAAAATATACGATAGGAAAGCCGAAATCGTCGAAGTATGAAGCGGGTGTGCTTGATTCTGTTGTATCTTTAATTTTTAGTTCGCTGGGATATATTATACATATATATGAAAATTGTCATTATTATTTGACAAAACGTCGTCGATATATCTAAATGCCAAATTAAAGGACACCGCTAACTTTTTGTTCTTTTGATTCAGCAGTTTCTGAATGAAGTCTGCTCCGTATGAATAAAGGAACAGGTCGGCCAATAAAGGAGCACAATTGGTTTCCATAGGAATGTCAACAGTTTGTTGAAAGACCACGTCTCCGAACATTACAAATACATTGTCTATTAGAAATTCCAGCATGTTTTTTATATCAACTCCAGTGTAGTTATGTGTAGAATCGAATAGATCACTAACCGATTGGACATTCATAAAAATAAATAGATGGTTTGGCAGTTCTCTCTAACCAAATGGAGTCAAAATAGATCCCAAAGTATTGTATAGATGTCATATAACATCCGTGATTATTGATCAGCCTAATGTATCTGATATGTAACACGTCCATTTGAGAATGGCAAAATAGTCAACAATCGTTCGAAAGAATGCTTCTGTTTCCCAAACTCTATGTAAATTTATGTTTGTTTATTGTTGTTTAACGTCCCACTCAAGAATATTTCACTCATATGGAGACGTCACAAAATGCCGGTGAAGGGATTCAAATTTTGGCCTATGCTCGGCACTTACGACATTGAGCAGTGAGGGTTCTTTAACGTGCCGACACCTACTGTGACACGGGACCTCCAGTTTTTACTGTCTTATCCGAAAGACAGAAAACCAACCTGTCGCCGACGGGACTCGAACTCACGACCCCACAATCCAGAGTCGAGCGCGCTACCGACTGAGCCAGGCCGGCTTGTAAATTTTTGCAATATAGCTATTGAGACATTGTTCCTTATATAACGTTACCATCATCTGTAACCCATTGTACGATTTTAAATCGTACATTTTAATGATACAGTTGAGATCGCTAAAAAATTATGAAAGGTCGTTTTGGTCACAAACGTGACGAACTTACGTGATGACCACCTACATGATTAAACATGCAAACTGCATGCTAAACGTCACTTTTTATGTTATTTAACATACTTTTTGCATGGTAGTAGTGACTTTTAACATGAAAGACCTTTTTGCATGCAAAACCCATTTCATCCCCCTAAATTGTTTATCAGCGAGGCAATATCAAACTGTTGCATGCACGTTTGTATTGAGGAAACAGCCAGTCAGGTCCCGAGATCATAAACACAGAAAATTTCAGACAAATTTTATTCTCAAAAGTTAAGAATTTACTCATCTGACTAAAATAGAAAAGATGAGGTTACTCTGAGCAGACATCGTATTGGTCATAGTAACCTTACACATAAATATTTATTATTTAAAGAAGAACCACCGGAATGTATACCGTGTGGTTCAAGACTAACAATTAAACACATTTTAACTGAATGTACAGATTTTAAACCTGCTCGTGAGAAATATTACTTCGAGACAGATCTAAATAGTGTTTTTAATAACGTCGCTGGCGTCATAATTTTAGATTATCTTTAAAGATATCGGTTTATATTCCAAAAGTGATATATCTGATTAATATTTTATCAATAATTTACAAACTTGTTTGTCTTTTACCAAAAGTTTATTGTCAAAAGTTTTAAAGAAAATAGACTTACAATGTTTTTACTTAAATAAGTAATAGCCACGATATAACTGAAATATCGTTGAAAGTGGCGTTAAACAAAAAAAAAAAAAAAAATTATCTGACTAAAAAGTAAAAACTCGTGGACCATAAAACGACTTAAGAATTTTCTCAACTGATAAGCGTAAGAGATCAGTGTAAATCTAGTCAAAGATATATGTCCCAAATTTTGTCCCGATTCACTTAACTTCGATGTTTGAACAGTATTATGTCAAAAATTTAATAACGAACGAAGAGGTATAAAATGCGTTAAAATCAAATAGGGGACACGTTTTGTGGCATACAAAGTTATATAAAGCTTTTTAAAAAGATTAAAAAAGTCTTTAAAAATGCCACAAAGTCAGTGATTTATACATATAACATGTATAATGTATATAATAAAGATATTCGTGATACAAGTAAATTCGTATAAGTATATTAGATAAGATAGGTGACTCGGGGCATACACTGGAGCACATGTGCCGGACTAAATTTACACTGTCCCTATTGTTAATGTAAACAAACGTCGTATTACCAAAAGAAGTGTTGGTCACCTAAACCTATAACTCTCAAATAACACGTTGTTTTCGATAGCCAAAGGATTTAACATGTTCTTAATTAAACGAAACAAGGCCTCTGATTGGTTAATTTCTTCACGTAAGTTTGTATTGTATATACTCGTACCTCACGTGCAAAAACCGTATTTTGCATGCACAACATTAACATTCAAGACATCCTCTTCCTTGTCCAGTCACTACTAACATGCAAAAAGTTTTTTTATCACATATAAAGTCACTTTCTCATTCAGCTCGTATGTTACATCATTCAAGTGGTTATCACGTCAGTTCATCGCGTTTGTGATGCAATCGGCCTTTCATAAATAATTACCTTCAAGATAGCAAATATAGATCTTGTTCTTCTTCAGTAAGTTTGTTACTGAAGAGAACAATTTCCTTTTTCCCCATACATATTTGTTCTGTTTTAACATGAAAATTGTCTGCTCATTTTCCAGTAGCTTTTCATTAGATTTTGCATGTACTGAATTTTCACGTTCTATTTCCTCACCTTTTGGACATATATCTCTTACGATTTCGGGATCTGTTTTAGTTGAACTTTCATGCAATGAATACCAGAACGATATCTCCCTTTTTGTTTTCGATTATTGGTTATATTTATATGTATATAGTTATGTATTTCATAAAATTGGTGTAACGGAACGAGCGATGACTCAGTCCAACAACCAACAAAGATTTAAATCAAATTAAATTATTTATTCAAAATATGAACTAACTGTTCGTATATAACACAAAATAAATCAAGTAAATACACACATACACACACACAATCATACAATCTCAGAATTCAATGAAAATAAAAAAAAAAAGACAAATGATGTTTAAATCTATCCTATTTAGATCTAATTCCTACATTATTTAACCTATTAATATTTTTAACATATATAAATATGTTATTATATCATAAAACAATTCATATGAATCTAATGACTACATGTAAACAAATGATTGTTCATTACAATGCTATATTATATTTCAGTATCCGGTCATTCAAAATTCTATAATGAACTTCATACAACCACTTCCGGTTCAAATTATTTTGTAAAGAACAAACGTTATATCCAATTTCTGCATCGATGTGATTCTCATTATCCCGGCACTTAATTGCGAGGCTTTAAATTACAAGACGTCACATTATATCATCGATGTCATATTTCCCCGGCTGAAATTATGTGAACTGCTCCATTCCCGACACTTATTTGTTAGGCATGTTTGGAACGTCACTTCCGGCACTTCATACGCACGGATGGTCAGCCATTTCAATGATTACCGGTCCAGTTCAGAAAGCTGCAAAAATATGGCATCATACCATTTGACAGTCTATGTTTCGATATAGTTTACTATTATATACAAATATAATCATACATTCTAAAAATAATAAATGCAACTAAATAATAAATGAAATTTAACCTGTTCATAACAGAGATATATTTCATGACAAACTATTAACCCCATTTCATACAACTATAGATTACTAAGTGCTCTATGAATGATTATAAAAGTTGAACATATGCTAAACACATTCTAAAATCCAGCCCTAATAATCACTGGATCTTTTTCAAATAAAAATAATCCTAACACAGCGATAACAATTTCACGCTGAATAGTCGCTATAATACATCCGTTTATATATTACACGCATTTTTCACACCTGAATGAACAGAAGTTCAGTATATCGTTAAACGTGAAAACAAAACTCACTTGGGAACCTACTTTTACATTAAAAATGTCAAAAATAGATTAACAATAGGTTTAAGTAATATATTAAAAACTACTTACCACATTTCTTTGTGAAAATGTGCTCCGTATATTCTTGTAAGTTTGTGAAATTGGTGCTTAGACCAGCACACGACCGGTACCTCAGCTATCTGATGATATTCTACGTCACCAAGCGCGTTCGATTTACTTACCAGAGAATAAATAAATTTGAGGTTCGAGTGGAATACTCGAAATCGGAGTGGTATAATATAAATATATATGTAGCTTGTGACAACACCTCCCTGCCTAAGGAAAATTGTTCCAAATTTCCAACAAATCCACAAGCTTTCATGATCTAAACTGAGCTGACTTATATACAATTTATACATACCTAAAACTATAGCCTACTGAGATAGTCTGCACCCACGTTGTCCGATCCTTTGATGGCTTCTATCCTGAATCTGTATTGCTGAAGTTGCAGTGCCCATCTCATAAGTCGTTTGTTTTCTGTCTTCGACTTGTTTATGTAAGTAAGCGGTTGATGATCCGTTTCCAAAATAAATTCTCGCCCATAGAGATACTGAGCAAACTTCTGGATTCCCCAAACAACAGCATAACATTCACGCTCGATAACAGAAAAAGCTGCTTCCCTTGATATGAGTTTCTTACTTGCATATGCAATTGGAAGTTTCAAATCTCCGTCGTATTGAAGCAAAACAGCTCCTAATCCACAATCAGAAGCATCCGTCCTAAGAATGAATTGCTTTGATAAGTCTGGTAACTTTAAAATTGGTTTTGCACAAAGAAGTTTCTTTAGCGTATCAAAAGCACATTGCTGGCTTCCTTCCCATCGAACCTTATTCGGCTGTCCCTTTTTTGTAAGATCTGTCAGTGGCGATGTAATAGCTGAGAAATTTGGAATGAATTTCCGGTAGAATCCAGCTAATCCCATGAAAGATCTAACTTGTTTTTTCGTAGTGGGTATCGGAGCATTCTTTATTGCTGATATTTTATCATTATCAGGACGTAAACACTGGTTTCCAACAATGAAACCCAAACATTCTAGCGATTCATACCCGACAAAACACTTTGATGGCTTTGCTGTCATTCCATACTTCCTGAGCCTGGTGAAAATTTCACTCAAAATACTCAAGTGTTCCTCAAAAGTGTCTGTGAAGATGATTATGTCGTCAATAAAACTATCAACATTTTTCATACCACTAAGTAATTTTCTCATTAGTCGACAGAATGTGGCTGGCGCATTTACCAAGCCAAAAGGCATGACTTTAAATTGGTAAAGTCCCGCTGGTGTTGAAAATGCAGTCATCTGTTTACTCGTTTCAGACATCGGAACTTGCCAATATCCTTTACTGAGATCCACCTTTGAAATGCATGATTTGCCAGAAATCTTAGTCAAAATTGACTCAACTGATGGCATCGGTTCAGCATCGAACACAGTCACTTTGTTAAGTGTACGAAAATCCACACAAAAGCGATTAGATCCGTCTTTTTTCTTTACAATCACAATTGGCGCTGAATAGGGTGAAGTAGATGGCTCAATGACTTCCATTTCAAGCATCTTTCTCACTTCATCCTTGATTATATCCTGAGTGCTAAATGGAATCGGATATTGTTTTATCCTAATAGGTTGTTCTGAGGTAACATCGATGTGATGCTGTACTATTGTTGTTTTACCAGGCACATCAGTTAAAACATCTTGAAAATCTCTTAGCAAACTTTGAACGGCTTGACGTTGCTCATGTGACAATCTATCAGCCAGATTCACATCCATTATATTTTCTGTCTGTAGATGTGTAGGTGGGATGATTTCTTTGTCCTCGAAAATTACATCTTCCTCCACATCATCAGCATCTATCACAGAAACACCGCAAACAGAAAGTACTCCCTTATCCACTGCTCCCTCTCTTTCGACATATTTTCTCAGTAAGTTAGCATGATATGTTTTGATCTTTCCATCCACATCAATGCGATAGTCCATTGTTCCCAGACATTGAACAATTTCAAATGGTCCTCTCCACTGCATTAATAACTTGTTTGACTTTGTTGGTAGTAAAACCAAAACTTTGTCTCCTTGTTGCATTTGACGTTCTTTGGTTCTTTTGTTGAAATAATGACGTTGTTTGCTCTTTGCCCTGGTTAGTTGTTCTCGAGCCAGTTTACAAGTGTCTTCCAGACGATTTCTGAGATCCATCACATATTGATATGTAGATTTTATTTCAACATCGGGAATCTCTTTTGTCCATAACTCTTTTAGAATCATCATCGGTCCTCTTACAGTACGCCCATATAACATCTCAAATGGAGAAAATCCTAATGACTCTTGTGGTACCTCACGGTATGCGAATAAAAGAGCATTGAGGTATTTATCCCAGTCCTTGGGTCTCTCTGCACACATCGTCCTAAGCATCTGTTTCAACGTCCCGTTAAATTTTTCAACTAATCCGTTGCACATTGGGTGATACGGCGTCGTCGTTATCTGTTTTAGAGACAAAAGTCTGCTGACTTCCTTCATCACAGCCGAAGTGAATTGAGTCCCTTGATCCGTGAGCATTTCTCTAGGTACACCGATCCTGCTAAATATATTGATAAGAGCCTCTGCGACTCGCTCCGTTTCAATGCCCGATAGTGCTACAGCTTCTGGATACCTCGTTGCATAATCCACCACTGTTAAAATATAGCGATTTCTAGAGTCAGTTATTGGTTGTAGTGGCCCTACTATGTCAACTGCAACTCTTTGAAATGGTTCCTCGATCAATGGCATATTTCCCAACGGTACCATAGCTACTTTACCCTTAGGAAATGTCTTTTGACACACATCACACGATCTGCAAAAACGAGTCACATCAGATTGCACTCCCGGCAAATAAAATTCAGCTAACAATCGATCGCTGGTTTTCTTCACTCCGAGATGTCCAGATATAATTGATTCATGTCGAGTTTCATTACTTGATCTCTAAACTTAGTTGGCACAATAAGTTGTTTGAAAGTTTTTCCATTTGAAACTTTTGGACTGCAAAATTCTCGCCACAACATTCCACTTTTCTCAATAATTTTCGCCGTGCCTCCATCTTTCAAAGTCTTAACTTTGTTATGTTCTGCTAACTGTCTAAACTTCTCTAGAGAACTATCCTTTCCCTGTTCTTGGCAAATATCAATAGGTGTAATATTGTCCAGAACACGAGACACTGACATAGGTTTGTAAGATTTCAATCTTGCTTTAGCTTGACCTCTCGTTTCTACAGCAGTTACTTCTGTGTTCGTCTCAGTCCTTTTCCAGTTCACATCAGGGTCATTTGGTTCACGAACGCCCGGAATATTTCCTAAAATGAAGTCATAAGTAGGTTGTTTCATGCTCCAAGCTAACACTTTTCCTGTAAAATATGGAGTATCCACATCAACCACAGCTACAGGTACTTCAATTGTAGATCCATCAGCAAGGGTACAATGTTGCTTACTTCCAGTAAGTTGACTTTTATCAATTAGAATTTCACGCACAACAGCACCACTGCATCCTGTGTCGCGCAACAAAGTTACAAAATGATTGCCTACCCAACCTTTTACAAGTGGCAAGTTGTTAGCTGGTCCAACAATAGTAGATTCCTTACGACCCTGTACTCCTACTGATGTACTACCGTTTAGGCCTCGACCTCGACCTCTTGTAAATTGTCCTCTATCTCGATCATTTCTATGTCTCTGATCATATTTCTCTCTGGCATCTGGTTGTAAAGAAGAGTTTCTGGATCTACATTCAGACGAAAAATGTCCTTTTTTCCCACAATCATAACAAACTACGTCACTTTTGCTTTTACCAGAAATTTGGGATGTAGGTTTATCCATTTTATTAATGACTGGAATTCGTTTAAATGGATTGGTCATATTTACAAGTGATGACGATGTCACTGATCGCGCCTCTGCAAATTGATCAGCAAGACGAGTCATTTCCTCAATACATGAAGGATTCC
The DNA here is from genome assembly GCA_030159075.1 of Atrina japonica. Lineage (NCBI taxonomy): Eukaryota > Metazoa > Mollusca > Bivalvia > Pterioida > Pinnidae > Atrina > Atrina japonica. The sequence goes on from BROG01000392.1 coordinate 456,333, forward strand.
TCTCTTTTAAAAAGAGTGCCAAGTCCTTGTTACAACACTGAATAAATTGATCTCTTAGCATCAAATCTTTCAATTTGTCATATGTCTTTTCAATGCTACCCATTTCAATCCAACGTTGTAAGTAACTATCCAGACGAGTTGCAAATTGTGTAAATGTCTCTCCACCTTCCGGTTTTGCACCACGAAATCTTTTACGGAATCCATCCTCCGTCATATCAAATCTTTTCAATAGCGCCGATTTCAAATCCTCATAATTCAAAGCTGCTTCAACAGGAAGTCGTGAAAATACATCTAAGGCTCGACCTTTAAGAAGCGCACTTAAATTCATTCCCCATGTACTCTTATGCCATTTCTGAGATGTAGCGTAAACTTCAAATCTTTGAATATATGAATCAATGTTGTCTCTCCCTTCATCGAATGGCGGTAACTTAGGTCCTTTCATTTTAACAATGTCCTGACCATTGGCTGATAATTCCGCTTTCATTCCCATTTCCTCTAGTTTCACTTTGTTAGTCATGTCCAGTTCCTCCATTTTACGTTTGTGATCTGCTTGAGCCTTGATCTCCTTTGTTTGTTCCATCTGTAATTCATGTTGTCTAGCTTCTCTAGCCATACGCTCTGATCTTTCTTTCTCTCGCTCATCACGTTGACGATTCTGTTCATCACGTACAAACGCCTGAAGTTCCTGATTCTCGTATCCCATCTGAGTACCGAACTCAATCAGTTCCTTTAAACTCGACTTCTTAATGACTATCAACCCCAGAAAAATAAATAAAATCTTACCTTGATACATGTGATGTGATACTATCTATTTCTCAAATGACTTGAAATACTGTACTTCACTTTTACTCTCTAAAATTTTTTAAATAGAAACAAAAATTTAGCCAGACCAAAAGATCTATACTATTTACAACTTCTCAAATTTAAAATATTTAATTGAAGAACAAATGTCGGACAGAGTCAGGCCATCCCACCGCTGCCACCAATATGTAACGGAACGAGCGATGACTCAGTCCAACAACCAACAAAGATTTAAATCAAATTAAATTATTTATTCAAAATATGAACTAACTGTTCGTATATAACACAAAATAAATCAAACAAATACACACATACACACACACAATCATACAATCTCAGAATTCAATGAAAATAAAAATGAAAATAAAAAAAAAATTACAAATGATGTTTAAATCTATCCTATTTAGATCTAATTCCTACATTATTTAACCTATTAATATTTTTAACATATATAAATATGTTATTATATCATAAAACAATTCATATGAATCTAATGACTACATGTATACAAATGATTGTTCATTACAATGCTATATTATATTTCAGTATCCGGTCATTCAAAATTCTATAATGAACTTCATACAACCACTTCCGGTTCAAATTATTTTGTAAAGAACAAACGTTATATCCAATTTCTGCATCGATGTGATTCTCATTATCCCGGCACTTAATTGCGAGGCTTTAAATTACAAGACGTCACATTATATCATCGATGTCATATTTGCCCGGCTGAAATTATGTGAACTGCTCCATTCCCGACACTTATTTGTTAGGCATGTTTGGAACGTCACTTCCGGCACTTCATACGCACGGATGGTCAGCCATTTCAATGATTACCGGTCCAGTTCAGAAAGCTGCAAAAAATATGGCATCATACCATTTGACAGTCTATGTTTCGATATAGTTTACTATTATATATACAAATATAATCATACATTCTAAAATAATAAATGCAACTAAATAATAAATGAAATTTAACCTGTTCATAACAGAGATATATTTCATGACAAACTATTAACCCCATTTCATACAACTATAGATTACTAAGTGCTCTATAAATGATTATAAAAGTTGAACATATGCTAAACACATTCTAAAATCCACCCCTAATAATCACTGGATCTTTTTCAAACAAAAATAATCCTAACACAGCGATAACAATTTCACGCTGAATAGTCGCTATAATACACCCGTTTATATGTTACACGCATTTTTCACACCTGAATGAACAGAAGTTCAGTATATCGTTAAACGTGAAAACAAAACTCACTTGGGAACCTACTTTTACATTAAAAATGTCAAAAATAGATTAACAATAGGTTTAAGTAATATATTAAAAACTACTTACCACATTTCTTTGTGAAAATGTGCTCCGTATATTCTTGTAAGTTTGTGAAATTGGTGCTTAGACCAGCACACGACCGGTACCTCACCTATCTGATGATATTCTACGTCACCAAGCGTGTTCGATTTACTTACCAGAGAAAAAATAAATTTGAGGTTCGAGTGAAATACTCGAAATCGGAGTGGTATAATATAAATATATATGTAGCTTGTGACAATTGGTATATTTTAAAAGGTCTACCAATAACTTCAACTGAATGTTCGTACTCATTTCCACTCCATCATTCTTAGACAATATTTCCTATGTTTGATATCGGTATTTTTATTAAGTCAATTCCAATGCGGTACCAACGCTCCACAATGAGTATTGGATGAAGTTCTTCTTTAAATCATTTACATATTATCCTCACCATACGCAGATTGTACGCTTGGTGGAAATTAAAAATATATAGATCTAGCTTCCCAACCTAACACTACATAATTAACAAGTACAATTACAGTATCAACCAGCACAAGGTTGACATGTACAACATTTACACACTGCCAAGATCAAGATCCGCCACGCTTCTCCTAAGTCCAAGTCTATGGTTTTTCTTTGGGGATACGTACTTTGTCACTACAAGTATTCCAATACAGTGACGTTACGTATATGACCATGGTACCCACAGATTAATTGTTTGATTAATTTTAACATACTATCTGTCTACTTCCGATAGAGGTCGAATAAATATTATAAATATAATACCAAAGACATAATGCTCAAGACGATCGTTTCTGTCAATCAGTTAAGCTACAATTTTAAATAAGATTTTCTAAAGTGAAAGTGGTATCAGACAAAGCCAAATAATAAATCTAGACGTATAATCAAAACCCGTCAAAGAATAACTGTAAAAAGAGGCTTGTAGCAATGGGACGACCTCAAGAGTAACATAATTGTTGACAATGTTAGAAATCACTGATATTGGGGAAAATAGAGTATGATTTGATTATGCATGATTTCAATGTGTGTGTGTAGAGCTAGAGCTATAAATATTAAATTTTTAACAATGCATTTCATTTACTCGCCAAGACCAAAATATTTGCAAAATATTTACATAAAACACATTGAAATTTTGTTTTGAAGTGTTTTCACCACACTCAGCAATTTTTCAGTTATATTCTGGCGGCCGATTTTAGTGCACATAAGTCGAAGGCTCAATTGAGTTATTATGATCACTCCCCGTCCGTCCCGTCACATTTTCGATTTCTCTGAAGGGATTCATACAAATCTTTACAGGAAGCAAGTACTTAAGGTATTTTAATACATTTTTAGTTTTTAGCCAAATTCTTCTCCAAAACCGCTGTATGAATTGAAAAAACGAATTGTTTCTGGATGTATGATTCCAGTTTGTATATGTCTTAGCAATGTTTTTTTTACCCGTATTTGATGTTTTTCCGACTTTGTCATTTCCATTCATTTATGCATGATTCTTGGTTATCTCCTCTTGTATTCACTTTGATGTATTTATTTATCATCTAATGCATTATACTTATAATTAACAAAACTGAAGAGGTATCAATATAAAAATTTCAGATACCAAAGTATAAATCAATAGAATGTCCAGGACATAGATACAAAATCCGGTAAAAATGGACAAACACGGACCTCTGGAAACCAAGAGGTGGGATCAGGTGCCATGGAGGAGTAAGCATCCCCTGTCGACCGGTCACACCCGCCGTGAGTCCACAGTCAAGTCCAATGAAACACGTGAGGAGTGTATCCTCGTCACAATTGGTACAGACGTCTCAACAACCGCCAACGAAAAGGCAACTCAAAATTTCACTTAGTGAAAACAGAGTAGTCGCAAACAAGACTATTATACCGACCGTAAAATTTGCGGAAGGTTGACATTAAACGCGGTTTTCGATATCCCTGTGTCAATAATTTGTCAGTGAGTAGTTTACCTCTGTATATGAAATATTCATATGTTGTGCACGCCCTGGCATATCGGATCATTTGTGAAATATAAACTCCATATTCGGGTGACTGAGGGATATTACTACTTAAATGTGGAAAATTTACGATGGGAAAGCGGAAATCGTCGCGTTTATCGTATAGCTTAGTTGCTAATTTCCCGTCAATTGATTTGTTTGTTTATTGTTGTTTAACGTCCCACTCTAGAATATTTCACTCATGGAGACGTCACCAGATGCCGGTGAAGGGTTTCAAATAATGGCCTATGCTCGGCACTTAGGGTCATTGAGCAGGGAGGGTTCTTTAACCTGCCGACACCTACTGTGAAACGTGACCTCGATTTTTACTGTCTTAGTTCGAAGGATAGGAAACCTACGGCTGGACTCGAACTCACGACCAAGAGTCCAGCGCTATCGAACTCACGTCAATTAGAGCAAATCGATTTAATTGTGCAAATGATCTCAACATGCAGGGCAATTGCGGATCCCGTACGGGATAGGACCAGGTGTCCGGAAGGAGTCTTCGTCCTCTTCTGGCATGCCACACCCTTCGCAAATGTTCAATGAAAGTCTTTCCAGTTCCACGGACGTGTCATATACGGTGAAAAGGTAAAGGCGAAAGAGAGTCACTGTCTGTGGTCGTGCTTCAGAATACTATCTACTATTCCGGAGAGTGGGACTTCATAATGATTAACCAGATCTCCGTATAGACCATAAAACCTTTTAAACGACGATTTCAATCGTTCAACAAATTATCCTTGTGTAAGTAGTTTATTGGCGAGTCGTTTCGCTCTCAGAATAAAGCATTCATAAGAGGATCACGTTCTGGCATAACTTATAAGTTGTGAAATAATACCGCCATAGGCAGGGAAAGATGGAATATTATTACTTAGAAACAGAAAGTTCATGATATGGAAATTGAAATCGTCGCTTTTGTCATAAAGTCATGTGTGAAAATGATCGTCCTTTCCAATCGACAGGAGCAAATGTAGGTAGCAGTAGATGTGTTGTTCTGTCGTCTCGTTGATCTCTAGCTCAACAGGATACATCTGGCCGAGGTAATTTTGAAATTCTGAATTATTTATGGACAGGACCTCGTCGATATACCTGTAAGTAAAATTGAACCGAGATGCTAACTGTTTGTTTCTTTGGAGAATAGAGACTGTATAAATTCTGCTTCATATGAATACAAAAAGATGACAGCCAAATGAGGTGCAAAATTGTTACCCATTGGAATGTTCATTGTGTTAAGTTTTATGATGACCATCAAGAAATGTTACCATCTGAAAGATGAGGAGGAGAAGAAACAACTGAATTTGATTTGGAAGCTTCCAAGGACCTTTTTATATATGCCTTGGGTGATCAGATTCTATCGGTAGTCCGTTCTTCCCCTATAGCTATCCTGTATTGATAAATTGAACGTTTTATCAATTTTCAAGTTTGTCTATTCATTGTGTCCAGTGTTAATCCTTCTAGCATCCTGTGTTTGTCCGTTAGATTTTCGTTTAAGGTTTGTTTAATGATTGGGGTATGCGTTCAAATTCCATCTACGGACTGAACAACATATGCCTTCCGTACACCTACAGTATATAATTGAAGGAATTGTGAACAATGGCAGGAGATGTACATGGCAAAACGAGCATGGACAAATGTTTATAACGGATGCATGCGGACGCATTGCACATCACCTGACAGGAAACGAATGTTCCAAACATTACCGTCACTGGATACACAAAAATATCCGTTTCACGTACGGAGACCAAAAACAGTCAAATATGAAAGGGACTTAAGTACCAGGGTATTTAGTTATCCGAGATTAGCATTCTGTTACAAGCTACTGTTAACTGAACAAGAATTAAGGTCTGACTTGGTGTAAAATAAAATACAATCACATCTGAGTTTTTTATTCCTCGTGGGTTACAAAAAATCGACCTGGATATTATGTTAAGACCTTTGCTTTTCTCAGTTCTCTATTATTTTTAAATAAATGCACGTGTTGATTAATTATAGAGAATTTTAGCAATTCTTAGTAACTTACTATATAATATATAGATAGATTTAGAACAAACGACTTAAAATAAACTTTTTAATATAAAAAATCTCAGATACCAAAGTATAAATGAATAGAATGTCCAGGACATAGATACAAATCCGGCAAAAATGGACAAACACGGACCTCTGGAAACCAAGAGGTGGGATCAGGTGCCATGGAGGAGTAAGTATCCCCTGTCGACCGGTCACACCTGCCGTGAGTCCAGTCAAGGCCAATGAAATACATGAAGAGTGTATCCTCGTCACAATTGGTACATACTTCAACAAAAAGGCAACTCAACATTTCACTCAGTGAAACAGAGTAGTCGCAAACAAGACTATTATACCGACCGTAATACTATATTCATAAGTATACATAATACATAAATACACTGAAGTTGATATTAAAACATGCTGGAATTTTTCATAGACAATATATTTATAATGTTCGGAGACGTAGTCTTTCAACAAACTGTCGGCATTCCTATGGGAAACAATTGTGCCCCTTTATTGGCCGATCTGTTCCTGTATTCATAAGAAGCAGACTTCATTCCGAAACTGCTGAATCAAAAGAAGAAAACGTTACCGGTGTCCTTTAATTTGACATTTAGATATATCGACGACGTTTTATCAATTAATAATGACAATTTTCATGCATATGTCAATGCGTATACTTAGACATTTTACTTAATATAAAAACGCACGGGAAATTAGCAAGTAAGCTCACATTTAGGTAGTAATATCCCTCAGTCACCCGCATATGGAGTTTATATTTCACAACATTTCACAGGGCGTGTACAACATATGAAGATTTCATATACAGAGGTAAACTACTCACTGACAAATTATTGACACAGGGATATCGAAAACCGCGTTTAATGTCAACGTTCCGCAAATTTTACGGTATTGCTTGCGATTACCCTGTTTCACTAAGTGAAATTTTGAGTTGCATTTTCGTTGTCGGTTGTTGAGACGTCTGTACCAAATTGTAACGAGGATTCACTCCTCACGTATTTCATTGGACTTGACTGGACTCACAGCGGGTGTGACCGGTCGACAGGGGATGCTTACTCCTCCATGGCACCTGATCCCACCTCTTGGTTTTCAGATGTCCGTGTTTGTCCATTTTTACCGGATTTGTATCTATGTCCTGGATATTCTATTGATTTATACTTTGGTATCTGAGATTTTTTATATGTTTATTATATTTATAACCACTAGGTCATTGCCACTGCTGGTGGACCGTTTGAGTCCCGAGGGTATACATAAACCTAGTACGTGGTATTTCGGTACCAAGTGATAATCTTATACTAAAGTAATATTTTGCACTGACACCACCATTCAAATTCCAAAGTTTTCGAAAGCTAAGATAGTCATCTTTTTACAGTGGTTACTCTTAGACGGATTTCGGCTATACTTTTAGATTTACTATTTGACCTTGTATGATACCACTTTCTCTTTAGAAAATATATATACATTTTAAATTGGAGCTCATCTGATGAAGTCTAATTGACATCAACGATCGTCTTGAGCATTATAACTTTGGTATTTTGTTTATAACATTTGGTGGCATGAAGATTTATAAGCTAATTTATTAAATCGAACATCGACCAATCAATCTGTTTTACCAGAATGTGATTTGAAGGCATGCCAAAGTTGTTGATATATGAGAGTAATGTATATAAGCAATCACTCCATTTTCGGGGTCAGTTTTAATTCCACCGAAAGTTTTAGTTATTTTATTATTATACCCCAATAACCTGTCACCTTTCTAACATTGTCAGAGGTCGCCCCATATCACGTCCATAATTACTAAGGTGACCCAGTTAAATGGCCATTGAAATTTCGATCGCTTGTGATTCTATCTTTATTAAAAGTACAAAATATCATGCAAAGGTAGGTTGAATTATCAAAAAAAAAAACCCCAAAAAACAGATATACTTTTCCTGTGATCTAATCAATTATATTCGTCATATCAAGGGCATGTGATGTGGTTAGCAAAATAATTTCATAACTCGATGTATCTATTTGATTAGATTTTTAAATGCCTGAATTCTGTCTAGGGTGATCAAAGAGCTTCAAGAGGGAAGGACACTTTTTGTAATAAATTGAACATGCAAAGTTTGATCTCTGTGGCGTGATACACAATTATATTACTATTGCTAATGAGCAAGATCAACATACAAGATAAGATACAAACTGTCATATGAGCTTTCATCGTGTCAGTTATATTTCGTCACACTACAAGATACAAGCGCTATGTAGGGGTCATAGTTCAAAGATTTGAATGCAGTGGCATTGCTGTTCATCTATATGAGTTCAGTGTTGGTGTAATACATTAAGCTCAGAGATGGAAATGAAGACGTATCTTATGGTGGCTTTTTCCCTTTTGGCGTTTCCAGAACTCTCTGATGGTGTCATCATTCCCCCTGAACCGCCAGGTAACTTGTCAACATATTTCAATCCGATCATGGTTAATTATATTGTGTAACATATGATACATTTAACGATGTTCTTTTATATAACTTTAATATGAATTTTGAATAGTGTTTGATAACGGACTCCTCAATGTTTCAGTTACATTGTGTTTGCTAGCTCTCAATGGTGGGGTTGCCCGGGAAGACAGTTCCACAAATAAACTAACAAACTTTATCAAAAAATCAGCTTAGGTTACAGCGGGGCTCGAACCTCCGCTGACCAGAAGTCAGAGACTTCATGGTTAAAAGCGCGACGATACCCCAAACACTCGGCACGGGTGCCCAGCATGAATCAAAAGGAATATTCTATCCTAAAATGTTATTTGCTGACAACATATTCACAATACATAACTTTCACAAACATGCCATCATATTGTGTAGCTTTGAACAATACATACCAATTAAGACACAGGGGATGAAAACCAAACTTCGTCTAACATTTTCAGTGCCCCTAACATACATATAGGTTTATCATTTCTGACCTTGTATGATACCAATGTTTCTTTCGGAAATATGCACGTATTTGATTTACTTGTTTTATTGGTGTTCACGGCACATTAAGCTTTATATACAGTAATATGGTGGTAGCTTTAATAGGTGAGTTCCAGAGGACTCAAACCTGCGCTTTACCTCTATTTAAAATCGAGCTCAGGTGATGAAGCCTTATTGACAGAAACGACTGTTTCACGCGTTGTTTTTGGCCTTGCTTTCTGCAAAACTATAACTTTGGTATCATATAAAGGTGATATAAAGGAAGCTGCAGTTAGTTAAATATTTACACATAACCGGCAGGGCTGAATAATTATCATTGGCGGAGACCGCACTACTGCTGTAATGAAATGTTTGTACGTGATATTGCATCAGACCAGTTGTCGGCGGTCAGTTGTTAGTATTTGGAGGAAAAGACGTCCGTTATTGAAGTCTCTAACAATGTTGGGTTTCCTAACTTTGATAATAATGATGTAATCTGGAGATATAAGCGACGTACAAGTTCGACGCCATCATGAAAGTCCGGAACCGATGGTGTCTAGACGTGATGTAGATTAATAACCCATACTACCGATCAGCGATTTTCAGTTACGGTAGAAACAGATTCACGTTTATCTAACTCTGTTAAGTTAATTTTAAAATTTTTGAAAATTAACTCTCTCTCTCTCTCATATATATATATATATATATATATATATATATATATATATATATATATATATATATATAAATATATATATATATATATATATATATATATATATATACAAAGTAATCAATGTTACATTTTGATTTTGTTATCTTTATTGTCACACACGTATGTGATAACATGCGTCTTTTTTTTATCTAAAAATACGCGATGATATAATTATGACTACTTCGACAATTTGTGAATTATACAATCTTTCAAAATTAATTTTTGTTGGTATTAAAAGTTTCAAATATTCGACATTATGCAAATAACTTGTTTTTTTTTTTAAAAAAATTCTGGTCGATAAATAAAACTTTTTATAATGTCGTTAATCCTGAATATTAATAGAATTTAAATAATGGGCAAGATGCAAAAGCGCAGTGGTCTCTTCCCGGGTACTCTCCTTCATTAAAAAACTGGCCGACACCATATAACTTAAAAATTGTTGAGTGTTGCGTAAAAAACATTATTCAAATACAGAATCATTAAAATACAGTAATCATTGGATTCTTTCATGGATGGAAGGAATTTCGATTATCGGGATATATATATATATTTATATATATATATATATATATATATATATATATATATGTGTGTGTGTGTGTGTGTGTGTGTGTGTGTGTGTGTTTATCAGTATGACAATCTGTATGTCATTTAAGATTAGTATTCTTAAAATATTATCGTAAAGTATTACTATACCGTTTTCCATTCTACATTTTGTGTTTATGTATTTTGATTTTTTTTTCTATATTTTTATTCTCTATTATGTTAATCATTGTGCATTTATGCATAAAACCAGTGATTAACAGCATACAAGGTACCAATATTTCTGTATGTTTAGGCCACACCGATTTGATTTGTAGTTCGTTAGGAATCGCCACACCTAATTTTTAGTAAATCAAAATGTAAAATTATTATTTGTTTTACTTCATCTTTTCCAGAGTCCGCACGAGTTTTTTTTTAAAGATTCGAGTTTGGAGTTCCCATTTTCTCTTATGTTTTAAATCATTAGCCATGTGTTTCCGGTTTGTACAAAGTTAATTTAGCCGGCTATTTAAGGTGTATATCTGCTGTATATCATAAAAGTAATCAAACCAACACTTGCCTTAAGCATCCAAGTCTCAGCAGAAAAGATACTTATAATATCAGAAAGCTTATCGCTGGATTCAGATCATGGATAATGATATTCAAACCAATTAAACTGCATAGATCTGTTCAGTTGTTTATTATCCAAGCAGTCTCTATCAGCAGCCCGGTGTATGCTGCTTTGACTGTAACAAGTTAACAGTATGTTGTCAGTGTTATTGGCTAATATTTCCATTATTTCTGATTCATGATTTTGGTATATACATATGGCTACCCGACATATTTATATATACTGATAAAGTCATTTTATTTTAAGATAAACCATATCTAATCAAAATGTAATGGATTCACATGATATATTTGCCTTTCTGTGTATGCACACAGCATATTGTGGCCAATTTCAGATGAATTTATTTAGTGTCTCAGGTGACTTTGGTTAATATTTTGAAACCAACGTGTAGCCTATGTTGTCAGTGCATGATAAAAACAGTTAATGGTTACACTGGCTACCCCAGAGCAAGCCCTGAGCTGAAGTATTGGTTTTTTTTTCAGTTCAGCCCGATTGTCTTTTTGGCACTTACTACAAAGATGTGGACCAGGTCCCTTCATGCGATCCTGCCATACCGTCGTGTCCCAAAGGGTACTTCTGTGAAGTGGCTCCAAACCAGACCCTAGGACACTGTTGTCTAAGTAATAGTCATTTTTAATACAAGTAATCAACTAATTCTATCATATCTTATCGATGTATATGTTCTGTTCTGTTTTAAATTTATCAACAGATTTTTTGCGTCTGTGTGAAAATAACGTCATAGCTAAGACTATTCTAGACCTCACGTACCTTAACCAATGAATTAAAATAATGCATATTACACAACTCCGGGAGGAGTCAAAATAGCTAACGACATTTGACAGTTGTGTATTTGTTTTTAAAACTGTAGAAAGAAATCCATGTGAGGTTGGCTACCCATGGACCGAAAATGGACAAGCTATCCATTGTATGGGAGAGAACGCTAGAATTTGCCCGAAAGGATACATGTGTACCGGATCAATAACATCTTTCTCGGCATGTTGTCCAGGTAGATATACATATTATGTCACTTTTATGTACTTAAGTATTAATCAAATATGGAATTGTTCGTCTAAGTTTTGTTATAATACCTACAAGTGTTGTCAGAAGACAACAAATCTCGCCGAAATGGGTTTACATTTTCAAAATAGATATTTGACCTACAGCTGTCAGGTTTTAAGGTCAAAGGATTGGTAAACGTTTTATTCCTTCAGGTCAGACTAAAAATTTTGAAAAATAGGTCAAAGTCCAAGGTCAAGACCACTAAGTCAAACATCAAGGTCCCAAATAAAAGTTCTAGTAATAAGGAATCTATGTGTGAAATGTGAAATCGCTATCCGTCATGATTTAAAGTTGTTTGAAGAGTAGGTCAAGATCATTAGGTCAAATGTCATGGAGACAAAAAAGCTCTAGTCATAAGAAATATGAATATGAAATATCAAAGCCCTATCCCTTATGGTTTTGAAAGTAAGTCAAAGAAAGTCTAAGGTCAAGGAGAATAAGTCAAAAGTCAATGTGACAAATCAAAGCTCTGGTCATAAGGATTCTATTTATGAAATATCAAAGCCTTGTCTCTTGCGGTTAAAAATATATAAGCCAGGTTAAAGTTTGGTCTACGAACGCATGGGGTATGACATTAGCTCTATCGACTTTCGTGCTGGCGAGCTAAAAACAATATTGTTAACTTAAGAACATGAAGTTACACTTCCCTCTTGTATTTGTTTATTTGTAATCCGTACACGTGACGTCCGTACACGTGAATGGTTTGAAATCTTCGTCCGTCGTATGGAAAACATTTACATTATAAACTTCTTCAGAACCACTAAACCAATTGACTTCAAACTTGGTACATTTATTCCTAATGATGTTCTGACGAAGTGTTAATTTTTGGGCGGATCTGAAAACCAAGTGGGCCCTGGTATCTGATTGGCTCTGTGTGTTAAACATTTACGTTTTAAACTTCTTCAGAGCCACTGAACCAATTGACTGCAAACTTGGTACATTTGTTTCTTATGGTGTTCTGACCAAGTGTTGATTTTTTGGGCGGATCCGAAATCCAAGTTGCCACCCTGGTATCTAATTGGCTGAGACCATTTCCAGACGAAATTGCCGGATCGATCCTTATGGGAGTTATTTTCTCTTTTGTGTAAATTTCCTGTGTTTTGACAGTTTTGTCTTATTATCTTGTAAAGTATAATAGATAGAGAGAAAGTGAAAGAAGCATATGTTCAGTACGAAAGATCTGCAAAAAAGTCTAAAGGGCCAACATTTTCAACCTGCCCCTTATGGTCGTTCTTTCCACTTTAAGTTAATTATTCAGGTTTAAACTGTTTTTCTTACATTGTTTTGAAATGTATCAGATACAGTAAAAGTGAAAGAAGCAGAAATGTTCAACACGCAAAGATATACAAAAACGTCCACAGGGCAATTATAGTCATGTCAATGCTTATGGGTGCTGGTGTTCTCATGTGACCGTCAAGGCCCATCGGGCCTCTTGTTTAGTGTTTAAGATGCATTTAGATGTACTTTATATTCTGGGGCTTCAGGATGCTTAAAGCTGAATCATTGAAAGGTTGGTCAACCAGTGAGCGCACAGTCAACACTCGTATTTGCTATCGATCAAGATAAAAATATTACAAAATCATGTTCGAGCATTACTGATTCATCAGCATGTTTTGTCGACATGAATGACATAATATGTGTGTCACGAATTGGGGTACACTCTGTTTCCTTTTTACTTTTATGTAAAGTATAAAAATTTCAGATACCAAAGTATAAATCAATAGAATGTCCATGACATAGATACAAATCCGGCAAAAATGGACAAACACGGACCTCTGGAAACCAAGAGGTGGGACCAGGCGCCATGGAGGAGCAAGCATCCCCTGTCGACCGGTCACACCCGCCGTGAGTCCACAGTCAAGTCCAATGAAACACGTGAGGAGTGTATCCTCGTCAAAATTGGTACAGACGTCTCAACAACCGCTAACGAAAAGGCAACTCAAAATTTCACTTAGTGAAACAGAGTAATCGCAAACAAGTCTATTATACCGACCGTAAAATTTGCGGAACGTTGACATTAAACGCGGTTTTCGATATCCCTGTGTCAATAATTTGTCAGTGAGTAGTTTACCTCTGTATATGAAATCTTCATATGTTGTACACGCCCTGGCATATCGGATCATTTGTGAAATATAAACTCCATATGCGGGTGACTGAGGGATATTACTACTTAAATGTGGAAAATTTACGATGGGAAAGCCGAAATCGTCGCGTTTATCGTATAGCTTAGTTGCTAATTTCCCGTCTGTGTTTATATTAAGAAAAACGTCTAAGTATGAAGCGTGTGTGCTTGATTCTGTTGTATCTTTAATTTCTAGTTCGCTGGGATATATCGCATTGACATATGTATGAAAATTGTCATTATTAATTGACAAAACGTCGTCGATATATCTAAATGTCAAATTAAAGGACACCGCTAACTTTTTCTTCTTTTGATTCAGCAGTTTCTGAATGAAGACTGCTTCGTATGAATAAAGGAACAGGTCGGCCAATAAAGGAACACAATTGGTTCCCATAGGAATGCCGACAGTTTGTTGAAAGTCCACGTCTCCGAACATTACAAATATATTGTCTATTAGAAATTCCAGCATGTTTTTTATATCAACTTCAGTATATTTATGTGTAGAATTAGAGTGGTGTTTGACGAAATAAGTATCCTGATAGCCAATCACTAGATATTTAAATTTTCGGGTACCACCTTTAGTGAAAAAGCAGTTGTCTATGATGCTGAAAAGTCTTTCTTTTAATTTTTTATATGGAATAGTAGTGTAAAGAGTAGAGAAGTCATAAGTTTTGATACTGTGAATTCGAGAAAAATTGTGTGCCTTCAAATTTTCTAAAAGCTGTTTAGAATGTTTAAGTATCCACATCTTATTTGCACCGCTTCTGGAATAAGCAACTGTACAGTATTGTGGAAGTTTCTCCTTAACGGCTGTCAATATCTTGGTAAGGAGTAAAGATTAAGGTTTGGTAGAACATTTGCTGGATCCTGCTATGTATCTTTGCTTATATGGGGTTTTATGAAGTTTAGGTATCCATTATAAATGTGGTAGCTCGAAATCGGTATCCGTTGTAGGTATATCAAATGAGCGTAATACGGACACGTGATTTTGAAGGATCTCGTCCTTTGAAAGTGAGCTACGTGTGTATGTAGGGTTTCCAGAATTCGTATTAAACCCAAGTTCTTCTAATAAACAATTATAGTAATGTGCCCTACAAATAAAAACTATATTATTTGAGGCTTTGTCTGCTGGTACCAGTACATATTGGTCATGTAATCTATCCAGTTCAGTTACAGAGGGATAACTTATTTCATAGTCCCTTTAAGTTTTCGAATACGAGATTTTATCAACCATCGTATGGCTTTCAGCCATTCAGACAAAGTGTCTGGTTCTACGTCTTCATGTTTGGCCCATCGTCTGACATAATTTATGTGTAGAATCAGAGTGATTTTGGACAAAATAAGTATCATAGAAACCAATAACTAGATATTTAAATTTTCGGGTACCACCTTTAGTGAAAAAAACAGTTGTTTTTTATGCTAAAAAGTCTTTCTTTTATGTGGAATAGTAGTGTAAAGAGTAGAAAAGTCTTATGTTTTGATACTGTGTATTTTAGAAAAATTGTGTGCCTTCAAATTTTCTAAAAGTTGTTTAGAATTTAGAAGTATCCACATCTTATTTACACCGCTTCAGAAATAAGCAACTGTATAATAAATTATTCCTATTTTTTGAAAAAATGTGGATTCCATGTACTTTTTTATTGAAATATGTTTATTCACATTTAGTTTTAGATACCATATCGAATTCAAAGATTTCTATTTTTTCAAACATAAGGGATATTATATATAAATAACAGATACCTTGGCTATTTCTAGATATTTGTGTGCTTTAAAAACATTGTATATTTACCGCATGATGGCTGACTGGATTATTGAAGTAAATCTTACATTATTAGTAATGGGAAAGTTTCTTCCCTTCAAATGTTTTATGGAATTCAAATTCAGTATGTTATACAAAAAAAAATAAAAAAAACCAGAAAGGTTTCTTCACCATTGAACTGCAAAATTGTTGAGTGTGGCGTAAAACAGTATTCAAACTTCGCAAGATTAGCGTTTCCATGTTTGTATATTTCCAGTTCCTAAATGTCCAAAGAAGTATCCGGACCAAAATTGCCAAGGAAATCTGTGTAAAGTAGATCGCTGTTCGACAATACCCGATGCTCAGTGTGTGTATGTAAACGGTTGAAGTTCGAATTTACGTCTGTGTACCAAAATTAGATCAAACAAGGTTTACACAGTCCTTCCATTCCTCCTTGTTATATATACCCTGTTTAAAAACCACCAATAGTGGCAACGACCAAGTATTTCTAACAATACCAAATTTATAGTCTTGCTGATATATTATTATAGAAAGAGGATATTTGCTAATTTTTTTATGAATGGCATTTTATTACATTGTGTGACGCAGAAGAATA
Organism: Atrina japonica; assembly: GCA_030159075.1. Classification (NCBI taxonomy): domain Eukaryota; kingdom Metazoa; phylum Mollusca; class Bivalvia; order Pterioida; family Pinnidae; genus Atrina; species Atrina japonica. Next base: position 472,813 of record BROG01000392.1, read on the forward strand.
ATATCTAACATGTGTGTACTTTAAACAGCACGGGTACGTAGCACGAGTGTCAAATATGTATTCTGTAGATAAAATAAATTAATATTCATACGATATTGACAAATATTCTAATTATTACATATCTATATATCATTATACATGAAAAAGTTGTACCAAACTTTGAAAAGTGTTATGACTGACCGATTGGAAGTAAAATTGAAGAAGTACCAATCAATAATCAAAACTCAAGTCCATTATAACACGACGAATTAGATGTGCAAAAAGTCTCAACATGAAGAACAATCACAAGGAATTTGCACGGATTGTTAACAATTATTAAAAGTAACAGATCTATAAATTGAATTTTTAATAAATCCTTTCGCATGTATTACACTACTATATATATATATATATATATATATATATATATTGCACAGGTTTTTATATTAATTAACTTTTTTGTCAGCATGAATACATGTGGAGAATGCAAAGCAAGATGGTACACTTTTAATAAGAAATATGCCATAGATGTCACTAAGCAGTGTAAAGCAGGTAATAGAAGATAATTACCAATCTTTGATGAATAAATCTTTCATTTCATCGCATGGGACAGAAGAATGATATTTGACACAAGTGCGTAGCACGAATTTTAAATATGCATCTTTCTGCTTCACATGATGAAATGAAAATGTTCTCATAAAACAGCTGTAGACATAAGCAATAGTCCTTGATTGATTATAGCTTTGCAAGAAGGCCAAAACAAGTGCTCAAGACGATCATTTCTATCAGAATACTTCATCAGGTATTACATCAAAGGTTTTTATAAAAAGGTCATAAACTGCCTAAGACGATCGCTTCTGTCCATAAGACTTCATCAATTTAGCTCGAATTCAATATAAATGTAAAAAAGTGGTGTCATATAAGGTAAATAATATAACGTAATTGTATTACTAAATCCAGCGAAATGTACTAGTTGTAAAATGGTGTCTGTTTTAGCATTTGAAAAGATTGAAATTCAAACGGTGCAATCCGGCGAAATGTACCTCAGTATGAAATCATCGGCTGTTACAATAAAATATAGATTCATTGATTGTGCATTAGGGTTATTTTGACATTGATTAATAACAATTAAAATGGGGAATCTAGTCGAGTGATAAATTCTTTTTTTTCAGTCGAAACGTAAATAACGCTTGGTACAACAAACGCAATCCGTAAACATTTCTTGGTCATATCAAATTGCGAGAAAAGTAAGAAAACAGAATTATTTCTACATAGATAGGTTTTCTTATGTTTAATTGTTTTAAACATTTTTCCTGTCAATGATCGTGTATAGTTAGGCAACTTTCCCGTCAATGTTCATGTTAGGTTATGCAACTTTCCCGTCAGTGATCGTGTTAGGTTAGACAACGTTCCCGTCAATGTTCGTGTTATGTTAGGCAGCTTTCCCGTCATTGTTAGTGTTAGGTTAGACAACTTTCCCGTTAATGACGGTGTTAGGTTAGACAACTTTCCCGTTAATGACGGTGTTAGGTTAGACAACTTTCCCGTTAATGACGGTGTTAGGTTAGACAACTTTCCCGTTAATGATGGGTGTTAGGTTAGGCAAATTTCCAGTCAATCTGAGTATTAATTTAGGCAGCTTTCTCGTCAATGGTTGCGTAAGATTAGGCATCGTTCCCGTCTATGACCGTGTTAAGTTAGGAAGCTTTCACCAAATATGTAGATATATCCTGGACATCCTGAAGTGTTATGTTTATTTTCAATTATTCCGTTATTATGAACATGTTCATGAGAGTATGACAGCAGTTCTTCCGTAAATGTCTGTGTTAGATTGAACAGTTCTCCCATAAATGCTTCTCTGTTGGTGTTCATATTAGTATAACATATCCATGTTAGATAACGTAGCTCTCCCGTCAGCATTCTTCTATATGTGATCATCTCTCGTATATGTCCATGTTAGATAACGTAGCTCTCCTAAATGTTCCTTTATATGTGTTCATACTGGTATAAACGAATTTCTGGTATATGTCCATGTAAGAGCACGCGCTTCTCCCGTAAGTAGCAGTTACAATAGAAGTTGAAGTAGTGGTAATAACAGTAATAATAGTCATGGTAGTAACAGTAACAATAGTAATGAGGTAGAAGCTGTAACAATAGTTGTTGGGGTAGTAGTAGCAGTAACAATAGTCGTTGCAGTGGTAGAGGAATTTACAATAATTGTTGAAATAGCGGTAGTAGCAATAACAATAGTCGTTGAAGTAGTGGTAATAGCAGTAACAATAGTAGTTAAGGTAGTTGTAGTAGCAGTAACAATGATAGTTGTGGCAGTGGTATTAGCAGTAATAATATTAGTTAAAGTAGTGAAAGTGACAATAACAATAGTTGTTGTAGTAGTGGTAGGAGCGTTAAAATAGTAGTTGAGTTTGTGGTAAAAACACTTGTAACAGAACAAAAAGATTGAATTGAAACAATATACCAAATAAGCTCTACCAATTGTATTAACAGCACATAGAAGTCACGAACGTGACCGTATAGTTTTTTTTGTTTACACGAATAAAGAATCTCAAAGTGAAGGAATGAAGTTATGTTTAGTTTTCACATCGAATTTAAATTATCAACAGAATAATAATCATCATGGAATTATGCTTTAAAGTACAGGGGTTGCATAATTTCATGATTGCGAAACGCCATCATTTTGTTTACGCAAGAGAAACCCTTTATTTTAGAAATGGATTCTTTCCCACAGAATTTAGTCATTCAATGAATGGTCTTTATCCTTGTGTTGCTATGGTTCTTTTATAGAATTGCACACCATTAGGAATTATATACTTATCCAAATTTGTCCATTAGATCCTTGACCTCTTAACTAAAATACACAAATTCCTAACGTATTGGTACATAACTTCAATGCCAACATCTTATAATCAATTACACATAATTCAGAAATATGGTTTCATAAATTAACAGTTAAATTGATATATAGTTGCAACACGACAATTGTGTTACAATATATTTTATTTGTTTCATGTTCACATGTAACTTATTTTTAGTATCTTAGTATTCACTACTGTTCGATTAATATTGTGCAAACTCCACCTGTATTTAACAAGAATCTTTTATTATTTCAAAAGCACCTCAGTGTGCAGAGGGCGAGACACCAACCTTGTGTATTATACCTGCGTGCTCATCGGTTCCATGCACAAATACGAAATGGACAGCGTGCTTGTAAGTATACTATGGTTACAGTCAATAACACTAAAGTGCATATTTATTACAATAGTTAAAAGTTGGAATAATGAAATAATTTACGAAATAGTAAGACGATTTGCTAAGTGAACGTAACGTTTGGCTAAAAACTGTTAAGGCATCTGGTGTGATTTCCAGTTTTAATCACATGATGTCAATAGCCATGCAACTAATGTTTGGTATGAAAGAAAATTTATTTTTTAAGTAATTTGATACTTTAAACATAGATTCCGTGGCACGACAAGCGTGGTACAAAATAGGCCGAGGTAATTTAAATTAGTCTGAAGCACACGACTGTATCTAAATATTATCAACAAGATTTGGATATGACATGGGCTAGAAAAACTAATTAATAATATTTGATTACGTCATAGACTAGCGTATCTAACTGGTAATATATGATTACGCCATAGACTAGCGTATCTAACTGGTAATATATGATTACGCCATAGACTAGCGTATCTAACTGGTATTATATGATTACGCCAAAGACTAGCGTATCTAACTGGTAATATATGATTACGCCATAGACTAGCGTATCTAACTGGTATTATATGATTACGCCAAAGACTAGCGTATCTAACTGGTAATATATGATTACGCCATAGACTAGCGTATCTAACTGGTAATATATGATTACGCCATAGACTAGCGTATCTAACTGGTAATATATGATTACGCCATAGACTAGCGTATCTAAGTGGTAATATATGATTACGCCATAGACTAACGTATCTAACTGGTGATATTTGATTACGTTATAGACTAGCGTATCTAACTGGTAATATTTGATTATGTCACAGACTAATCGGAATTTATATCGGTAACTTTTATTATGACATGGGCTAGTGAATTAAACTGGAAATATTTGATTATAACATAGGCTAAAGAATTAAACGGTAATTTTGATTATAACTTAGGCTAAAATGTAACTAATATGATTTCTTTATGACATGATTTGAAAATGTCTTGAAAAAACAAATTAAACTTATTATAACATGGACTGGTAAATGTGACTGATTTATAACATGGATTGGTAAATGTAACTGATTTATAACATGGATTGGTAAATGTAACTGATTTATAACATGGACTGGTAAATTATCTAGTTATGACGCAGTGTATAGTTTATGTGTCTAAAATAGTTAAATTTTATTCTATATAATTCCTCATATTTTTCAGAGAATACAATTGTGATGGCTGCCATGCATATTACTTCTATAACCTAAGGGAAGTAACTCCTTTGTGCTGAAGATGTAGCTTAAATGATGTTTTGTGGACACACATTTGATGCGCAAAACCAGAAATGATATTTTCCGATGCCATCAAGCACAGATGAAACATTTATCTCTGTCATTACTAAAATTTTCTATAACCTTGTTGAAGTTTTAAATGTGTTATTGTCTTGCTGATCATATATTGTCCATCATGGAAAATAATTTTTTTCACAGCATATGTGTTTTTGTATGCATTATACGTCCTCATTTCATAATCATTTGCGATTTTATCGGTCAAAACATGGGGAAATTACAATTAACTTAATATTTTCTAACTAAGGGATCCATCTTTATCAACACATTTGTCATTTTCGTGTAAATAGTCAAACATTCCGTAAGGGAACTCGCTGTTGAAATGTATACATATGTGCTAAAGGTGTATTTGTGTGCAGTAATATTGCAACTCAAGATCTGCTCGCCCTGACGTTGATGCTGATGACATGTACACTATTATAAAACCAATGTTCTAGGATATTATAGTCATGTAACTATGCCAATGAGAAATGAAATGAATCCTTTCTGTTCCAAATAGCCATAATTATTTAGGTCTTGTAATGGCGAACTATGGAGTGGCGGTCTTTTTGTTTACTTACAGAAAAACTTTAAAATGAAGGCACATTTGTTTATCCGGATTGTAATCTTCCGAAATGTATGTTTTCGGAATACATCTGATATTACGGTTGATATGTAGACGGGAAAAATGAATATGACGCATCACAACTCTGCCGAGATATCGTGAGTTCATGTCTGTCAACCATACAACCCTCAGTGTTCTAATTTCTGAAAAGCTGTGGTCGCATTAAATCTGTTTTATTCTTACCAAACTGATTTCTGTCAACGTATCGTTTTCGCATACCACTACAATAAATCATATCAAGTAAAAGCACCATTTTCAAAGGAATGTGAATCCCAGTCAAAATCGAGTACAGAGTTAAACTTAGGAAATGCCAACATCCGGGTATCTCGAAAGGGTTGTGAAACGCCATTTTCGAAAAAAAGACAAAAACTTTTGAACATTGTGTCTTTATTTCTATCGTAAGACTAACATAGTTATTTCCATAACTACAGTAACGATGTATTGAACTAATCAAACAAGTAAGACATCTGATGAAAGATAATACGATATACTTTTTCTCCCTGATATCGGTACATACGGTTCTATTTCTACGAACTGTTTTGGCCGGTTGCGGTGGTCATGTGATATAGCGTTCGACTCGCATGTGTAAGGTACAGTGATAGTTCCTTCACCAAGCGCTCTGCGTACGAATTGAAAGTCACGAGGTCCTATATCGCGGAAGGCGTAGTACGTAATAGAGCCCTCCCTGCATTGGCGTCAGTCCATAGCACAGGTCAAAGTTTATAGCAATTCACCTAAAGCTGGTGACATCTCAGTATACGGTCAGTGAAAAATTTTATATTATTAATTTAACCGTAAGTGCAGGCAAATTGAAAGAAACAATAGTAGGCCTAATTAATACATAAGAAAAAAAAATCATGGTAAATTCGCGCTCGGACTCAATTGTTGTAAAAACTTTGAAAATTATTAGACTTCTAAATAAGTTTCAATTCCCATGGGACAAGGTTTTAGTCAGCAACAACCCAGAAAACCCAATTTGTGGCATAGGAAGCAAATCAAAAGTGGGTGGGCCATTTTTTTTTTTCAAATGGTTTACCCATGGAAAAATGTCATGTGCCTTTTGATTATGCATATAATACAACAGTGGTGGATGTATATAAAATTTAAAAGGTGCGTGTTTTTAGGCTGATGATTATAAAATTATACCTAATTGTGATGCAATGCGTACATCATCAAAAGGAGAATGAGGATTTAAATTTGGAGTAACGTAAATTTATTCGCCCAGCGAAGCAAGGCGCAAAATTTGGGGGAAAATTTGTTTTTAATTCGGTGACATAAAATTATACCTATTTGTAATGCAATGCATATATCATCAAAACAGTTTGAGGATTCAAAGCTGGAATAGGTGTAAATTTAAATTTGGGAAATTTGTTTTTAATTTCCCGACATTTTATAGAAAATTAAGGGAATTACAACTATTTTATAAACTTTTGGGACACGGTCTCCCTGGTTACTTCACATAATGTTAATTGTTGGATTCATTGTCAGGCAATATTCATTAGGGGTCGTGTTTTTTGCTTCTAATAAAAACAAATATTTTATTTTTCATTTGGGAGCCTGTACAAGCGAGAGAACCCGGTTACAATGTACCCAGGAAGAGATCACCAGCCTTCCGCAAGTAAACTGGGAAACTTTCTCACAAAAATAAGCTTGGGTTCCAGTGGGCTCGAACTTGCGCTGACATGAAGTGAGAGACCTCATGATTTAAAGCACGATGCTCTGACCACTCAGCCCCTACATGCTGAGAAAACCGTCAAACGAAAATATCTTTACCGGTATGTAGGGCAAACAACACAAAATACAAAGTTAGTAGTTCAAGTCCATAAACTAGAAGATATACAGACAAAGCCTGCATGAATACAGGATTCCGAGTTAGAGGAAAGAAAGAGTATATAATTGTTTCAAAATGATAACATTCAATAAGTACTTATTTTCTTCTTTGATTTATATTATATGTATACATGTACATGTATACTGTATGCTGATTGATCAGATGGTCAAAGGCTAATAAACTATACTCTATTCAAAATCGGATTGCCAGGAATGTTTAGAGAGGACGTAATTTGTTCATTTGATTAGGCCTAGCTCGATAATTTATTCCTCCAGGAGTGCACGAGAGTATCCGTAATTTTGGACGGTATGATACTCTCTGAAGCACGGACCTACACACAATCCTACTTGGCAGTCCGGGCATCATGATCGAACTTTTGACTGGCAGACGACACACACTTTCCTCTTTCTGTCAGCAATATAATCACAAAAATGTCGTCCGGAAAGTCTACTTAGTTCTCGAAACCAACCAGGAACATCTCTGCGTTGGCGAAATTGCCCGATTAGCTCCTTGCAAATGGCAGTTTGGAATGTCAAGTGGGTCATTTTTCTTATACAAGGCCAAACAACAAATCTAAAAGTAAAGTTGAAATTCGTCTAAGAGTAACCACTGTGAAAAGATGACTATCTTAGATTAGAAAGAACTTGAATTCAAATGGCGCTATCAGTGCCAAATATTACTTTAGTATAAGATTATCAGCTGGTACCGAAATACCAGGTACTAGGTTATGTATATCCTCGAGGACTCAAAAGGTCCACCAGCAGTGGCAAAGACCTAGTGGTTATAAATATTATAAACATAATACCAAAGTTACAATACTCAAGACGATCGTTTCTGTCAATCAGACTAAGTAGTAGAAAATGAAAAATGTATTGGAAAAAACAGAACTAATGTTTCTTTAAACTTCCAATAGAATACTCCGTGTTATTTAACAAGAAATCCAGGAAAGTATGCTGTGATCATGCGAATGTTAAAGCAAGATATTCAAATGTGTATAAAAAGTCCAATAGAGAATGCCATGTTTTTTTTTTTATAATTTCCAACATAATAGTCCAACAGTGTATCATGTGTTCATAAAAAGTTCAACAGACAATGAAGTATTAAAAGTTCAACAGACATTGAAGTATAAAAAGTTCAACTGACATCGAAGTATAAAAAGTTCAACAGACTTTGAAGTATGCTGTATTCAGTAGAAAGTACGCCGTGTTCATATATACTTGTCAAATACTGTAGGGTGTGCTCATAGCAACTGCTATGTTCATGAATAAAGTTAACTAGAAACGAAATGTCATTAAAACATCCAAAGGAGTATATTACATGTACATGTATTTTCATATAAAATCCAATAGAGGACTACACTGTTCTATAAAAAGTCCAATAGCGTATACATTGTTTATTTAAAGTCCACCATAGTAAGCCTTGTTTCAGTGAAATTCTTAAAGAGTATGTATGCCGTGGACATACACACGTCTAATTGAGTACATTTAAACTATGATAAAGTACATCAGGGATCGCCGTATCCATATAAATGTCAAGTATAAACGCCGTGTCCATATAATGTCAATGTACAAAACGTATTTTCCATATAAATGTCAAATCCAATAGAGGACTATAAATGTCAAGTATAAACTATATAAAAAGTATAAACGCCGTGTCCATATATACAAGTTGTTTATATAAAGTCAAGTATAAACGCCGTGTCGATATAAATGTAAAATATAAACGCCGTGTCCATATCAGTTTCAAGTATAAACGCCCGTTCCATATAAATGTCAAGTATGTATGTCCGTCAAGGATAAACGGCGTCTAATATGAATGTAAAATATAAACGCATTTGTCCATAAAATGTCAAGTATAAACGATATAAATGTAAGTATAAACATGTTCATATAAATGTCAAGTATCGCCGTATCCATATAAATGTCAAGTATAAACGCCGTGTCCATATAAATGTAAAATATAAACGCCGTGTCCATATAAAGGTCAAGTATAAACGCCGTGTCCATATAAATGTCAAGTATAAACGCCGTGTCCATATAAATGTCAAGTATAAACGCCGTGTCCATATAAATGTCAAGTATAAAACGTGTCATATAAATGTAAAATATAAACGCCGTGTCCATATAAATGTCAAGTATAAACAAGTCAAGTATAAACGCCGTTGTCCATATAAATGTCAAGTATAAACGCCGTGTCCATATAAATGTCAAGTATAAACGCCGTGTCCATATAAATGTCAAGTATAAACGGCGTGTCCATATAAATGTCAAGTATATAAACGCCGTGTCCATATAAATGTCAAGTATAAACGGCGTGTCCATATAAATGTCAAGTATAAACGGCGTGTCCATATAAATGTCAAGTATAAACGCCGTGTCCATATAAATGTCAAGTATAAACGCCGTGTCCATATAAATGTCAAGTATAAACGCCGTGTTCATTTAAATATTAAGTATAACCTCCGTGTTCATTTAAATATTAAGTATAAACGCCGTGTCCATATAAATGTCAAGTATAAACGCCGTGTCCATATAAATGTCAAGTATAAACGCCGTGTCCATATAAATGTCAAGTATAAACGCCGTGTCCATATAAATGTCAAGTATAAACGGCGTGTCCATATAAATGTCAAGTATAAACGGCGTTTCGGCGTGTCCATATAAATGTCAAGTATAAACGGCGTGTCCATATAAATGTCATTTATGAACGTCTTATATAAATGTCACGGCGTCTATAAATGTCATGTATAAAACCCATATAAATGTCAAGTAAGTCAGATTTACCGTGTCTATAAATGTCAAGTATAAACGCCGTGTCCATATAAATGTCAAGTATAAAACTGTGTACTTGCGTAAGTCTTATAAAGTACATCTTATTCATTAAAAACCCTATAGTCTAAGTCAGATTTACCGTGTCTAGTCGTTTTGGCTGATTAAAAAAAATTGATACTTGCGTAATTTTTCCTGTCATTGACAAATGAAAAAAATTCATGGTGTTCGAAATATTCACAATGATTTATACCCTACGAAAGTAAAATTGAAGAAGAACCAATCAATAATCAGAACTTAAGTCCATTATAACACGACGAATTAGATGTGCAAATGGTCTCAACATGAAGAACAATTACGAATCCCAAACGGGATAAAACCAGGTGTCCGGAAGGAGTCAGCGTCTTCTGCTGGCATGCCACACCCGTCGCAAATGTTCCATGGAAACCTTTCTAGTTCGATGAACAGGTCAAATTCGGTAAAAAGGTCAAGTTTGGTGATGAGGTCAAGTTCGGTGAAAAGTATGATTGGTGAAACGGAGTCACTGTCTGTGGCCGTGCTGCAGAATACTATCTAATAATTCTGAGATGGGGACTTCATAATGTTTAACAACGTATCGATCATATGACTTCTTAAACGACGACTCCAAGCGTTCAACAACATGCGCGGCGCCATGGTTGTTTTACTTCCAAAATGTGAAAAAATAAGAGCATTAATTTTGTGAGTAGGAAAGAGGTATTTCGGATATTATCGTATTATATGTAGAGGACGAAAAAAACAAACGGAAGTTGTTTCCGTTCATCATCATAAAAATTAATGAAGCCTAGCGTGACCCAATTTATTTCTATCGTAAGGCTAACATAGAAAGTTTTCATACAAAAACTATTTTGATAAATTGAAGTGATCAAACAAATTAGACTATCTGATGGAAATATATATGATGTACATTTTGTTTTTCACTGATATTAGTAAAATATTTACCTTTTGACCTTGACATTTATTATTTAATGTTACTTATAATTTAGAAGGTATTCCATGTCCGTGACAAAGCTAAATATATTACATGTATATCTGGTTCATATATGCCCAATAGGTAAGACCATTTCAAGTTTTTTTTTCATGTTTAGCGTCCACCATAAAGTCTAAAACCTATCTTTCTATCAGGAAAAAAACACAAAATGACAGAAAAAACACAAGATATTTTTATGAGTACAAATGCAATTTTATGGACATTTAAGTATTTCCTAATGTGTTAATTACACTTATAAAAATCATATCTTTGGCGGATACTAATAAATAAGTTATGATTTTTTTTTATTTTTACAATGATGTTAACAAATGTTCATGTTCCCCTGTTCACTTAAGGGCTATTTTCCATATTTTTTCCTTAGATGTTTGTGTTTGTTTTTCTGTTTAATGATCTCAAAACCAATCTGACCGCGGACGCTAAACAGAGAAAAAAACTTGGAATGGCCTAATGATAATGGCCTGAGAGACATAATATTTTTTAAAACAAGACGATATTACGGTCACTGGTCAAATACTCGTCGGAAAAGTGCAAACTGTAGTGAAAGTGGTACATACATTTCAACAACTTCATTTGAAAATTATATCTGAGAGTTTCATATTTATATTTGATACTAGTCACCTGAATCGCGTTATTGTAGTGCCTTTTACCATTCATGAATTCTTCTACAGAATAAATAAACAAATTATAACTTCACGTGTTGAGAGAAATTATCTGAACTACTTCACAGGACAATGCACTGTTAAAAAAATTATCCACAAGCTTCTTCATACAGTATACATTATAATTTCTATGGGTAATTTTATAGGTTTTAAGTTTAAAAAGTGAAAACAAGACAAGTTAATCTGATATTTGATCAAATTAGCAATGTTGTTGTAAAGTATTAATTAACGTTCAACCGAAAATAAATGTTTATTTCAAACCTTGACACGCTCCGCAAGGTGGTTTGTGTAAAAATCGTTCTCGATAATTGAATGCCATTGGTCATTTTGACAATGTCTTGTTCTCGTATCAAAAGGAGTTTATTGGTGAATAGCAAACCTCTCTTGGACAATTTTGGATCCCAAACGTTTAGAAGTTATCAAATTATATTCCTTTTCGGGACATTTGGGATTATTATGCCTTTATCATATAATTTCGTGTAACCTCGTCTGGATTGAAGACCTTTAGTGTTCTTGTCTGACCTAAGGATGTCCGTTTATGTCAGTTTTAGTTGGATGAGCATTTTAGACCCCTTTTCCTCAACTGAATTAAATTTCAATTCCAATTCCAACAAAAAGCTGTTTATATATACATTAGAAGACAAAACATCTGTGTTATTACGTTAAAATTACACAAATTTAACGGTCAGTTTTCCCTTGATTAAAGGGGCACTAGCTGTGATTACCCAAACATTTTTTTATTTTTTTTTTACCTTTACTACTTGTACTTGAAGTACGACAACAAATAAGAGCTATACATTGGTATTACAAATCTTATATTCCTATATATGAGAAAATATGGTCAGGTCCAGTGTGGTATGCAAATACAAATAGTAAGGTTGAACAAATCAATTACTAGTGAAAAAGTGACAAAAAATTTTCACAAAATATATCGAAATTTAAGAATTCTTATGGCTGTGTATATCTCTTTATGGTATTGTATATCAACCTAAGTGGTAAAAAAGGAAAGAAAACAATCGAAAAAAAAACCCACAACTAATGCTCCTTTGAGCTATTACATACCTTCTTTTTGCTGCGTTTGTCAAATATTTTAGCTATTTTAGATAAGTCGTTTAAATACAACGTATGAAATTTATGAATGTTAAAACAAATCTGCCTTTGTTAGATTGTGAGATTCCAGTGAATAATTTGTTGTCATTCTAACAGTTCATTGACACAGTGTTGACATCACCTCCATTTAAAAATGTAGTAGTAGTAGTAGTTAATTGAAAATATTTCATATTGCACCCTATATAAATGAATACATGAACTGGCATTCAAAGTTCAAAGTTATGTGTAAGTGTCAAGATTAAAACTGTATACTTCATGGATCACACATTTTAATAAACCTTTAAAATATAATTTTTGTTAAAATATGAAGATTGAAACTTTTCAAATGTGGTTGTGCTTTTCAAGTAAGGGAGATAGCTATAACGTCACTACAATCCTCACAACTCTGCATATTCTTAAAAACCTACACACACATTTAAGATATAACTTTCTATCTATCTGTCACTCTCACAGATACAGAACAGTATCTACCTAGAGCTTAGTTTAAGTGCGTCATGAAGTAATACAATTCTACATTTCCGTAGTTTTCAGCAAAAGTTAACTAATATTTTGTATGCAATATTCTTATTAATCTTCGTTATTTGTTTGTCGTTGTTTAACGTCCCACTAAAGAATCTTTATTTTACACTCCAAATTTATTAATCTTCGACGTTTGTCAACGTCCCACTAAAGAATTTTTCACTCATATAGAGACGTCACCAAATGCCTATGAAGGGCTTCAAATTTTGGCCTATGCTCGGCACTTGCAGTCATTGAGCAGTGAGTGTTCTTTAACGTGCCGACACCTACTGGGACATGGGACCTGGGCTTTTACTGTCTCAGTCCGGAGGACAGGAAACCAACCTGCCGCCGACTGGACTTGAACTCATGACCTCACGATCATGAGTCAAGCGCGCTACACACTGAGCCAGGCCGGCTCATAAATCTCAGTAATGTGCGGAATAAAAATCGGATGATTATTGGACAAACACGGATCTATGGAAATCCAAAGATGAGACCAGGTGTCGTGGATGAGTAAGCATCCAATTTTGTTCATAACTAATTTAAACTTATTGCAATGAGATCGGGAATATGTATTGAATAATGAATAACGATGAATGTACTAAAGATATTGACCTTGCTTGTGATTACGAGTTTCACTGAATGAAATGAATGAATGACTTGTCTGATAATGTTTGTTGACTCGGCTTTACAGATTATAACCAGTATTCATTCATCAAATATGACATTTGAATTACCTGTGTACTCACGGTGGGTGCGACCTCTTAATAGGGGATGTTTATTGCTCCATAGTACATGTTACAACTATGGAAATTCAGAAGTCGGTATGTCTCCTATTTTCACACGATTTGTACATTGTTTCGTGAACTTTCTCACGATTAATACTTACCTGTGGTTTTTATATACATGTATTATAATTCACACCTTCGTTTCCATTCCAAATGCTAATCAGACTTTGTAGTACCTTTGGCAGAGCTATAGATTCTATAAAAGCATACATTTTGGATGTTGTGATGACTGGTCGGCCCAGATGTCACTGTTCGAGAAGAATTTACCATAGTTATAAAATGGCAAGTGACTTACCTGACGGTATGCACTTTAGAATATTTCCTTCTAATATTTAGACAGTAAAGCACACTTTAATTTGTATTATATTTGTAGCTTCTCTGAAATTTAATCACAATGGGAGCTCATATAGTTAAACATTGAAATTCTCTTGTATTTTCTATTTTGGCCGTCTATGATGCCATGTTTCAGAACTCTGCATCATTTGAGTTCTACTGCTGTAGTCTTATTGACGTCATGAGCATTTAGTTTGATCTTTTATTGTTGTTGCTGTTGTTTTGTTTTGTTTTTGCAAACCAATTAGCCTTGAGTCCCCATCTGAATGTGATTATCTATTCGTATGTATTCAATCATAATTGAAACAAAACGGGGAAGACAAACTGATACATATGTTTTAATCTTGAGAGTAATATCTCTGTTAAATTTTTCATAAAGGTTTATGATGTGGGAATGTGTAGTTATATCACGTGACAGTGGTTTTTATGTGTATCATTGTTCTCATTAATCAGATATGATAAATAACGTCTCTCCAGGAGACAACCGAAGGTGAATCACCTATGTAACGATTAACTTGTTGGTAAATTATAAACTTTTATCTAGTACTGAGTAATTAGGTGGGTACTATGTTCTCATACTGTTACTTTGGAAAGCAATTGTGCCCAAACGATAGCATAGTAACCACCTAAACTGTCATTAAAAGGTTTAGTGCATCACATGACAATCATTCAGAACGTAAAGCTGTATTACACGACAATTGGATACAGGGATTCTGGAATTACTTTTATGAATGAAATTCCGACCATCAAAAATATTACATGACATCAATTGAATTCATCCAAAATATTCAGTGACGTCATTAACAACGCATTCATGTTGCAGTGTTTTGGCATGGGCATATTACATTCCCTTGTGATATGAAAGCTAAAATAAGAATGAATGGATTTTAAATATAACTAAGAAGACCTACACAAATACTACAAAACCACACAAATGTCTCAAATATGATTTGAAGTATCTATGACGTTATGCAATGAAATTCCTAGAATTTTTTATGTCATGCAATATATATATATATATATATATCGGGTATGTATATATATATATATATATATATATATATATATATATATCGGGGTTGGGATAAGCATAAGGGTTAGCCTCAGGGTTAGGATAAACGTAAGGGTTGGCATTAAACAGTTGTAGCCTGTCGGTTTAGGACAAGCATAAGGGTTGGCATAAAGCAGTTCTAGTCGAATGGTTTGGATAAACGTAAGGGTTGGCATTAAACAGTTGTAGCCTGTCGGTTTAGGACAAGCATAAGGGTTGGCATTAAACAGTTGTAGCCTGTCAGTTTAGGACAAGCATAAGGGTTGGCATTAAACAGTTGTAGCCTGTCGGTTTAGGACGAGCATAAGGGTTGGCATTAAACAGTTGTAGCCTGTCGGTTTAGGACAAGCATTTGGCATTAAACAGTTGTAGCCTGTCGGTTTAGGACAAGCATAAGGGTTGGCATTAAACAGTTGTAGCCTGTCGGTTTAGGACAAGCATAAGGGTTGGCATTAAACAGTTGTAGCCTGTCGGTTTAGGACAAGCATAAGGGTTGGCATTAAACAGTTGTAGCCTGTCGGTTTAGGACAAGCATAAGGGTTGGCATTAAACAGTTGTAGCCCCGGTTTAGGACAAGCATAAAGGTTGGCATTAAGCAGTTCTAGCCGAATGGTTAGGATAAACGTAAGGATTGGCATTAAGCAGTTTTAGCCTGAATATTGAGGTTGGCGATAGGCAGTTTCAGCAAGACAGGGATAGGACTAGGGTTGGGAGTAATTAGTTTCAGCCTGTCAGGGTTTGGATTATTTGGTTTTAAGCAGTGCTAGTCTGCCATGGAAAAATATTTTGTTTATGGTTGTCATTAAGCAGCGTTGACAATAAGTAGTTCTAGACTGTCAGTGCTCTGATTATTTAAGGCTTAGGTAGTTCTAGTCTGTTACTGTTAAGACAAGGAGTTGCATGATTCAGTTCCAGTTTGATCTCTTGACGTATTATGTAACACACTCAGAAACTGTCTGTTACTTTAACCTTGTGACCTGGTGTCATTTATATATTTATATAGAAAGTAATATATTATTTATAATGTATATACTACATGCAGTATATTTATATTGATATGTAGATTTATATATTGGTTTAATCAACATATTCAAATCATGGCTATATTTATATCGGTAATTTAAATTATTCTTATATGAAGTATGTACATGTATTTGATATAATAAATCAATACCTGTGTTTGTTCAAATTCAAATGCGCCACATGACATGGATCATCTTTTTGGGGTCTAATCCTCAAGACCATTGAGTGTCACCTGTGTTGTGAACCTGACGACATTCAAAAAACGCCACATGACATGGATCATCTGTTTGAGGTCTAATCCTCAACACCATTGATCAGTGTGTTGTGATGACGACAGCTGTGATTCGAGTTTTATACAGATTAAGATATTGTATGTGAAGCATTTGAGTATTATACAAATTGATATTTATGTAATAAATAAATAAGTAAATAAATAAATAAATAAATAAATGAGTAAATAAATAAATATATATATACAAATCTGCCAACTGCAGGTTGGCGATGACGTTTCTTGGTGCCTGTGACTTCACTTGAGCTTGAATGGGGACAGTGAAATAAAACATATTGCGTAGATTACTTTAACCTTTTGTTGTATTCAAGTTGGCTATTTTGCTAAATTCATCCAAAAAAGTATGTTTTGATTTTAATAACAATTTTAAAATGAACTATATGGAACAATGTGGTCAACTCGACAGCAAGGAGAATATAAATTGTCATCCTCAGTCATCAGGAAATGTTTAAATTGTATCTATTAGATCATAAGATAAAAAGAATCTGTCACGAGTTTCCATTCATATCACATTTATGTGTTATATATATACGTGTGTGTGTGTGTGTGTGTGTGTATGTGTGTGTGTGTGTGTGTGTGTGTGTGTGTGTGTGTGTGTGTGTGTGTGTGTGTTTGAAATGCCTATACTGTTTAATGCTTATTGTAGTATGCTGTTTATCACAATATAAAATCATTGCGCATATACACGTCGTTTCACAATTCACTTTTTCTTCTGATTATTTATATGGACATTGCATGCTAATTACATACGTCAATTAACATACTCAATGAAATCCATTATCTAGTGTCATATAAAAGTCACGTGGTTTTCAACATGAACATACGAACTGTCAGTATATCTAATCAAGTCAGAAGTAAGAACTAATTGGAACACATACTGAATTCAAAAAGGTGAGATATATTCGAAATATTGACATGACATTGCATATATACCTAAATTATGCTTCGATGAATTAATTTATCAATCAAAAAATTCAAGATATTGATGATTTGTCAGGTAAAGACGTACTAAAACAACAAAAGTCATGTTATGAATTTTGATGAGATTTATACAATCGCATACGGTACTATCTAAAAACGACTTTCCAAATTTGTAACAAAAAGTGAAATTTTCAACAGCATATGGCGTAAAGGTAAACATAGCCTCACGGTATATAGCATGTTCTTTGAAACTTTTTATTTTGATTTTGTCTGTATTTTATTAATTGTGTTTGTTATCTATCGAATTCGTCATATTGTGTTCCAATTCTTATTAGTAATTAGACTTTGATAACATACTCTTATAGTTTAATATGAGGACTGCAAAATAACTCAATATCAATATGATTGCGCAACAATGCCTCTGCTATCACCAATTGTTGTTTAATGCGTTGTTATGACGACATTGGTATTATTAAATATTTTAAATGAAGAAAAAACTACGATCTTTTACTGTAACAGCTGATATGGTTAGTGATGTTTTGCAGTTATAAAAGGAATAGGACGGGATAAAACCTTACAAGATAATGTTTGCTATATCATTCCAAATAAAGTTTTCAAAACTGATCTCTAAAGATCCAGTGCCACTGACATATGGATTGCTTATGTAACGATTTTACAAGCGTGATAACCGGTTACGTAATGTGTTACGCAGATGACGTTTGATAAATGTATTCCTCAAAATGTCTTAATTCAATTATAAAACATGCTGAAATTATGATACTCTTTTATTTATTTTATTATTTGTGATTTATAGTTTTCAACAGTAGACGTGGCACACACAGAAACAAAGGGAATCTGGTGACGTACTTCTAGACGGTACTGTAGTGATTTGAAAGACACGATAATTATTTTGTCACTGAGTATCCGCAAAAAAGGTCTCTTGTACATGCCTTTACAATCGTGAGCAGTGTATCACAATTTAGGGAGGAAGTATGGAGACAAAATTATTAATACTGCTGGCGGTATGTTTAACTTATCTGCGGATTACAAGTGGAGGTAATTTTTTCCAATCTTTTCACAAGTTTTGAATGTGCATAAATTGATACTATATAACTTAATTTTATCGGTGATGGCATTTTTGTCAATTTTCTACCAAATTTGAAAACACAACGGATGTGAATGGTCGTCAGAATGCTTGGTCTTCTTTGTTATTTATTTTACCTCATTACCTTTTTGTGTGAACTTGAGTTTACGAAACATTGGTATACATTGTATTTACTTTTGAAGTCCTTGTTTTGAGATTTTAATTCAAGACAATTTGATCTAGATTAAATGCTATAAAGAAATAATCTTATACACATACATCACAAAGTTTAAAATGAAATTATTTTGTAAGTTTTTGTGATTGTGTTTTAATCGTTTCTAAGTCTAAGGTAAAAGATATCAAGTAACAATATTAAAAGCGAACAGTTCTGTATTCTTAACGAAGCATCAATGTATCGTCGTCAAACTATTAATTCTTTTTTATTAGTCCATTGAATCTGCTTCTTGAATGATGTTCTGCGTTTGATTTTACTATTTCAATAAATGCTTATTTCCTTAATTTTATATCGGTCAAATTTGGCATATCACTAATTAAACATTCAGTGCTACAGCTGTTATCGTCCTTTTATTTATTCCTTGCTTTTATCTGTGAAATGGTATAGAAAGATTTTCTATACTATTGTATTCAATGTCAATCATCAGGTATCCATATTTCACTGATATTTATTTTCGCAAAAGTAAACAACATACTCTCATTTCAATTTTCACCAAACCTTCGAGTTTCGTGCCCGGATAGGCATTACCTAACATCCCAGTCGTTGTAAATTGTTCAAGTCAAAACATTTGTGACACTAGTTACATTCCATAGAACTGAAAATATCTCGTCGTAAAGGAACATCAGATTGACTTTGGCGTGTGGTTTATCATATTTTCAGGTGTGGTCAGATTGCTCTTTTAATTATTTTCTGACTGTTGTAAACTTTTTATACTTCTGGGATCTTAATTAGGTGTCAGTTTATATGAATGGTGTATGACTACAATGTTTAATTTCTTATCATTTCTCATCAGTTAAATAAATACTAACCTTTTTCAAGGTTTCACAACTTCATAAAAAAATGTATTCCTTTGACATATTTCCTTCCTTTTAATGTAAACAAACAGTATATTTCATTATAAGATTTGAATAATGTATATGAAAAAGAACAAAACGATTTTTATAAAAAAAAATGGAATAAAACTTTTGTGCATATTGATTAGTGCTAAGTATATATATATATATATATTTATATTTATATATATATATATATATATATATATATATATATATATATATATATATATATAATAGACAATATATATATAATAGACAAAGTGAGTACAAATTCATTTCAAAATCTAAAAACAAAAACCAGAAAATGTACGCAAAATCTAAACTCTTAGTTCATTGAGTACACTATACTTTTCACATAAATGATGTAAACCCGACGCTTAAGTACCACCGTTGAATACATGTCTAAGTATAAAAAACAAAAATTATTATATCAAAATGGCACGGAATAATTGAATATGGTTAAAATGCAAAATGTATGATTCATGACGTCAAAATTGATCGATATGACTTTTAAATTAGACTCAACACTTTTTAATGAATTTTTATAATTGATCTTTCAAACTGTCGCCAGATTTTGATTTTATATATCAAAGTAAATGTTTGTTATGTCCTTAGAATTTGTACTTTTGGAAAATCTAAATTTATAATGAGATTCAGTTAGCATACACGAATTATTAATGGCTTTGTTTGTTTGTTTCATTCTTGTGTTACTTCCTGCTAAAACTGACTTACATTGACAGGGCATTAGGTGAGAGGGCGGTTTTACCAATTCAGTTACTAATATGAAATTACCTGTCCGATATTGGCTTTTGAGTCGTCTGTACCAATGGTGACGAGGATTTCTTCCTCACTTGTTTCATTTGAATTTGACTGGAGGTCGCGGCGGCTGTGACCGATAAACAAGGAATGCTTTTGCCTCCATCGCGCTTGACCCCAATTCGGCATTTCCCGGGTCCGTGTTTGTCCAGTATTCAGCGGATTTGTATATGTATTATGGACGTACAGGAGATTTTATTTTGGTATCTTAGATTTTTATTATTGTATTAGTTTGAGATTTCCCGAGTATGCTATTTTGTTATACAGTTATATCATTTGGAATTGACTGTGAACTCACGGCGGGTATGACCGGTCGACAGGGGATGCTTACTCCTCCATGGCACCTACTCCCACCTCTTGGTTTGGTCTTGGTTGTGTTTGTCCACTTTTGCCGGATTTGTATCTATGTCCAGGACACTTTTATTATACTAAAAATCATTGTTTGAGATTTTCTAAACCCGAATTTATCGACAGATTCCATTATCCATGTGATACATAAATGATGCATACTATGACTAAGAAGTATAAATAACTGTGCAGTAGGAAATACTCTTCACCGTACAGAAACCCGTATTTTGAATATCTCATTAAACCTGTTTTGTATCACGGCATGTGTGTTAATTATATATGACGTTTATACATGACTTAAAATACAACCGCCTGAAGTGCTTCATACACTTAAACGGTTGTATAATTGGACTGCATATATTGGTAAAATATAAATCTTAACAGTGCATATACGGTGAACCTGTACAGTGCCTGAACATAAATAATCACATTTAGCATCAAAACTGACAGAAACGAAGTTCCTCCTTGTTTTTAAACCGTATTCGCGTTTATAATTTATGCTAGGCATAAGAATTCAACAAACACCACGATTAAAACACTATTTGAATCATAATAACTGTTACTGAAGTGTAACCTTTAGGTGAAGAATAAAAAGCATCTCTCTGAAACGCCTGCAGCAGCGGATGGTGTTTCCGATATATCACGATTTATGTTCCTCATTTGGAGGCCGTATTGTGATTGAGAGGTATCGAAGATGATCTTTCACAGAATATCACGGAGATTACGTTAAGTTGAGAGTAATAGATAGTTCGTTTACTAATCATGTTCTGTGTTATCATAATGCAGTAACATTCCCATCTTAAGACGATGTCATATCAACACGAAGTGACAATTTATATCTACTTGTCATTCTATGTAACAAATAAAGAAGAATCGGTTTTTATCTGTCATATGGTGATATCAATTATTCATTTTCTCTATGGCGTTTTTCATTTCACGTTATGCAAGGACATGCTCCTCTTATGATTTTTTTTCTGAGAGTCAAATTACTCGGCAATAAACTACGCACACAGGGTTATGTTGTTAGTCGCTTGACATTGTCACTAAGGAAGTTTTATGTTCGATACGCTGATCTTGTATGAGGTCACTCTTTCAAGAATGTTGGATAGAAGTCTGGAGCACGACCATATACACTGACTCCCTGTCATATATCAAATCTAAAAATATCTAATGAAGTTTTCTCCGAACTCGATAGGTTTCGTAATAACATTGGCGACGGGCGTAGCATGATAAAAGGGAACGCTGACTTCCCCGGACACCGAGTGCTATCCCTTTTGGTATTCGCAATTGTTCTTCATGTTGAGGCAGTCATTTATATTCATTTTATCTTATTGTAATAGATTTAGAAATTGTTGTTACAGACTGTTTAAACCATGGAGCCTCTGACTTCTGGTCAGAGTCGGTAGAGTGACTCGAGTCCCGCTCGAACCTAAGCTGATTATGCCAGTTTTCTTTTGAAAGGCCGGGTTCTCTTCCGGGTACATTGTAATCGGGATGTCTCCTCCATTTTTAAATATTGGCCGCCATCATACCACTGAAAAATGTACAATAAACATTTATAAATAATCCGAGTCACGCTGTAAATGATTAGTAGTTTTTAGGCTTGTTACTGACCACCCACGGGTATATATCGAGTTGATCAAGTTCATGGAAGGCTCGGTTAATAACAAAGCTAAAAACTGTTTTATTTTGTCGAGGGCCATATTTGTAGTAAATGTCTTCAATTGCCACTAGTCTCAAAATTGTGAATCAGATCATCTGCCATTGCTGCCTATATTACTGGCCGTCCATAGAACTATGGAGGGCAGTCACGAGACCCCTTATATCCTATGAATATAAAAAATCTCAGATACCAAAGTATAAATCAATTGGATGTCCAGGAAATAGTTACAAATCTGGTAAAAATGGACAAACACGGACCTCTTGATATCAACGTCAGGTGTCATGGAGGAGTAAGCATTCCCTGTCGACCGGTCACACCCGCCATGAGTCCACAGTCAAATCCAAATGAATTACGTGAAGAACGAATCCTCGTCATAATTGGTACAGACGTCTCAACAACCTCCACAGAATAGGTAACTCAACATTTCACTTAGTGAAACAGAGTAATCGCAAACAAGGCTATTATACCGAACGTAAAATTTGCGAAACGTTGACATCAAAAGCGGTTTTCTATATCCTTGTGTCAGTATTTTGACAGTGAGTAGGTTACCTCTGTATATGAAATGTTCATATGTTGAACACGCGCACGCATATCGGGCGGGTCATTTGTGAAATATAAACTCCATATGCGGGTGATTGTGGGATATTACTATTTATATGTGGAGAATTTACGATGGGAAAACCGAAATCGTTGATTTTGTCGTATAGCTTAGTTGTTAATTTCCCGTCTGTGTCCATAGTAAGTAAAGTGTACGACATTTCCGTCCGAGGCAAAACAATGTGTAAGGGTCATACCAAATAAGGATTGATGCTCAGAGTCAAAATGTCCCCTTTCCATACTAACGTTTACATAAAATCAAAATTATAATACAATCTTTCATTAACATTTTCTGGATAATCCGTACGGTGCATTTAAAAAAGGATGGGACTAAAGTTGCTACAAAGGCAATCTAGCCAGGCAAATAAAGTCCCTTTTGACCAATGCATTTCAAAACAAAATAAGTTAAATACATATGTTTTGTTGCAACATTTTTAATTCAAGTCACGCCCATTTATTTTTATTTGATTTAATATTTGCGTACGTAATTTCAAATATATGTGTTGTTTTGATGCAGTCACACCCAAGGCTGAGGTAAACAAGAATGGGAGTGGCGTCGTGTTCTCTGCCTATCACTCCGACAAGCCTAAAAGCATTTCGTATACGATATTGTTTACACAATGTTTGTCTAATAGGCTAAAAAAGGAGAAGATGTACACAGATAAACAAACATATTACACTGTCTAAGACATAATAATTTAAGTCAGCTGGGACGGATACTTACAAACATTGTTTTCATAGTTTACGTACATACATTCGTAAAGCAAAGTGTAACATGTAAAAACAGTTTTGATGTACAGGATTATATCATACGTGTTGGAATAATTTAAAAAGGTTAATAAATCTCAGTGGGTTAAAGCAATGATACATCAAACTATAAATAAATTGTCAGTCTAATTGCACAGTGTTAAATCAGAAAGATTAATAAGGAAATGGGTTTAGATGATTCTATATATGTGGTTATGAACGCTGATGACTTACGAATTGAAAAGGTAGCGATACACAGTTAAAACGGCAAAAATCAAAGCGACCCACTGTTAGAACGGCAAAAATCAAAGCAAACCACTGTTAGAACGGCATAAATCAAAGCAACCCACTGTTAGAACGGCAAAAAATCAAAGCAACCCACTGTTAGAACGGCATAAATCAAAGCAACCCACTGTTAGAACGGCAAAAAATCAAAGCGACCCACTGTTAGAACGGCAAAAATCAAAGCGACCCACTGTTAGAACGGCAAAAATCAAAGCGACCCACTGTTAGAACGGCATAAATCAAAGCAACCCACTGTTAGAACGGCAAAAAATCAAAGCGACCCACTGTTAGAACGGCATAAATCAAAGCAACCCACTGTTAGAACGGCAAAAAATCAAAGCGACCCACTGTTAGAACGGCATAAATCAGAGCAACCCACAGTTAGAACGCTAAAAATCAAAGCGACCCACTGATAGAAAGGCAACAATCAAAGCGACCCACTGTTAGAACGGCAAATGTCAAAGCGACCTACGGTTGAAATGGCAAACATCAAAGCGACCCACTGTTAGAACGGCAAAAATCAAAGTGACCCACTGTTAGAACGGCAAAAATCAAAGCGACCCACTGTTAGAACGGCAAAAATCAAAGCGACCCACTGTTAGAAAGGCAAAAATCAAAGCGACCCACTGTTAGAACGGCAAATATCAAAGCGACCTACGGTTGAAATGGCAAACATCAAAGCGACCCACTGTTAGAACGGCAAAAATCAAAGCGACCCACTGTTAGAACGGCAAATATCAAAGCGATCCACGGTTGAAATGGCAAACATCAAAGCGACCCACTGTTAGAACGACAAAAATCAAAGTGACCCCCGGTTGAAATGGCACAAATCAAAGTACGATAAAAATCAAAGCGAACTAACGGGAGCTGTACCTATATATTATAATTTCATTTTGCTATGAGATATACTTTTTCATGTGTTTATATTTTGCAATCACTAAGAAGGAAATAGAGGTTACTGGCATACCTCTAAACTAACCATGCATAGAAGCTTTATTACTGGTTTGTTTATAAGCTCAAAATTAGGAAAAAATAAAGGCATTATCAAACATTCATTAACTACACAAAACAAGTACGAAACAACCGTATATATTTATACATTCTCAACTAATCTGTTTTTATTTCATCTTATACTTGGTATATGTTAGTATGATTGATTCTCTTATAACATGTTTCTTAGAATTATTTATCTATATGGAGCAAACGTTAGTTGAACTGACGTAATTTTGACTTTTTTGCGCCTCAGTCGGAGATGCTGTTTTCTAACATTGATGATTTTCAGTTAATATTGATAAGTCGAATTCAACAATTCATGTGAAATAGCACACCGATGGGTTTTAGTCTCATTATACATTCACAATCATTTGATAATGAGGTACATCTCTCTATTTTGTCTCGTAAATTAATAACCATTTACATTTTTGATTCATTACCGTTTTTAGGAATACAAGAACATCCTTATTAAATTATCAATGAAAAGTCATTTTCCTTTTTATCTTGTATTGACATGTATTTATGACGTTAAACTATTTGAATTCTATTATCATAAAATTAACTGAACACATGAATAATTTTTTTCACTTCAAATATTGTTCCAACTTTCAGCGATGACGTGATTTATAAATTACCATGATAAACAGTCTAGTTGGTAGACAGGTGTGAAATTACATGCGTGTTGTATTCATGCCAACAACTCTAGTTGACGTTTAATCATCGACAAACACGACGATTTCGGCTTCGAAAAACGCCAATGTTCTACATTTAAGTAGTAATAACTTCATATCGCTTACATATATGTTTATATCTCACAAATGATCCAATATGTCAGGGCGTAGTCAACATATGAACATATCATTTATAGAGGTAGACTACTTACTGACAAGTTACTGACAAGTTACTGTCACAGGGATATCAGAAATCGCGTTTGAAGTCAACGTTCCGCAGATTTTACAGTCGTTATAATGACCTTATTTTGGATTACTTTGTTTCACTAAATGAAATTTTGAGTTACCTGCTCTATATAGGTTATTTTGTTGTCTGTACCAATTGTGACGGCAATTTATTCCTCACTTATTTCATTTGAATTTAACTGTGAACTTGCGGCGAGTATGACTAATCAACAGAGGATGTTTACTCCTCCATGGCACTTGATCTTACCTCTAGATATCCAGAGTTCCGTGTTTGTCCAGATTTGTATATTGTATCCTGGACATCCTGAAGATCTATGGTTTAGTATCTGTGATTTTCATATTCGTAAACCTACATCACTAACACATGTCAAACACGCTCAGATTCCATTTCATGTAAATTAAATCAGTGTAAATATTCATTTCAGAAAGTTTAGATTCAAAATATAATGGCGGTGAAATCCCTTGAGACTTTACTTTAGACCTCATTGATCTATTACGGTATAACGGACTATAGTTCACTGTAAATATTTTTTGTCATAATTTTTTTTTTTAACATGAGGTAATGCCTTTGACTGCTTTTGAACCATTGATTAATATACACGCACAAACAAACACACAAACAGACCCATAAACACACACACACACACAAATACAAACTCATACACAAAAACACACATACACACACCTAAACACACATACAGATACACACACACATACAGATACACACACCAAAACACACATACAGATACACAATATGATAACTAGAAGCTTTAATCCCAATATGATATATACAAAAAGATAATTCGAATTTATAATACCAAAGTGATATATACAATATGAAAACTAGAATATTTAATGTCAATGTGATATACTGAATATGAAAATTAGAAACCTTAATCCCAAAGTGATATACAATATTATAACTAGAATCTTTATTCCCAAACTGATATATACAATATGATAATATTTCCAGTGCGGTATATGTGATCAAGGAAGTTTAGTCCCTATGTGATTGATTATATCAGAACAACGACACCTGCTAACTTGTATCATCGTAACAAACATATTTCAAATATTCGGTATCAATTCTACCTCTGACAATTTATCACGACAAAATTTTGTCTTAACCTTCTATGGGTTACTTCAAGGTATTACATATTTAAAGCTGCACTCATTCCAGGTTTAATTCAAGAGAATTATGTTTAAGAAAATGACACGTGACAAAAATGACATTTATGACTGACAAAGTATTCCGTTAAAACTATTAATCGATGATTTATCTCCTAATTTTAGACAAAGATTATCTTTCAACTAATACTTGACAATTAACTCGTCCCATTTGACTGATATAAAATAAACCACAAAATGAGATAAAAAGAAAGCGTGTAGATATTTTATAATTAATAAAAAGGTGTTCACTGTGTAAGAGTATGTCGTTAAATAAATTACGTGTATGCTGGCACGTGACCAAAATGAATGGAAATCGGTTAAGTCGTGCAAAAGCATCACGAAGTGACATAGGAAAACTTCTTTATTAATTTTATATTGATAAGAAGATCAAGTTTTGTTTCCCATCCCCAAATGAGAGAGAGAGAGAGAGAGAGAGAGAGAGAGAGAGAGAGAGAGAGAGAGAGAGAGAGAGAGAGAGAGTTCGAGAGAGAGAGAGAGAGAGAGAGTTCGAGAGAGAGAGAGAGAGAGAGTTCTTAAAGGTCCTTTTCAAGTGCAGGAACGACAAGTTAAGGAGGCCTCGTTATCGTCAAGGATCGATGTCAATAAGGTAAAGGTAGTACTTTACAGAGACCTCACTGCATTTGCAAAAGGTCATAGGCACAGGTCAGATTGGTTGGCACTTCATCTATAGAAGTAGACATTTAGTGGTGGGATATACAATATGTAAAACAATCACAAATTTACACACTTGAGTGGAACTAAAGTAAATGTTTTGATATGATTATGGAGGCCAGGTTAACTCCTAAGATGTTAGACGGTAGACATATTAATTTATTGAACATAGATTTAAACATTTGAGTTATATATATATAACCCTAACCCTAACCATATTATATATATATATATATATATATATATATATATATATATATATATATATATATATATATATATATATATATATATATATATATAATATATATATATATATGTGTGTGTGTGTGTGTGTGTGTGTGTGTGTGTGTGTGTGTGTGTGTGTGTGTGTGTGTGTGTGTGTGAAAGTATACATATTATCTGCATTCACATTCCGTAATTGTTAAGAAACTTCATGTAATATAAAATACAGATAAGAAATTCAACAAACGGCGCAATTAACCTTTGGCTGTAGTTGCTAACAGTTTTGAGTCCTTACATTTCACACACTGTAGCTGTCATATCCAACACGCTACGCTTCAGTTGCTATTGTCTATGATAAAGATATATTTCTATGCCTGATGTACACTTCTTTATCCTCGATAAATCATTGTCTAAATACAAATGTCTGATATGAATATGTTTTTATAAACAAAAGATGAAAGATGTACTGGGTAATGTCTGTCTGTCACATCTTTCAAGATATTTGCAGCTTCTCTAGATATTTTACGCTGAGCGAGAATCGTCATTTCTCCCGACTTGTGAAAAGAATATGTTAAACAGAACGATAGATTGTACTAAGATATTTAATCGGAATTTCTGTAACATATTTCAATCGTTGCTTAACCCTTTCAACCCTACAGACCACAATGGACCAGTCTAAACAATGCAAAAGAGCATACTGTCAAGAACCTTAGGGTTGAAAGCGGGCGATGAATTTATAAAATCTGTTTTTTTTATTTATTCACGTGCAGCGAGAACGTGTTCAACAATAGGTACCGTCTGGGAACAGTTATCAACTACCAGTATGTTCGATACATACACCTTTTGTCAAATCAAAACACTAAAATGCAATTAAAATTAGATACTGAAAGTTAACAATAATAATAAAAAATAAATATTACATTGACAATTTGTTGAAGGTTAGTTCCGTTAGTTTTAATATTTATTTGGTATTTGTTCCAAGTCCAAGCGCTCGGTCGGTGTTTTGTATGTGTACTGAACACACGATTGGCAGTGCAAGTTTAAACATATCACTATATCGGCATACATCCACTGTACTGGTCAAAATGTATTGCAGTTCATCTTAAGCTTTCCACCCCTGAGTATCTGAATGAAATGATCTTTCTATTGTTTATGACCAATCAATTGTGGACTGTAGGATTGAAAGGGTTACATTGGCACAAGCTGTTTGTTTTCAAAACATTTTTACTGCTTAGATTATTATACATACAGATTCGTAAATTCCTATATATTTTGTGAAGATTGCATGAGAAACCGTGTTTTGCAATTATTCACTTGGAACTTATTTAATCACTCTTACTTTTGTATATGCATACCACACTAGACGTTACCTTATGTTCACAAAAAGGAAATAAAAGATTGTATGGTTGTGTATAGCTCTAATTTGTCATTGTACATCAAGTACAAGTAGTAAAAGTAGAAAAAAATTGAAATATTTTTGGGGGGATTGTATATAAGTTTGTGACACGTGCTTTGCAATAACGTAAAGATGTTATTGTTTTGTATCTCCTACTACTTTTTATGACTTAGTAATATACACTTAACCACTAAAATAAGACAGATCTAGGAATTTGAGATTATTGTTTTAGTCCTTACAACGTTACATTTTGTTATATATAATATAAAGTAATTCTTATATTTGTTTAATCTAAAGGAAAATACTCAAGAAAGTCATATAACAAAAGGTTAAATCAAAATTGCACCTCTGTATGTTTCAGTGAGGTTACAGAATCCATGTCCACAAAATAAACCAGAAGTTGGATGTAAACCTGTTAACCTTTGCAGTCTGTCCTCATGTCCACAATACCCGAATGCTCAGTGTTTGTAAGTATGCACTCACACCATCTACCTGTGTAACGATACCCGAATGCCCAGTGTTTGTAAGTATGCACTCACACCATCTACCTGTGTAACGATACCCGAATGCCCAGTGTTTGTAAGTATGCACTCAGACCATGTACCTGTGTAACGATACCCGAATGCCCAGTGTTTGTAAAAATGCACTCACACCATCTACCTGTGTAACGATACCCGAATGCCCAGTGTTTGTAAGAATGCACTCACACCATGTACCTGTGTTACAATACCCGAATGCCCAGTGTTTGTAAGAATGCACTCACACCATCTACCTGTGTTACAATACCCGAATGCCCAGTGTTTGTAAGTATGCAGTTACACCATCTACCTGTGTTACAATACCCGAATGCCCAGTGTTTGTAAGTATGTAGTTACACCATATACCTGTGTTACAATACCCGAATGCCCAGTGTTTTTAAGTATGCAGTTAAACCATCTACCTGTGTTACAATACCCGAATGCCTAGTGTTTCAATACCCGAATGCCCAGTGTTTGTAAGTATGCAGTTACACCATCTACCTGTGTTACAATACCCGAATGTTCAGTGCTTGTAAGTATGTACTCACACCATCTACCTGTGCAACAATACCCGAATGCTCAGTGTTACAATACCCGAATGCTCAGTGTTACAATACCCGAATGCTCAGTGACTGTAATTATGCAGTTACACTATCTACATGTGTTACAATACCCGAATGCCCAGTGTTTGTAAGTATGCATTCAAACTATGTACCTGTGTAACAATACCCAAATGCTCAGTGTTTGTAAGTATGCAGTTACACCATCTACCCGTGTAACAATACCCGAATGCCCAGTGTTTGTAAGTATGCAGTTACACCATCTACCTGTGTAACGGTACCTGAATGTTCAGTATTGTAAGTATACACTCACACCATGTACCCTGAATGTGTCAGGCTACCCGAATGCTCAGTGTTGTAGTTATCCACTCACACCATGTACCTGTGTAACGGTACCTGAATGCTCAGTGTTACACTAAGTATCCTGTGTCACTACACGAATGCAGTGTTGTCTATTTTATAACGGTACCGAATATTCAGTGTTTGTAAGTATACACTCACACACTGCACTGTCTATTTTACATCCGAATGTTCAGTGTTTGTAAGTATCCACTCGCACACTGCACTGTCTATTTTATATCCGAATGATCAGTGTTTGTAAGTATCCACTCGCACACTGCACTGTCTATTTTATATCCGAATGATCAGTGTTTGTAAGTATCCACTAACACTATGTACCTGTCTAACTATTCCCGAATATTTAGTGTGTGTAAGTATCCACTCACGCCATGTACCTTTATAACAATACCCGAATGTTCAGTGTTTGGGAGTACCTATGAACCTAATCATTATATGATTCGTGGTTGCCATTCATGTATCGAAGTCCTGATGTTGCGAACTTTTCTAGGTGGTACTCGTCGAAGTTTTACTACGTTTTAGTGAAATATGTCAGGATTTATGTTTATGACGTCGACGATTCAGTGAGTCCAGATAAAATTGAGAAGATACACATTATATATTGTCAAAATAATTTTATTTCTGTTATCAATAACCTCAAGCATTTGAACATATGATAACAGATGTTTTTCGACCGCTGTAGTTGACACAGTGTCTACAGATATATATTCTGAAATACATTAAACATGTAAAACATATTTCCTGATTTTGCTCGATATTTAAGTCTAAATCACGTATATACATGTATCTAGGTTTTAATGTACAAAAGTCAAATAATATGCGACTTTATATTAAAAAAAAAACCAAAAAAAAAAAAACCAAATAAAAAAAAACGAAAAAAAACCCCAAAAACCCGAGGTTAGTAAAACAATGTCCATTATCCAGACTTTATTGTCACGATATCGTAACCACGTAACCCATACATTAGAAATTAGCTTGTAATGAATGTTACATTATTTATTACCTGTACTATATTCATCACTGACATTCTATGTGAAGTTCAGAAAATTAATAATTCTAAGATATTTATTTACAGCGAGGATCACTGTGGCCAGTGTAAGGCTAGGTGGTTTGATGGTAATATGGAAGTTACGGAAAAGTGCAACAAAGGTACAGTTCTCTTGTTTCCATTAGCCAGCATTTTATCTGTTGGCTAAGAGTTTTTGTGCATTCCTTAAATGTTGCACAATATATACCTTTTTTGATATTTATGTAATCTTCTTTATGAATAGTACTCAATAGATACGCTTCTTTGGTTTTTTTAGTTAATTAAGACTTAAAAGGGCATTTGCAGTGCTTTTTTCAAAACCCTTATCTTTTCTTTTACAACTTAGATTGATATAAAATGTTAAAAAAGAGATGTACATCGACATAAAAATTCTTAAATCGATATACATTTTGTGAAAATTGCTTGAGACACCCAGGTTTGGCACTTTTCACTTGCAATTGATTAATTCAACCCTACTTTGACCAAGCTGACCTTATTTTGACAAAATATATAGGGATATTAGATGTCTTACGTCTGTGTACAGCTCTCATTTGTTATTGTACATCATGTACAAGTAGTTAAAGACGAAATATTTGAATGAATATATTTGGAAAACACAGATAATGCCCCTTTAACTACAAAATAAGAAAGTTAATCTGTGTCTGTTGGTTGTAAGGGTAGTTTTTAGTGTAATGCACACAACAATTGTAGTTTTAGTTTGATGGGTTTTTTCAATGGCATGGAAGATAACTCGGCATGAATGTACCTCGGGGATACCACCGGCCTTACTAAAGATGACCGCTAAGCCACCAAACAATGTACACGTCGAGATAGGACAGATCTGGCTAGATCAATAGCCACAAAACAATGTACCCGTCGAAATACGACACCTTCCAGCTACTAAAGAATGTAACCCAGAAAATACAAACGACCTCCCACAAAATGACTGGCCAATTTCATTACAGTGTACCCAAAATGGTACCAGTTCTTGTCGGCAGGATGACAGGCCAGTTACAAGACATTGTACCCACAAAATAGCAACGGTCTTCCACAAGATAACAGGTCAGTTTCTTAACAAGATACCCAAAATAAAACCACTGACTTTCCTCAGGATGATTGGTCGGTAAGAGACTAGACAATGTACCCCAAAAATATCAACAGTCCTATGTCAGATACATGACCAACTTCTAAACAATGTGCTCAGAAAAATACCAATAAGTTCTCTGCCAGATGAATGACAAGATACTAAAGACTGTACCAGTAAAATATCAACGGTCTTCTTCAAGATTGAAAACCACTTAAAAGTGTACAACGGTTGAATACCACCGGAATTTTGCGATATAACTGACAAGCTATTAAACAGTGTACCCGGTGAAATAAAACTGGAATTAATCGACATGCTAGTATACAGTGTATCCGAAAATTCTATTGGTCCTCCACAAGATGACTGACCTTACACAAGCAATATACCCGGTTAAAAACCCCCTGCCTGAAATAATACGACCAGCCACCAAACAATGTACCCGTGAAAATACATCCTGTCTTCCACAAGTTGGATAACCGGCAACAAACAATGTGTTCGGGGAAACACCACCCGTCTTACATAAGTTGGCTGACTGGGAACAATGTACCCGCGAAATACCATATTTTTCCACAAGTTGGCTAACCGGGGATAAACAATATACCCGGGAAAATACTACCTGTCTTCCACAAATTGGCTGACCGGGAATAAACAATATACCCGGGGAAACACCACCCGTCTTACATAAGTTGGCTGACTGGGAACAATGTACCCGAGAAATACCATATTTTCCACAAGTTGGCTGACCGGGAATAAACAATATACCCGGGGAAATACTACCTGTCTTCCACAAGGTGGCTGACCGAAAACAAACAATGTACTCAAGGAAATGTCACTTGCATTTGACAAGTTGATTAGCTAGCTACCCTAAATACTTATTTTTGGTTCCAGCAAGGCACGAATCCAATGCTTATTGGAAATGATATACTCTGTTTTCGATACCTCTATACCCATTTGACTAAACAGATTACTTGTTAGAAATTTCATTTTATTGCTGTCTTACAAATTCTATCTTTATTTTGTAGGTAAAGGTAATGCGATTTGTATAAATGAAGAACCGAGACAGAACTGTCCAAACAACCCTTGCGATAGTAAGAGCTGTTCTATTCCAAACGCTGAATGTGTGTAAGTGTAATAAAACTTCATTTATTGTTTGTAAATTTTATTGTGTATCATTTGTTCAGACATAATCACTTATGCGTGACTCTGCTATTAAGAACTGATATAGTGTTAGCTTGATCTTTTAAATAAGATATAAAAAGGTGTACCACTCGTCATATAAGAGCCGCCCTGTCGTACTATAGTCACTATGTAATGGAATCATGACTTTGTAATGAATTAGCCACTCCGTAAATGTGTAGTCACTGTCATATTGTAGCCATTCTGTAAAGGTGTAGTCACTGTCATATTGTAGTCACTCTGTAAAGGTGTAGTCACTCTGTAAAGGTGTAGTCACTCCGTAAAGGTGTAGTCACTGTCATATTGTAGCCATTCTGTAAAGGTGTAGTCACTGTCATATTGTAGTCACTCTGTAAAGGTGTAGTCACTGTCATATTGTAGTCACTCTGTAAAGGTGTAGTCACTGTCATATTGTAGCCACTCTGTAAAGGTGTAGTCACTGTCATATTGTAGTCACTCTGTAAAGGTGTAGTCACTGTCATATTGTAGTCACTCTGTAAAGGTGTAGTCACTGTCATATTGAAGTCACTCTGTAAAGGTGTAGTCACTGTCATATTGTAGTCACTCTGTAAAGGTGTAGTCACTCTGTAAAGGTGTAGTCACTGTCATATTGTAGTCACTCTGTAAAGGTGTAGGCATTCTGTAAAGGTGTAGTCACTGTCATATTGTAGTCACTCTGTAAAGGTGTAGTCATTGTCATATTGTAGTCACTCTGTAAAGGTGTAGTCACTCTATAAAGGTGTAGTTACTGTCATATTGTAGCCACTCTGTAAAGGTGTAGTCACTGTCATATTGTAGTCACTCTGTAAAGGTGTAGTCACTGTTATATTGTAGTCACTCTGTAATGGTGTAGTCACTGTCATAGTGTTGCCACTCTGTAAAGGTGTAGACACTGTCATATTGTAGTCACTCTGTAAAGGTGTAGTCACTCTGTATAGGTGTAGTCACTTCGTAAAGGTGTAGTCACTGTCATATTGTAGCCATTCTGTAAAGGTGTAGTCACTGTCATATTGTAGTCACTCTTTAATGGTGTAGTCACTGTCATATTGTAGTCACTCTGTAATGTTGTAGTCAATGTTATATTGTAGTCACTCTGTAATGTTGTAGTCACTGTTATATTGTAGTCACTCTGTAATGTTGTAGTCACTGTTATATTGTAGTCACTCTGTAATGGTGTAGTCACTGTTATATTATAGTCACTCTGCAATGGTGTAGTCACTGTTATATTGTTGCCACTATGTAATGGTGTAGTCACTGTCATATTGTAGTCACTCTGTAATGGGGTAGACACTGTCCTATTGTAGTCACTCTGTAATGGTGTAGTCACTGTCCTATTGTAGTCACTCTGTAATGGTGTAGTCACTGTCATATTGTAGTCACTCTGTAATGGTGTAGTCACTGTCATATTGTAGTCACTTTGTAAAGGTGTAGTCACTCTGTAAAGGTGTAGTCACTCCGTAAAGGTGTAGTCACTGTCATATTGTAGCCATTCTGTAAAGGTGTAGTCACTGTCATATTGTAGTCACTCTGTAAAGGTGTAGTCACTGTCATATTGTAGTCACTCTGTAAAGGTGTAGTCACTGTCATATTGTAGTCACTCTGTAAAGGTGTAGGCATTCTGTAAAGGTGTAGTCACTGTCATATTGTAGTCACTCTGTAAAGGTGTAGTCACTGTCATATTGTAGTCACTCTGTAAAGGTGTAGTCACTCAGTAAAGGTGTAGTTACTGTCATATTGTAGCCACTCTGTAAAGGTGTAGTCACTGTCATATTGTAGTCACTCTGTAAAGGTGTAGTCACTCTGTAAAGATGTAGTCACTGTTATATTGTAGTCACTCTGTAATGGTGTAGTCACTGTCATAGTGTTGCCACTCTGTAAAGGTGTAGTCACTGTCATATTGTAGTCACTCTGTAAAGGTGTAGTCACTCTGTATAGGTGTAGTCACTCCGTAAAGGTGTAGTCACTGTCATATTGTAGCCATTCTGTAAAGGTGTAGTCACTGTCATATTGTAGTCACTCTTTAATGGTGTAGTCACTGTCATATTGTAGTCACTCTGTAATGTTGTAGTCAATGTTATATTGTAGTCACTCTGTAATGTTGTAGCCACTGTTATATTGTAGTCACTCTGTAATGGTGTAGTCACTGTTATATTGTAGTCACTCTGTAATGGTGTAGTCACTGTCATATTGTTGCCACTCTGTAATGGTGTAGTCACTGTCATATTGTAGTCACTCTGTAATGGGGTAGACACTGTCCTATTGTAGTCACTCTGTAATGGTGTAGTCACTGTCATATTGTAGTCACTCTGTAATGGTGTAGTCACTGTCATATTGTAGTCACTCTGTAATGGTGTAGTCACTGTTATATTGTAGCCACTCTGTAAAGGTGTAGTCACTGTCATATTGTTGCCACTCTGTAATGGTGTAGTCACTGTTATATTGTAGCCACTCTGTAATGGCGTAGTCACTGTTATATTGTAGCCACTCTGTAAAGGTGTAGTCACTGTCATATTGTAGCCACTCTGTAATGGTGTAGTCACTGTTATATTGTAGCCACTCTGTAATGGCGTAGTCACTGTCATATTGTAGCCACTCTGTAAAGGTGTAGTCACTGTCATATTGTAGTCACTCTGTAATGGTATAGTGACTGTCATATTTTAGTCACTGTAATGGTATAGTCACCTTGTAATGGTTTAATCAGCCTGTCACATTATAGCCATTCTGTAATTGTAGACACTCTGTAATGGTACAGATACTGTCAAACTACAGTCACTCTGTCATATTAATATCACACGGTCATACCATAGTCACTCAGTAATGTTATAGTCACTCTGTTATACTGTAGTCACTCTGTCATACTAAAGTTAATGTATAATGATATAGTCTGTCTTTCATGGTATAGTCACTATGTCATATTATAATCACTCTGTCATATCAAAGTCAATCTATAATGTTTTGCTCACTCTGTCATACTATAGTCACTGTGTCATTCTATAGTCACTCTGTCATGTCATATTCACTCTAGTATGTAATGGTCACTCTGTAATGGTATAATTGCTTAGTCATATCATAGTCACTCTGTGATTCTATAGCCACTCTGTCATATTTAAACACTCTTGACGGTGTAAAACATTACGTATGATAAGAAAGATTTATTTATTACCCTCTGCATATCATGTATAAATATGATAATATGGAAGTTTGATTTCGAGTGTACGTAATAATTATGCATCTAGGGGCAATAAGGTTGATATTTTCTTTTTGTTAAACTATTTGACAGGTTTGATACATGTGGAGGCTGTTACGATCGATGGTATAATGAAACACAAGAAATAACTTATCTATGTAAAAGTAAGTATACAAGGTTATTGTTGGTAAGAACGCTTATATTCACGTATGACCTAGAACAAAACTTTGGGTCTAACAGACTTTAAGAATTGATATGTAAAAATGAAGACGTACCAATTGATAATCGAAACTAAAGGCCATTATAACACGATAAATTAGATGCGTGACTGGTCTTAACATGGATAACACTTGCGAATCCCAAACAGGATAGGACCAGGTGCTCGGATTCATTCAGCGCCCCCCTGCTGGCGTGCCACGTCAGTCGCAAATAAAGTTAAAGTTTACTGCTTATAGTAAATGTTATCTTGTTATTCTGTGGATACCATAGTCACGCTGTATCATTTGAAAATTGCTGAATTTTCCGACTGTAAATTAAAAATCAATTTTGATATCCTTAACAATACTTATTATTTAAAACTCGATCTGGTTATATGCTGTATCATGTGTTTGTTTACTTTCGCTTTAGACAAAAATGCATGGGAATGCGAAAATAACAAAATAAGGGTTTACTGTATGAAAGAACCATGTCTCCAACCAGAGGCATCCTGTCCAGGTGTCCCAGAAGCAAAATGCAGGTAATATAAACTTACCCGTGATTTCAATCGACACCAGGAGTGTATAAACATTGTAAAGAGGTACCAAAGTTATAATTTTGCAAAAAATTGTCAAAAGAAACAATTAAAACGATTGTTTCTGTGAATATGACCTCATCACTTGAGCTCAATTTAAAAAAATATGCAGAGTTTCGAACAAATATTACAAAACAAGTATCAAGCGATGGCAAATAATAAACCTAAATGTATAACTAAATCCGTCTAAAGTGGCCAAAGTAAAATATATGGGACACATATAGATCCTAATCATATACAACAAAATATCAATCATTCATGTCATTACTATTCCATTCATTATTCAAATATTTCAGTCCTTGATTTACATTTGGTGTCTATATATATATATATATATATATATATATATATATATATATATATATATATATATATATATATATATAATGTTCTCATTACTATGGAATTTTAATATCACCTAATATCACTTTTCATATAATAATGTCTGGAGAATGTCTGTAGTATAGTAAAGTAGCTAAGAGTTTATAACACATCCAATCTAATCAAATTGCACTTTTCAAAATTCTGTATAAAACAAGACAGGTAAATAAGAGCACATTGAATTTCATTTGTAGGGCAGATCGCTGCAAGTCATGTTATGCAAGATGGTTCGTTGGCTCCCTAGAAGTTACAGACAAATGCAGTAGTAAGTATATGTGTGTGCTATTATATTAGTCCGATTATATCATAATAAATGTGTAATTTGCATGTACTCTCAAAGGTGTGACTACAATGTGAAGGACGAAATTGTTATTCTGTTATTTCAATATATATTAAATGAAGATTGAACACAAGATAAATTTGTTAACATTTTCCGTTTTGGTTTTAACTTATATATCTCATTTACAGTATCCTGTGCCTCTCAACTCAAAACTCAAAAATATATATCAAACTAAATATCAATAACCGAAGACAGCACAATGAATACAGAATTGATCTGATTGTTCGCAATTACAATGTTTCACGGAGTGAAATGTTGAAATGTTCCATTGTGATTTTTTAATTGTCTTTCCCGATTATGAGTAGGATTCATTTCTCAATTACTAGTAATTGTAACTGTGGAGTCACGGTGTGTCCGGTCGACAGGTAATGCTTACTCCTCCATGGAACCTGATATAACCTCAGGATTTTTCCGAGGTCTCCCTGTGTCCACCTGATTTGCATATTGTATTATGTATATTCGTACAATTAATAATGTCGTATCTGTGAATTTTATATTTCTATACAAATTAATTTTATTTCTAAAATTACAAAATTGCATTGCTTGACAAGTCTACCACATTCCCAGACGAAAGGCGTGTACTGATATATATGTATGGTACCTACCATTTAAAGTACTCTACTATTTGAGTTTACGTGACGTAAGAAACATAGATGAATCGTTCCTTTGCTCTTCTAACTGAATATATACTGGTATGGGTCATAATTACTCTAAAGTATGCCAGCAAAAAGCAAGAATACACTTAAGAAATTTTTAAAATTTTATTAACAATAACAAAATAAACACTTTATATAAATGAAAGTTTACAATAATAAATCCACAATATCAATGTCCGTTGTTG